>CM074695.1:1800000-2260000 GCA_037367355.1 Neoscytalidium dimidiatum | reverse complement strand
CCCTAGCCTTATGATGGGTGCCAGTATTCGTTCTTCCCAGGGTGCGTCGGATTCTTCAATGATTCGGGGCGGTTGGGGCCAACGTGCCGTCGTCATTTTGTCGTAGTACTGCTGGTGATAGTTCTGGCTTTCCTTCCACGTGGTCGGCTCTGCGGCTAAGTGCGTCGGCCTTGCCGTTTTCACTTCCCTTGCGGTAGTGGATCTTGAAGTAGAAGGGGCGAGTTGTTCTGCCCATCGTACTTGTCTTCTGTTTAACACCTTGGTGGTTGTGAAGTATCCCAGGTTCTTGTGATCCGAGTATACCGTGATTTCGTAGTTAGCTCCCTCAAGGTAGTGTCGCCATTCCTTGAACGCTGTGACGATCGCAAGCAGTTCTTTGTCGTGTATCTCGTAATTGAGCTCGGCGGGTGACATTTTGCGAAGTAATACGCGATAGGGTGTAATCTTCCCTCGTCGTCTGGCTGGCTGAGGTAGCGCCAATGGCATAGTCGGATGCGTCAGTTTCGAGGTAGAGTGGCTTGTCAGGATCGAACATGAGGAGTACCGGCGCTTCTACGAAGGCCCTTTTGAGTTGATCAAACGCCTCTTGTTGGGGTGCTTCCCAGGTGAAAGGGTATTTTTCGGGTGAGTCGGATTAGGGTTTCGGCTACATGCGAGTATCGTTTGATGAATCGTCGGTAGAAGTTGGCAAACCCTAAAAGGCTTGTACTTCTTTGACGTTCCTTGGTTCTGGCCACTTCAGGATGTCTTCCACCTTTTTGGGTCCATGACTATTTTCCTGGTTCGATGATAAAGCCTAGGAATTCTACCCTTTGGGCATGGAAGGTACATTTTTCTGGTTTGACGGAGAGGTTGTATTCGAGTAGTTTCTGGAGGACTTTGGATACATGTTCCTTGTGTTCTTCAAGGGTTTCTGAGTAGATCAGGATGTCGTCGAGGTAGGCTGTGCAGAATCGGTCCAGATATTCTCGTAGGACGTGGTTGACAAGGGCTTGGAATGTGGCAGGGGCGTTGGTAAGTCCGAAAGCATTACCAAGTACTCGTACAAACCGTATCGAGTTCTGAATGCGGTTTTCCATTCATGTCCTTCCTTGATTCGGATAAGGTGGTACCCATCCCGCAGGTCTAACTTGGTGAAGAATCGTGCCCCGGAGGCGATCCCTTAGTTCATCGATGCGGGGTGGGGTAGCGGTCTTTGATGGTAATGTCGTTCAGGGATCGTAATCCACACAGAGGCGTAACTTGCCTCCGGGCTTTGGTACGAAGAGGACGGGAATCCTGCTGAGGATTGAGAGGGTCGGATGTATCCCTTCTTCAGTAGTAAGTCCAAGTGTTCCCTCATTGCTTGTAACTCCTTTTCCGACATTGGATATGGGGTCCAAATCGGGGTTC
The DNA here is from genome assembly GCA_037367355.1 of Neoscytalidium dimidiatum. Taxonomy (NCBI): domain Eukaryota; kingdom Fungi; phylum Ascomycota; class Dothideomycetes; order Botryosphaeriales; family Botryosphaeriaceae; genus Neoscytalidium; species Neoscytalidium dimidiatum. The sequence continues at coordinate 2,258,608 of CM074695.1, read as the reverse complement.
AGTGCCTGGTTTCAAGTTGATCTCGTGGTCCCATGGTCTGTGTTCCGGTAGTGCGTCTTCGATCTTTTCTCTGAAAATTTCCTTGAACCGGTGGTATTCCAGGGAACGCCATCAAGGTACTGTTCGTGTATCCTGGTGGGGTCATCTCCTCCCACGGGTGTCAGGTAGTCTGGTTTTTCTCGTCTGGTGGCACTAATCTGTCGGGTTCTTTCTTTGTTTGTAGTGGTGGGGCGATACCACATCATTCCAATTGCTTGCCTTCTTTCGGGTCCTTTCCAGCGCAGCTTTCGAATTAGGCTTACGTGGGTAATCGGTTCGGCTATGGTGCGTGGTTTCCATTCTGGTTCTTGGTTTCGTTCTCTGGACTTGAGGGTAATTCCTCCATTGTCCCAATCGTATTGTATTTTCCATTTCTTCTGCCAAGGGATGCCGAGAATGACATCATACTTGGGGATCTTGGTAACGTCTGACAGATACGTTCCCTGTGGTTTTTGTATTCGAGGGTCAGTTTCGGGGTTTCGATGATTACCTTTCCATCTCCAAAGGAGCTGGGGGATCCATCAACAGTTCTCAGCTGATATGGTTGGTCCTTTTCTCTGGGTTTTAGGTTGGCTTTTTCTGCAAATCGGTTTGAGACGTAGTTCCCTTGTGATGCGGAGTCGATGAGGTGAGCGCTCGGCGTCCATTGATTTTGTCACGACAACCCAGTGGTTCCCGTATTCTGCAGGTCTCCTTTGCTTTCTGGTGGGTGTCCTGTGGTTTTTCCGGTCGATGCTGCTATGGTCCTGTGGGGCAGGGGCCTCGCCTGCTGTAGCCCCAGTTCAGTAGGCGTTTCTAGTTTTTAGGTGGTACCCGCTGATGTTCTTAGCTTCCTGGTGAATGGGGCGAGCTTCGATGCTACAAGTGGACCAGTGGATGGTGTCATGGTTGGGGGTCTCCGGTCGTCCTTCAGTAGCCGAGGTGGTTTTCTTGTCGTTGGTTCGCTGGTTGCTGGTTCGTTTGTCTGGGCAGTTTCTGCTGATATGTCCGTGCTTTCCAGTGGAAGCAAAGACCCTTTCACGCCGTCGCTGTTCTTCCTCCGGCGCCAGCCGAGGTTTCGTCGTTGGTTGGCATCTAAGTCCATGGGGTCCCCCGGGGGTAGGTTGTTTCGAGGTTGCGCGGTGTTGGCCGAGTATCGGGTTTGGCCTGTCTCTTGTCTGAAATTGAACAGTTGTTGGTCGACTCGGATGGCCGTGTCGATGGTCTCGCTAAGGTCCTTGGGTAATCCGGTGCGGGCGAATTCGGCCTTCACATTGTGCTTTAGGCCCTTGTAGAAGATGTATTTGAGGGATTGGTCGTTCCAATTGAGTGGGAGGCGAGCATGCGGAATTCCGTGACATATTCCGAGACTGATCGGGTTTGTCGGAGGTCCTGAATTCGAAGGGCGGCCTCCTGCTCCTCGTTCTTACCAAAGGCTTGTCTGATTGCGTCGGCGAAGCGATTGTAGTTGGCGAACAGGCTACTGGTTTCCGTACGTGGGATGGCCGAGCGGAAATCCTTTCGATAGGGTTCGAACCACCGTGCTGCGTTACCTCGGAGGTAGGTTCCTGCAAAGCGGACCCTTTCCTCATCGTCCTTGAATGATGCTTTGTAGAATTCGAAGTAATTCTCTAGTTGGGCCAGGAAGTCGTTGAGCTTACGCCGATCCCCATCGTAGGTGTCGGGGTCTTGATCTTTAGTTTGGTGTTGTGGGGTCGATTCTGATGTCGCGGGGTGGCTGGGGTGGAGGGCCGCATAGTACGGTTGACAGTAAAGGCTTGTCCTCGAATGAAGTACTCCAGAAGGACTTGGCCGCAGTCCTCACTGGCGTTCTCTGGTACTCTGGGTCCGTTGATTGCTCGACTCAAGGAGGCTATGCCCGAGAATATGCTTCCGAAATGAGCAGCCTCATGTTAAGAGCTGGGTTTCCAGGGATCAAGGGACGGATTGACTGAAGCTGTTCCTCCTCCGTCGGAAGGTTGTTCCTGATTTCGGTCCAGGATGTCATGGTTAGTAGTTTTCAGGGTGGGGTTACCTCCGGTGCCTAAGAAAGGTGGTCAAAGTGTTACGCCGGGACTCTTTCTGGGGGAGTCGAGGCGCGTCGTCAGGCAGCTTGGGCTTTCTAGGGGCCAATACAGTGGTAGGCAGGGGAGGTTCGTACAATAGTAGGGTAGGAATCAATTGACAAGTTGACCACGAGGGTCCTAACTACGATAAATGAGTGTGGTCTATATACATGGAGTGATCGGTACGATCAGTAGTGATCTGTAATGTTAACCCACTGATCAGTACTGATCGGTGGTCCGAGCTTTGCTGAGCGAGTGTGCGGTGGTCTGGTGCATCAGTGTCGGTAGGTATTCTGCCGAGTTAGGCCCCGAGTTGGTCACGTGGGCGGTGAGTAGTCGTAGGGTTTCGTTATCCGCCTTTCTGGGCGACTGTGCCGTAACAATAAGGATAAGCGCTCGGCGTCTATTAATTCTTATTACGATAACCTAGTAGTTCCCGTATTCTATAGAATCCCTCTCGCTTTCTAGTAGGTATCTTATAGTTTTTCTAGTTAATACTACTATAGTCCTATAGAGTAGAAGGCTCGCCTACTATAGCTCTAGTTTAGTAGACGTTTCTAGTTTTTTAGATAGTATCCGCTAATATTCTTAGCCTTCTAGTAAATAGGGTAGGCCTTAATACTATAAGTAGACTAGTAGAGGGTATTATAATCGGGGGTCTTAGGCCGTCCTTTAGTAGCCGAGATAGTTTTCTTATCGTTAGTCCGCTAGTTACTAGTTTGTTTATCTAGGTAGTTTCTACTAATATATCTATACTTTCTATAGTAGAAGTAAAGACTCTTTTCGCGTTATCGCTATTCTTCCTCTAGCGCTAGCTAAGGGTTTCGTCGTTAGTTAGCGTTTAAGTCTATAGGGTCTCCTAGAAGTAGGTTATTTTAGAATTACGAGATATTAGCCGAGTATCGGGTTTAGCCTATTTCTTATCTAAAGTTAAATAGTCGTTAGTTGACTTAGATAGCCGTATTAATAGTCTCGCTAAGGTTCTTAGATAATTCTATACGGGCGAATTCGGCCTTTATATTATACTTTAGCCCTTTATAAAAGATATATTTAAGGGATTAGTTGTTCTAATTAAGGTAGGAGGCGAGTATACGAAATTCTATAACGTATTCTAAGACTAATCGAGTTTATCGGAGGTTTTAAATTCGAAGGGCGGCCTTCTACTTCTCGTTTTTACTACTAAAGGCTTATTTAATTACGTCGGCGAAGTAATTATAGTTGGCGAATAGGCTACTAGTTTCCGTACGTAGGATAGCCGAGCGGAAGTCTTTTTAATAGGGTTCGAACTATCGTACTACGTTATCTTAGAGGTAGATTTCTATAAAGCGGATCCTTTCCTCGTCGTCCTTAAATAATATTTTATAGAACTCGAAGTAGTTTTCTAACTAGGCTAGAAAATTATTAAGCTTACGCCGATCTCTATTATAGGTATTAGGGGTCTTAATCTTTAGCTTAGTATTATATCGGATCGATTCTAGTATTATAGAGGTAGCTAGAGTAGAAGGCCGTATAGTACGGTTAACGGTAAAGGCTTATCCTTAAATAAAGTACTCTAGAAGGACTTAACCGTAGTTATCGCTAGCGTTCTCTAGTACTCTAGATCCGTTAATTACTTAACTTAAGAAGGCTATACCTAAGAAATAGACTTTCGAAATAAGTAGTCTTATATTTAGGGCGGGGTTTCTAGAGATTAAGGGACGGATTAACTAAAGCTAATCCTCCTCCGTTAGGAGGTTATTTTTAATTTCGGTCTAGGATATTATAGTTAGTAGTTTTTAGAGTAGGGTTACCTCCGGTATCTATAAAAAGGTAGTTAAAGTATTACGCCGGGACTCTTTCTAGGGGAGTTAAGGCGCGTTATTAGGTAGCTTAGACTTTCTAGGGCCGATATAGTAGTAGATAGAGGAGGTTTATATAATAGTAGGATAGAAATTAATTAATAAGTTAACTACGGGGGTCCTATCTATTATAAACGAGTATACTCTATATACTATAGGAGATAGTAGGTATAACCGCTAGCCGTAACCGCGGTAGTTCTAGTAGTTAGATTAAGTAGTTAAGTCTTAGTACTATAACCGCGGTATTATTACTAAGTTATCGGGGTAGCTACGAGCGTCTTATATCTTAGCTATATTATATTAGTAGGTTCGATTTCCTCTAGCTTAGCGCTTTCTCTTCTTTTCTTCTTACTACGCCGTAATAAGTAGAGAGCTTATAAAAAGAAAAAAGAAGAATAGAAAGAAAGAAAGTAAGATATAGATAGAATAGAAGAATCTTTAAGCCGAAGATTTTTAAAGAAGAGAATAGTATTATAAACTTTAGAATATACGAGCTTTATAGCTATAGAGGCCGTAAGCTTATATAGGAAAATAAGCCGTAGAGTCTTAAGAACTCTATATCTAGTAGAGCCGCGCTTCTTAGTTCTATATAAGAAGACTAGAATTACGAGATAACGGCGCGTACGAAAATACTAGTAGATAAATAACTACCGCCTATATAGAAAGAATATCTACGCGTATAGTAACTAGAAAGAAGATATAATTTAATAGAGAACCTATAGAAGATAAAAAACTAAGTAGATAAGAAGCGAAAAGACGATAAAAGTAAATACTATAGATAAAAGTATAGCGGTAGTATCGTCTACTAATACTATTAGAAGTTAGAAACTAGAAAATAGGCTTAAGTATCCGCGTTATATAATAGCTATACGATCTACTTAGATTAATTTAATCTAAGTTCCTTAATCTAACGATATTAATCTAGTAGTATCGACCTAGATTATTCTAGCTTTTTTATAGTATATAGATATACTTATTAGATAGTACTTTAATTCTTATAGTTAAACTTAAAGTTCTAATTTAATACTATATTAACTTAGAGGTAATAAGGCCTATTAAACTCCTATATTACGTAACTTCTTATTTTATTATTACTCTCCTTTTCTTATCTTTAAGGTAAATTCTTTAATAAAATCTAAATCTACTAGATAATTTTAAAGCCTAGTAGTAGAGGCCCCGTCGTTATACTAACGGACGATACTATCGCTATACTTTTATTCTATAGTATCTACTCTTATTATCTTTTTACTTTCTATCTTATATAGTCTTTTATTCTCTACGGGCTTTTTATTAGACTATATTTTTCTTCTAGTTATTATATTCGTAGATATTCTTCTTATATAAGCGGTCGTTATTATCTACTAGTATTTTATATACGCTATTATCTCGTATTTCTAGTCTTCTTATACGGAACTAAGAAGTACGGCTCTACTAAGTATAGAGCTTCTAGCTCTTCGTAGCTTACTTTCTCTTACGAGCTTACGGCTCTTATAGCTATAAAGCTCGTATATTTTAAAGTTTATAATACTAGTTTAGAAATAAAAAACCCCTCTCTAGACTTTATTTTTAATATTAAAGATAAATAGAAGGCTCTTCTAAGCTTTCTATTAATAACTAAAATAGCTATCTAAAAATAGCTATTAGAACTTACTTTAACGAAAGCCTAAATACGTACTTTTAAAAAACTAACTTTAGTCTCTCTTTATAAATAAACGTCCTCTTTTATTTTCTTTAGTATTATTTTTTACTTCTTCTACTCTTCTACTTATTTTCTTATTTCTTTCTAAAAAGTACTAGCTTAGCCCCTACTATTTAACGACCTCTTCTTAAATAAAATTTAAATAAAAACCCTAGTTAAAATATTAAACTAGATATATTAGTAGACTAGTCGTCTTTTATAAGCTTAGCTTATATAAGAACGTTAAATAAATAAATAAATAAATAATAAATAAATAAATTATTAGATCTACTCTAGAAGTAAAAATACTAAAGAGAGTATTATTTATAAAGTTTTCGCCCGCTATATATAGAGTATTTATAAGAAGTATACTACTTCTTAAATATAAGAAAAAGTACGTATTAATTATTTTAAACTAGCTATTTAAGTAGAAGAATTTAAATATAAAGACTAGATATAAATAGAAAGTTTAAGAATAATATAAGAGGGTCTCTATTAGATAATAGATAAATTCTTAGAGGATTTAAGAATAGAAGCTCGTTAGATAGAACTTTATATATAGATAAATAGCTAAATAAGATTATATAATCTATATAAGCCGCGCTAAAACTTTATAGAGAAGTTAAAAGCTTCTTATATATAAGTAGTAGAAAGTCTTATATTTAGAGTTCTTATACGTAATAATAATATACTACGTTATTTCTATTATAGTCTATATTTAAAAACGCTTTATAATAATACTTCTTACTCTATTAAAACTATTAATATATAAGATACGTTTTAATAATACTATTTAATTACTAGTAAAGCGTATCCCCTACGAAGGCGCTACGCGATACCCGATCGAATCGGGTGGCGACCTCGTGCTGGCTAGGCAACCGACAAATAAGCGTTGGTGGCTGGTCTGTGCACCCACCCGCACCCGCATTCGATGTAAACAACCCATCAGGCGGAGATCGGACAACCGCACTACATCATCTCAAGCCATGGAAGAACTCCAACAACGACTTCAAGAGGCAGAAGCGCGATTAGCAGAGGAGCAGCGACGACGGGAAGAGGAGCAGCGACGACGGGAAGAGGCAGAGGCGATCAGCCGCAAGACGACACTTATCGAATACCTGCAAGCCTGCCACGATATCTCTCTTTCCATCAAGATCACCGACGATCAAACCCTTACCACTCAAGGCGAGGTCACCAAGCCTACCGGTCGGCTTTACCCTCGACGCATTATCCCGTGGAATGCATTCCCGAGTGAGCAAGAGGAGATATGGGCCGAGCTCTCAACCAGCCCAACGTTCGTATCAAATCGAACCTTTCCGTCTAAACACCAGTTGGACTATGTCCGGTCTACTATAGACCCCATCGATAGCGAAGATCAGCTGCGACATTTTGCACGATCGGCGGTGGAGAAGCCGGTACAGAGATTTGTCGAGGAGGTACACAAGAATGATGACCTACGGGAGGGACTGGGACTACGCGGAAAGGTCACATTCGAAAGCCACACGAACCTTGGCCGGTCGGAAGACACGACAATCGACGAAGCAATGCGACATATATCGATTAGCGACACGTCTACAAAATCAGACAGGAGAGGGGGAAGGAATGAAAGCCGTGGCAAACGCGTTGCAAATTCTGCGTCAGCAGCGGCCCCGAGACCTCAAGAGCGACGGAAGGGAAAGGGCGGTGGGCGGGCTGACCAATTTTGCATATACCGACAGGAAGACGGACGGAACATCCCGGTGGTGGCGATCGAGTACAAGGCACCGCATAAGTTGACGCGAGGAGAGATCGCGGTCGGGCTGAGCGGCGAGATCGTGCTAGACCGGGACGTCATTAACAAAGAAGGGGACGGCGTCGAGTTTTTCTCAAAGTGGCTTCTCGCGGCTGTTATAACCCAGGGCTTCTCGTACATGATCCACAAAGGAATTCCATACGGCTACTTATTTACCGGCGACGCGATCGTTTTTATGCATATCCCGGACGACCCTACCATCGTTTATTACTACGTTAGCGTTCCCAATGTCGATGTGAAACACGACGATGAGTACGGACTTCACCGTACAGCGGTGGCGCAGGTGTCTGCCTTTGTCCTCCGCGCGCTTGCTGCAGAGCCACCACCGCAAGAGTGGTTCATGGCAACTTTATCACTTGGCACATGGGCGGTAGAGTACATGGACATTCTGAAAAAGATTCCAGAAACCGTTCGCAAGACGACGCGCGAGACATTGTCGTATCGGCCCGCGCGCTGGAAGCCCTTTGTCCGCTCACGAATCCGGACTCGGTCGCAATGCTTACCAATAGACGATAGAGCGCGCGCGCATCACGATGATGATGGCGATAGCGGAGGTGACGATTCAGGCAACAGCATGCCACCAACTCCAACTCCGCAACGAACCACACGTTCCCAGGCCAGCAAGAGCTCGTCCGGTCAGCAGAAGGGAAAGCAGAGCGCTGCTAGTAGAGGCACAACTCAGGTGGCGATGAAGTCAACAAAAGCAATATCAAAGCCGCGAGTGGAGGACCGGCCGTATTGCACACACGACTGCCTGCTCGGACTGTTGCGTGGAGGTCCGATCGACCAGCACTGTCCGAACGCTCAATCGCACAGAAAGAGACACATCAAGCCGGAGACCTTTATCCGCCTCGTCCGGCAGCAGCTAGCGATAGATCTCGGCACTAATGCCGATTGTAAGCCTCTATATCTACGCGGCTCGCGAGGAGCGCTTTTTAAGGTGCGGCTTTCTTCCCACGGCTACACCCTTGTAGCCAAGGGTATGGAGGAGTACAATGTGCACTATCTGCAGCATGAACACCGCATGTATAAGCACTTGTTACCTGCTCAAGGCAGAATCGTCCCGGTGTGCCTTGGTCTGGCAGGTCTGAAAGTCCCCTACTTCTACGACGGCGGAGTATACACGCATATGCTGTTCCTTAGCTGGGCCGGGAGTCCATTATGCCGGTCCATCAATCAAAACAACAAACATGCTTTCCACCAGGAGGCGAGAGAAATGCTAGAGGGACTGCACCGATTAGGAGTGCTGCACAAGGATCCGGCTTTGCGCAACATACTGCGGGACGATCACACTGGCCGTTTGATGTGGACCGACCTGGAGCGGGCGGAAGCGTGCGGCAGGCCCGTAAGTCCGAACCGGAAACGAAAGCGGCTGGTCTGCAAAGAGACGAAAAGCGTGCAGGACGCCTTTTCGAGCGAAATGAGCCAGTTTTCCGTTTACATGGCTCGTTCGGTCTATTAGTCGTTATTGAGATGTTTCAGTTAGGTTGGGACAATGGTGTTAAGGCGTGAATCCAATTACCAAATCCCTTGAACCCCAAGTCCCGATATTCACTTTTCATAGCCCGTGCCCAAAACCAATATTATTATTGTGAGCATATACAATTATCAGCGCTTAGAAATGGACTCTAGAGCAAAGCAGTTCGTTGAAAGTTTCTAATTTAACAACTGCCTCGTCGCGCTGTTCCGCAGTGCTAGGCCGTCTTGAAGGGAACGATAGCAGCGGATGCGAGACGTTTGGACTTAGGCGCCCGCCCCCCAGGCAAGCTTCTAAGCGCCCACGGTTTGCAGAAACGCCCAACAGCAACGCCTCTCCTATCGCTTATTCCCTCGAATGTTCAAATACTGGCCGCGCCGTGATCAGGCTGGCTAGATTTAGCGCAAGGCCGGTCAGGTGCGTGTATTCGAGTTGGTCGTTGAGGGGCCACGAGGACTATCAGCGGACGATCTTGGTGGCACAGGAAAGCGGTTCGCTTATCTGCGCCTGGTCAATAAGAGGTACTCCGAAGGCTTCCCTGCTTGGTATAGGCGCTATTATGTTTCGCATGTAAGCGCACAGACAGTCGCCTTTGGCCTAGCGTCCGGCGGACTGTACATGCCAAAAGCTGAGCTGACACAAGGCTTTTCAAACAGGGCTGCAGTTCCTTTTCTGTCAGAATATAAGGCTTGGTAGCATGCGCTGGTAAGAATGCGGCGTCGTACTTTTGCAAGTCGACATTTTCTCTTCTTTTTTTGTATTCAGGGATCGTGGTCGGCGTGAGTTTCCCTGACTTGTTCTGAAGTGAGGGCTTTGAATGAACCGGGAGTAAGTGTAGGTAACAGTCTGCTTAGCGTTAATTAGTTCTTCCCCATGGCCCATGGAGGCTGATGAGGTGTATGAATCACCACCACCTGAGCAGCTTCTAAAACTACGGGTATCACCGGCTGATGACTGGCCGTTATTGAATGATCTTCTTCCTGCAGCAGACATTCGGGTAAGATTACTCTGCCACATGCATGGTCAGGGTGTGCTGTATATGCAAGACAGAATTCCACTCACACTCTGTTCCTCATGTCCTATGTCAACTCCTACACAGATCACGGGTTGGATCCGTAGGATGCCTTGAATGATTCCTGCGGCAGGCGTATCGAGGAGCTGCCTCTAGAAGCCCAAGACGTCGAAGGCTTCACCAACTACTCCGAAATAGTATCGGCAACCCTGCAGAGCTGTATCCCCAAAGCGAGACCGTCACCAAACATGAAAAAGTTGTGGACGACGGGCCTCAATCAACCGCGTAGGATGTATTCTCTTTCCAAGTTTTGATCGATGTAATTGCCTGAGCGCTTCGCTTTCCCGTTCCGACAGGAAACAGATAGATTTGAAAGCGAGGTGCGCTCCTGGCTGTAGGGGAATCTCGTGGTCCCATGGCGCATGCTCTGGTAGCTGTCCCTTGCCTCTTTCTTGAAAAACTGCTTGGAAGTCCCAAAATCCTTGGGGCACTGTTTCCAGCTCTGGGATTGATGATCCGGGCGTACTCGGGTGTCTTCTTGCTTCCTCGTTGGTAGTCCTTACTTCGCCGTCCGGACTATCGTGTCCGACTGCCGTGATGCTAACTGTTGACGGGTATTCGTGTGTGATATGAGGGCTTGCACCCGATGTGCTTACGGGAATGCAGTAACATTGCTACTACCTACAAGAAGACTAAGCTGAAGAGAAAAGGAATAGACGAAAGATGAGGGCAGTGCGAGTAATATACTATGGTATCCAGCATAAGTATTGTTAGTGCGAGTCCGTGCGGCGCACTGGGACGCCCAGAGACGCTACACTAGAATTGTATAGAAAATACGCGAATATCTCCGAGCATTGCTTTGTTAGCTTAAAATACGCTTATACTTACACCTCCATAGGAATACTTTTGGAGGTCGTCTCTTTCTTGGACATGTTCTGATCCTGGATATCATCATAAATATGAGACTCTAAAACCTCGTGATCATCGTCATTTGCAACACTGTTGTCAGTAGCAACCTCAGTTAGTAGGGCTTCCTAGCAAGTTTTTCGAAGAAGTTGTTCGAAGTGCTGCCAAATACTGGCGTAGCAGCCTCGTCGCGATTACCGTGATTGTCATCATGTTGTTGTTCGGTTACTCGCGGACTCGTTTTAGGCGTGCTTGCATTCCTGTGAGAACCATTGCGATGTCCCGGACTAGAGGGCACATTTCGCTGCGTTGCATTGCTCCCGGGCTCTAACAAATTACCAGTGCTGACTTCAAGACGTCCATTACCCGGCGTATACTGTGCTTACCTCAAAAGCCTCGTGTTAGAGAATGAGGCACAGTTAGAAAAACTCACATTTCATCTAGTTGAAGTTCATATATTAGCTTCTGCGGAAGATGCCTTGAGAAACTATAGGGGAAAAAAAAAGAGTTTCGATCGTATCGTCGTTAGTTGGACGCTTCATGCAAACGTCTTACGGGGAACAGCCGTCTGTTTCCATACGAAACTTCAGCGAACCGTGTTCCGGAGGGTCCATCCGTTTTCCGCTGTCCGGTTTCCGTCCCGAAGCTTAGAAGGATCTGCTATCGACGTCTTGTTGTTTCAATTGTAACAGAAACAACTCGGCCATAGTTGACAAATGATACCATTCCTTTTAGCTGCTGCCTATATTCAAGCTAAGAAGATACCACAATGTGTCCAGTATCAGGAAGGTGCTCAAGGGATCATGCTAAGAGAAGCCAAGAATCAAGTGTTAACCAGGTTGAGATATTACCAGAAGCTCACCTCTTGGGATGGCATCATACGCGGAGCGATGATATTTAGCTTTCTCATGAGTGTTTGATATGCCGTTTCGTATGGAAAACCCCACACATCATGGTATACGAATCACGAAACGTTTCCGGGTCCTGTGACGCTGCAAGAACTACGAGTTGAAGTCGGAATATTATCAGACAACGTCATCAAAAGCGCTATAATGTTCTACGAGTCGGATTTTCATTGATTAAAACACAAGTCTCTCTCGTATCTACGTGATTGTAGGATTTGGGTCCGCGGTGCAGGTCGGGGCAGTCGTAGGTGGATCAATGGTGGTAGGCGGAGCTGGTCCAGAAAGAGTCTCGGCCTTGACCAAAACAGGTATGACAGCGCCGGTGACCAGCGAGAATGTACGGTGGTTGATAGCCTTCAAAATAGAGCCAATGCTACCACTGTGGCTGGTGAAAGAGATGAAGGTGTTAGGGTCATGCGTGAAGACATCGTCAAGGAGAGTCTTCAGGCGGGCGACGTGTGCTGTCCAGACGTCAGAGAGTATTGATCATTGAGGCTTGTAAAAGCAGTGTTGTTTAATACTTACCGGTAGAGGACTCGCGTAGATTGGCATCCCAGAGCGGGTCTTCCTCCGCGAATCCGGGCTCGATCTGGAAATCAGGGAAGTTCTGTTCAATCCAAGTCTTGGTGCTCCGGCGATCACAAGTATGTAGGCCAAGGGCTTCTCTCAGAAGTTCCTTGACAACAGGCTTAAACGGTTTGTTCTCGGGCAGTTGAAGCCCAGTGAAGGTCAGGTTAGCCGTGGCAAGGCACCTGGCCAGCGGAGAAACGTAGTAGCTTTCGGGCGCGGGAATACCAGCGTTTGCGAGGGCGTTAGACCAGAAACCATTTGCGACAAGCGCTTGATTGATGCCATTCTGCGTCAGGTGCGCGTCTGCCCAAGTGACAGTACCGTTGCCATCTAGCAGGCTCCAGTAACAATCCCAGGCAGGAGTACCGTAGTAGGACTCGGCGACGTTGTGATAACCTTCGCCGTGTCGGCCCATAATCAAGACCTTGTACTGCACGCTTGCGGAGGCATTGCGGTTCAGCACAGAAACGTAGTGAGCGAAGCGCTCCCACTGAGTCTTTTGTCCAGTGGGATCAAAAGATGCATCAGTCGAGTAGGTGCGGTTGATCAGGCCAAGGTTGACCTTAGTCTGTTTCTGGAGTAAGAAAATGCGAGGCAAGAGGGAACCGGTTTGCCTATGATCCCTGCCGAACCAGTCTTGAGGGACATACGTAGTCGAAACTGCTCGCATTCGTCGCCGGATCATCCTGCAGGAAGAATCCAGAAACGGTGGTGTAGTTGATGTGCGAGGTGTTGGAAATCACATACGGCTGCGTCGCCTCACCCATGGTGAAGAGGATGGCAAGCAGGACCGTAATGAAAAATAAAAAGGGACTGCTCGACATGTTGGTGAGCTTGCCTCTAAACAGCCTGAAAATAGCGGGACAAAGATGTTGCCACGACACTCTGGCACGGCGGGATTGCGCGATTCAAGAAAGGAACGGCGCTGGAACGGAGGCAGGCGGCTTAAAAGTAGAGAGCTCGACGTACACAACTGTCCTGATACCCCAAGCGAGACCCCACCGGCGGAAATTAAGAGCTCTTCGCGGCTCTAGCATGATAGGGAAGTGACCGAATGAGCGGCATGGTTAGCTGCATGCTACGGGAGTGGAGTCGCGGAGTAGGCGGGCGGTGACGGGCGGCTCGTGTTCCTGGGCGCGCCAAAGCCAATGGCTCAGGAACGTGATCTCGCCGCGATGCGCCACACCCACAGGGTTCTGCTGTGCCACCCGCTGTCCACTTCGCTTTTGCCGCAGATTTCTTATCCAGTGCATTTCAAACGTAATCCATATGAGTACACTTTTTGTGGTTAGGTAGACGTATTCTGATGTCGTGCTAGGAGGCAGTGAAGCATCTCAAATTCAGACGAGAATCCAAACTCTGCTTCTAATAGTGTATCGCGACTACTCTTCTTCCAATCCTTCCTCGTCAGAGCCATCACGTCATCCGATACTTTTTATGGGCTGTAGCTAGCCCAACCTCCCGCCAAACGCCGGACATGCTGATATCATGAGAAAGAAGAGTGAAAAAGACCTCAGCAAGAACCCCTTCTGGAGTCGTTTACAGATTCGCCTGCTCCCTCTCCCTCTCGACCTCGTACAGGAAATCAAAGTAAGGCTTGTCGAAGTGGTGCACACGCACGTAACCATCCTCACCACCTGAGCAATACGAAGTACCCTTGGGGTGGACGGCCACGTAGTTGAGCGGGCCGAAGTGACCACGCACACGACCAATCTCCTCCTCAAAAATCTTGTGGTAGAAACGGGCCTCGAACTTTCCCTGACGTGCGGAAGTGGTCGTAACATCCATGGCGGCCTGGCCACCGCCCAAGATCACGAAGTCCTTGACAGGGGTAATGGCAGCACTGTTGAGCGGAGTATCGGCGACGTAAGTGTGCAAGATCTGGAGGTCGTCCGTAGCAATGAGCTAGATGTGTCACATGTTAGTGTTGGCGCTTCGCGAACCTCGGCTTTCCACAGCAATTACTAACCTTGGCGGTCTTGTCCTTGGAAGCAGTGATGAAGTAGGTTCTGTCAGGAGCCCACTGCAGATCTGTAATCTGCATGTCCGGCTCGTGGGCCTCAATGACGTTCAGCAGATCGCCCGTCTGCCAGTTAAGTTAGCGCCTGATATCAAACACCATTACACGATGTGTGCCCACCTTTGCATCGAATTGCGAAACGGTACCGTCCTCGTGGCCGGCAATGATGTACTTGGAGCCGTAGCTGAAGCCGGCAACGGTGGCCTTGCTCTCTTCGCACAGAATTCTGAGACGCCTCTCGTTTGTCTGTTCTGCCTCCACATCCGGAATGATATCGTAGACGACGATGGTAGAGAGGTGGCCGGAACGCTTCTCCGTCACGCCGAGCAGCTGGCGGCCGTCAGGCGAGAATTCGACACGCTTGATCGAAGTTTCGAATTCCCAGGTCTTAAGGAGGCGGCCAGTCTGGACATCCCAGAGGCGCATGGTGTTGTCGGCGCCACCGGTCGCAAGCAGGGTGGAGTCCGGGTTCACGTCGACGGTCCATAGCGCACCGACGTGGCCGTGGTAGGTACCAAGACGCTCGCCGTTGGCGCTAAACCAGGCGCACACGACATGGTCCTTGGAAACGGAGAAGATGATGTCGCCATCGGGGTTGTATCTGAGGGGTCGCGGTCAGTTGCGAGGTGCGCGCGCGGGCAATGTGGGCGTCAAAGCATACTTTACTTGGGTCAAGGCACGTTCCTGTGCGGCGCGTCAGTATCTGCTCTTCGAAGCTGGACCAAAAATTCGGGAGCGCGGAGACGTACGTGACCTGAAAGCAGGATGGGTCTCATGTTGGGCGATTGAGGTGTGGAGGTGTGCTTGTGCTGCTGCTGCTCGCCTTCAAATGTCGACGCCCGCCGCGCCGAAGTGGGTGGGATTTCGCCGTCTGTGCGCACTGGCCACAGCCGGAGTCGTCCCGGCTACCGCTGCAGCCTGAAGGATCGCTCTCCGCCACCATCTCGCCTGACGAGAGTTACTCTGTGACTCAACAACCTCTTAAGCCATTCAGTCAGAGTGAGTCAATCTCGCCCAGTTTTCTCATCCAACTGCGACCCTTTGACCGATGATGGCATCCATGCAATCTGGAGCCCTCAGAATATCAGAGACACGACGGCACTACCACACACGATGGCTCATTCGTCTGCCTCCCGGCCGGATCATGTACCCTTTTCTTTTGCCAAGCTCGCCTGAGAAACTCAGTACTTATCGGGAGTCATGAGGCAGATCCTTTCAGCAAAAGCTCAATTGCTTTCACCAATCATCCAGCGCGAGTTGCCACTAAACCGTAACCGCCGCAACCGTATCCACCCGTGCCACCGTTTGAGGGAGCTGTGGTTCTGCGTAGACGTACTTGCAAAGCAACTCTTGAAAGATCTTCCAGTTTGGCGGATCGGCCTTGCTCACACAGTGGTAAATTCAATATTGTTAGGCATGTAAATTTATTGACTCACTTTAGCAATGACTGATCACACGCGAAATAGTCGCGTGTGGTTCTGGATTTTGAGCTGCAATAAATTCACCCCCACTCATCACGTAAGATGGGGTCTTGTGTACCACCATGAGCACAATGAGAAAGGAATGCCATGCTTCGAGAACAGAACCATCCCCCGTATAGTTGATCATGACGTGTTTTCTGCACGTATGAAGCCGTTTGTCGAACAATAGCCCGAACTCTACCCACATGTATTTTGACTCTTCTATTCTTTGCGCGAGTATGTAGTAATGATCCTGCTTTAGTCGTACCTAGACGGTAAGTGAATTAGCTTTAGTGTTTAGTAACTTAAATGCTGAAAGTACACGTACCGGCCAAACCCTATCCAGAAAATCGTCTTCAAGCTTGGGTTGTCCCGGGTCTCATGGCCTAAAAGAAACGTCCCAAGAACGTCATAGATCTCACCCATTGGATCCGGAAGCGGAATGTCTTGGCTCCTAAAGAAAGATTCTCGTGGACTCTTTCTCAACGAGCCCTGTACAAATGAAGAGCTGTCGATTGTGTCAAATCTCTAACCAAGACTTTATTTTTCAGGTAACGAATTTCAGCTCTCGTGTCCAGCAAATATTGCTTGGTATGCTCGCGCCCAACCACTCGGGTTGTATGGTCTGTTTCCAAATCTGGCTCCGACGCGGCGAAGTAGATCCCTCCATTTCTGCTTCCCCAACTCCAGATTGGTACACCAGGCTTCAACCTTCGAGAGCTGTGCTTATTCAAATTTCAGTGGAAACGCAAAGACAGACCTTCAGGCAGGGCACAGTCAGGGAACTATTCCTATTGCACATTACGTTGCCTAATACTTGGAAGCGTTCCACATGCTTTACCGGCAACATTTAATAATGCCCACTGGCTTTAATTATTGACGTGATTCCGTTCTGTGCAAGAGGATATCAAGTATGGGCAAGTCTACTGCGAGCGGATATAGATCATGCAGGATCAGTGTGGACGCGCATCATATCCGCCTTTTGCAGGTGAGCAATCAAACGGTGTAAAGATAGCTTACTGTTAAAAGATACAGTAGCTCACTGAATGGCGCGCTTGATCTGTCTAGATATATAGCGGTATCTGTATTACTTTGGTCTATCTGACATCAATAGTGCTGGCGCTGGGTTTTTTTCTGCACCGTCTGGCTGCCATGGATATCGCTAGTAACGATAATGACATCCGTCTCTTTCAAGATATGCTTCTGGCTGTCTGCGTCTCCATAAGCTTCTCTATTGGCCGCATGCTCCGGATCGTACGCGGCGGAGGTGGTCACGAGGTTGTCCATCTTCATCGATCCCTTGCGGTGCGCGCTCCTCCTCTCGCTCGAGAAAGCCTTGAACCCGAATCCAGATCCGCTTCTTCCACCACCGCCGCCGCCGCCGCTGCTCGCCGCCGCTGAGCTACGCAGGAACGGAATGTACTTGAACAGTGGGCGAAGAGGCGCGAGGGACCCTGCGACGATGCCGACACCCTCTTCGACAAGCGACCACACGGCAATCGGTGCGACGCCGTAGAGGAATTCGGCGGGGTCATTGTAGAGGACGAGGTAGCGGAGGCGCACGATAGTCGCGGTACTAGCACTGTTTGTAGGATCTTTGTCAGGGAATGTCCAGGTCGTGCTTTGGGGGGGGGGGGGGTAGAAGGGGAAAGGGATTTCTTACAATGCTCCCATGGCCAGAATAATGGAAACCGAGACCTTCGTGCGCCGCTTCAGCTGGACATCGTGGAGCATGAAGGCCGGAAGGACTGCCAGCGTCCAGTCTGTCAAGATGCACTCGGCCGAATAAAAGTAGCCGATGTTGGCGTTCGTGGTTGGGGCTCCGCAGGTACCCTCCGCACCGCCCCAGCTGGCTGCGAACGGCCGGCAATAGGTAAGAATGACGATCTCGAATACACCGGACGAGATGACGGTGACTCCCATGATCGTGTAGAGCACATATTTGAATCCTGGCTTCGTTGCTATACGCAACAGAGAAACGCAGATGCTACACTTGATGGGGATAGTCGTCAGGCAGTAGATCAGCTGCGCATGGACGAACCACTGGAAGACTGTCAGCCGCAAGAAGATAGGAACATATCCATGCCATGAGAAGCTCACCTTGCGGCCTTGCAAGTTATCATACTCACTGAGCTGAGCAGCTCGAGCCCCAGCGCCATGGTATACGGTCAGAATGACTAACGTGCAAGTGATCGAGAAGGTGATCTGAGGACGAAGATGTCAGCGATGAAGGATTGGCTAAGGTATATAACCCTACGTACCAGGCCCACGATCATAAGCCAGTCATCGAGGCCTAACGCGTTGATCTTGATACGGACGATCGTTCGAACGATGACAGTGACCCAGGTGAGGATGAGTAGGACAATAATCAGCTCCAACAGACCCCAGCCAGAAGGTGTAGGGATTTCCGTCAGCGGCGTAGAATCAGAGGCCATTCTGCAGTCACTTATTACGAAGAAACTCACAGCGGTCGGATGCTACGATGCTGAAGTAGATGTAAATCGTTTGTAGTGCTGGGTCCGCCCTTGCTTGAGCAGGGCCTCGTCAGGATCTTCTGGCTGGAACAAATACGAGTCAAGGCTAAGCTTCATCCTAACACTGCTTTGACTTTTCTTAGCTTTTTTCGGGTCTCAGATGCACCACACTGGCCATCACCACGCTCTTTGTTCCGCTTAGCAGCATTAACGATGATGCTTGGCGCTCGCCTTTATACGGAGAGATTGACGGAGAAGATCAGGGAGGTCGAATCGGAAAATATTCAATGCAGCCTGTCATGCAACGAATCGCGGACTTGGTGGGTATCCTTGAAGAGAGAGGTGGCTGTGCGGACAACGTGAAGACGAGTTTTGGGAAAGACACCATGCGAGAAACGCTCTTGACAACATGCAGGTAATCGGAATTCCTGCCGTTATGGGCATTAGACGGGTTTGAGAGTACGATATCATGACGCGGAAAATTGAAGAGCTGCCGCCACCTCGGCCGGCTGGAGCAATGTATGAATCGCGAGGCAGGGCTTCAGAGAGTGTTGCGGAGGAAAGGGCGTTTTGTAAGATATGTCCGGTTGCTTCAACGGCCACTAACAAAGCGCAAAGACATGCTTCTGCCCAATCGCGGGTCGCGGATGTTGATGTGCCATGCTGAAGGAAGTAAGCGAGGACGGGCCATTCCGTTTAAAAATGCTTGTGCTGCACCGAAAACATTAAATCGCGTGTGTACGAGTCAGATGGTCACGTTCTGGATCCTATCGTAATCAAGCGTTGTGGGGGGGAGGGTCCGATGTTCGCGTGCAAATGACTCTTTTTGGCATCGAGGGCAAATCGGCCCTTTACAGTGGCTGCTCCGGGTCCAGCCTGCCTGCAAGGGCATACGCACCTACAATACGTCAATCGTCTGAGGGGCCGTAGTTAATGAAAGGGGAGGTGGGGAAGCGTGAAGGGACACTCAACCCAGCTATTTACTCAGGTGTTCGCCAACTCAGCCGCAGCAATCTACGTCAGTTTTGCAGAGGTACGATTAGGCAGCTCATAATACTACCTGTCTCTGAATTTGCTAGTGGACCAATTGCTCAATATCAACCTCGATCACCATGCTGTCAGAAATAACCTTCGACGACGCGGTCCTGGCCAGTCTCAAAGGCCAAGTCGTGTTGATTACAGGTACGTAAGGCGAAGATCCACGCTCCTGTTCCCCCTCTCCCTCATACCAAAATCTACCGCACGAACCATGCTTGAGAACAGACTTGCTGACCAGACCAATCTCACTCACAGGTGGTTCATCTGGCATTGGTCTTGCGACAGTCAAATTGATGCTATCTCTGGGCGCATTCGTCGTTGCGGGTGACATCAACGAGCCGCCAGTGCCGCCGACGGACCACTTAGCCTTCCAGCGTACCGATGTGACTAGCTGGGCGGACTTGCTAGCACTTTTTAAGAAGGCTAAGCAGCTGCACGGCCGGATCGACCACGTCTTTGCCAACGCCGGTATCTCCACGCGCGTCAACTATCTGGAGGAGAATGTAGACGAGAACGGCGATCTTCTGGAGCCGTCGTACCAGGTTATCGACGTTAACCTGAGAGGCGTGATCAACACCGCAACTTTAGGGTTACATTACTTGAAGCCCGAGAGGCAGAATGGGGGCGGGAGCATTGTTCTGACTGCGTCTTCTACAAGTAAGTGTTTCCGAGGCAGTGAGGGGCTTTGCAAGCGCTGTATACTGCGGGTCTCTAGAGATACTATTCTCGTACTAACTTCTCCTTCTTGATATAGGCTTTCAAAGGATGCGTGCTGCTGACTATGGTAAGTTTACCTCGTGAGAAACCGCGGACGGAGGGTAGGACGAGGCCTGGGTTCAATAAGAGGGTAGCCCAAGCTACTGATCATCATTAACGGGCGCAATTCGCACAGTATGACTAACTCATCTGGCTAGCAATCGCAAAACACGGCGTACTCGGAGTACTCCGCGGTTTGCTTCCGAATATCCAGTCGGCGAACCTTCCAATCAGGCTCAACATCATCAACCCTGCCTGGACCGATACTGGAATCGTGCCGGCCGCCGTTGTCGAATCAGTGGGAGCGAAAACCCAGTCACCAGACGTAGTCGCACGTTCGGCAGCGTTGTTGATGGTGGATAAGTCTAGGAACGGGCAAGCCATCTACTCTGCGGAAGGGAAGTTGTATGAGATTGAGGAGGCCGTTCTGCAGCCCGCGACAAGGAGCATTGTTGGTTCGGATAGGCTGGATGAAGACACCGTTTTCAAGTTGTTGCTTGAGAAGATGGCCGGCAAGTACCAGGACAAGGTGTAATGTATAATGACTGTTCAGGTACAATGCAAATATGTAACACCTCTTGTTCGAAGCGTGTTCCCTTCCGCTCTCAGAAAGTCCATTATAAATTCAACATTTGCACTTGCTCACCATTGATTATTTCCTGCTGATAGACCTCCTCGCTTGAGTTCTTTGTCTTGTGGCCGTCGTAGACATGACCCTTTAGATGCTGGTTCTCGGCCTTGAGCTTGGCAAAGTTCTTCTCGGCATCCCAATTCCAGACGCTGTCGCTAGCGAACACCAAGTCCATCTCCTCAAGGGGGCGCTAGTTAAACTCTGGGTAGAGCACCCAGGCAATCAAGATGCAGGGACCGTTGACTTCACCAAAGATGTACAGGTCATTTCATCGGGATGGAAGTGGTAGAGAGGGAGGATAACTGTATCACTCTTAGCAAACGCCAACCCGAGAGTTTTTGGTGAATAAAGAAATCTAAACTTAAAGTCCATCCGTATCCCAGCTACCGTCCGTCAATGCAATAGCGCAGATGTCAGCCTTTTTTCTGGAGTCTGACCATGTAACTGAGGTCACTGAAACCATTGATTCAGAAGAGCTGGTCGGCACTGATGCTGGTGAATGTAAAGGTGGCAAGTCTGCACTGTACTGCGTTTGGGCTTTATCCACCGCGCTCTTTTTGCGAATTTCCTCAAGCCGCTCGGTATACCTATAAACGACTGCCCGTGGCCTTGACTCTGTGCCTTCGTGAAGGTTTACAATTTCTTTCAGCGCACCGATTGCCCAGTCGCGGGTCTGAACATCTTCCAGAGATTCATTTCCCAACTGCCGAACCTCTGAGAAAACCGAGAAGATACATTGAAATGCAGAATGCGTGTTGAGAAACCACCGAAAGCGTTCAAAGTACGTGTCTTTTTCGAACGAAGAACGGGTTTTGAGAAGAGATATTGAGTCGTTCAGTAAGCTAGTAAGGTAAATTACTTAAGTGATTCATCTGCAGAGATGAAGTGCAACGTACGAGCGTCGGAACTCCATTGGCATTAACTTGTTCCTCTGTTCTTTCGGAACCCACACCACCACACGGCCCAACATTTCCATTCCACGCTCTTGACAACAGCCAAAGTAAACGTACAGAATGGTGTGGACTCCGTAAGCTGAAAGGCACAGTCCTTTGCGTTCTTCTCTCTCGTTTTCCTCAGTGTTTTTTTCGTCTCTTACAGCAGAGTCTGGAACTTAGCGACCTTGTCGTCACTATGATGTTCGGGTACGGTGGTCTCTCCAAACAGGTTCTTCATATCTTGAGCTATCTGCCGGGTGGGCTCTGCTCAGGTGCTAGGCTTGTATGCGTTGCCTGGGTCTCCGGAAACGAAGATGGAGCCGCTGAATTCGCTTGTCAGCTGTTGAAGCAGAGCTTCTAACCTTTCCAGTCCCGCGTTGATTGTGTCACAGCTCGACAGGCTCCGCGGGCGCCGGCGCACGCTACAGCGTTGGTTGCGATCGGCATTGCTGAGATACCGGGTGGTGCTCTCGTTGTAGAAACATTCGCGTCCTGCGGTACGGCAAGCTGAGCAGATTGGTTGTTGTCGGTCACAACGGACTTTTCTTCCACGGCAGGCATCGCACGATGTGATGTGGCGCCTCCGAGAGGCAGTTGATGAGATGTATAAAATAGAGGAAAGCGCTCCTAAATTCTCATCTATCGCAGCTACCGAGTAATAAGTCTTCGCGCCGCTTGAAGTGGTAGAGGTATTTACGGAGCAAGATATTAAAGCATGCTTATAATTGCGCTCCTCTCGAGAGGGGCCGACGCAAACTATACCGTAGCCGAGACTTAACTCTAAGTTATAGTCTCTGGCCAAGAGATTGTTCCACGCGATACAACTGGGTTGATGGACATGACTTGACGCTACTCGCAGCGACAACGGATTTGCGAGACCGCACCACAATACACTTATCGCTCTACAAGCGCGCTGTGCGGCCAAGGACCTGGGTGAAATCCACTTCTTAATATTGTAGGCGACCTTACTAGGCATGACTTCCGCTACCATGCTATCGCTCCACTCATTGTGGACGCACCACTGCTTTCTTTAATATAGTGGGCTTCCTCACGGCGCTAGAGAGTCCGCGATTTTAGGTATACTCGACCGACCGAGCCGTTTGCATTATTTCGGCCGCTTCGCTTCTACCGCACCATCGCCCGACGAAACTGTATGTTCAGTCAAACCACGCTATTAGCTGACGATGCTAGTAACGCAGCAATCATCGAGCCAAGTTTGCCAAATGTGGGTGCATAATAGTTTGATACCATCATCCAATTCGTCGTATAATTAAATCCTGTTTCGTGTCACTTAGTTATGTGTTTTGAGTCTATTCCTCAAAAGCTAGCGTCATACTGTGGCGCATTAGTTAAGCTTCCAGAGATCGAGCTGAACGACGGATCGTACAGTGCATGCATTCCCATGGCTAATAAGAATTACAACAACCTGATGTATGCTAGAAGAGGCTAAACCTCAGCGTAGGTCGGAGCAAGGTTGTCGTAGACCGAAAGGGAGGACGTGGTGCTGGGGCCGCATTATTTCTACTACAGCCGTCCAAGTCGCTGCGACTGGTAAATTTTGAAAAAAAAAAAAAAAGGTTTCTCTGAGAAGACTCTCAATATACAAATGATGATCTCTGCCCACCGATGTGCTCTATACATTCTTCTCCGAAATCCAACGCGAAATGGGCCCATATGCAATCGTGCCGCCGTATTGATATTTAGTCCGTCTATCTTCTCTCCTCCAGTAAATGCACATATCACGCTTCTTCCTCAACTTACAACTTCTCCTTGAGGCCCTGCTTCAGTCTCCTCTCAACGGCATCAAGGTAGCCGTTGGTAGTGACGTATGCATCCCTGTCCTTCTTGCCGCAAGCGAGTGCCAGGTCCTTAGTCATGATACCGTCGATGTCAACAGTGTCAACACAGGCCTTCTCAAGCGCCTCGGCGAAAGCAACAACCTCGGGAGTGCCGTCAAGCTCTCCACGCTTCGCCAGACTACGCGTCCAGGCGAAGATGGAGGCAATGGGGTTGGTGCTGGTCTCCTTGCCCTTCTGGTGCTCACGGAAGTGACGGGTGACAGTGCCGTGGGCAGCCTCCGACTCGAAGGTCTTGCCGTCAGGAGTGATGAGGACGGAGGTCATGAGACCCAGACTGCCGAAGCCTTGGGCGACAATGTCAGACTGAACGTCGCCATCGTAGTCTAACCTGTTGTTAGCACGCGGTTCTTTCCATATCTTCTGGAGAAAGTGCTTACTCTTCAGGGCAGCCACAAAACCACCCTCGCTCTTGATCATCTGGGCGACCATGTCGTCAATAAGACGGTGCTCGTACCAGATGTTCTTAGCCTCGAATTCCGACTTGTACTCCTTCTCATAGATCTCTTGGAAAACATCCTTGAAGCGGCCATCATACTTCTTCAGAATCGTGTTCTTGGTGCTCATATACAGAGGCATCTTCTTGCTGAGCGCATACTTGAAACAGGCATGCGCGAAACCAGAGATGGACTCAGTAGTGTTGTACTGGGTCTGAGCGACACCACCACCGTTGGGGAAGTCAAAAACCTTGATGGTCTCAGGCTTACCGCCCTTAGGGGTGAAGACCATCTCCAGAGTGCCCTCCTCATCAATGACGCGATCCTTGGCGCGGTATTGGTCACCGAAGGCATGGCGACCAATGATGATCGGCTGCTTCCAACCGGGTACGAGACGAGGAATGCGGGGAATAACAATGGGCTCGCGGAACACGGTGCCGCCCAGGTGGTTCCTAATGGTACCATTGGGCGAAAGCCACATCTTCTTCAGGTTGAATTCCTTCACGCGCGCCTCGTCGGGGGTAATGGTGGCGCACTTCACACCGACTGAGTACTTCTTGATAGCCTCAGCAGCGTCGAGCGTGACCTGGTCATTGGTCTCATCACGGTACAGGATGCCCTATATCCTTATCAGCTACGCTGCGCTTGCCTTTGTAGCGATCGTCGTACGCACCAAATCGTAGTATTTGAGGTCGACGTCGAGGTAACTTCGGATGGTCAGGCGCCAATTCGAGCGATATTGAGAGGGCGGTTGATACTCACGGGTGAATGAACTACATTGTACCGTTTCGTTAGCATCCCGTGTACCGCTCAGAGCTAATTGGCGAGTAGTACCTTGTCCTTGATGGCCTGCCAGATGATCCTAGTCATCTCATCACCATCCAGCTCAACCACCGGATTCTTGACCTGAATCTTCTTGGCAGTCGCCATGGTTCTCTTCTGTCCAGCAATGCCTAGCGCAATGGGAGCGGCGAAGTTGGTGGGGTTGGCGGAGAATAGAGAAGAGGCGAGACGGGAATTCGGGGCGGCACTGATAGCGGACTTCGCAGCGTGGCGAGTGGCGCTGAATGAAGAAAAAGTCCTGGTGACGGAGGGGCAGCGGGACGCAGGAGAAGCGCAGCGGAAAGCCCTGGTGGCAGTGCTGGTAGAGAGGGTGGAGGGGCGCATGATGGGCTACGAGAGAGGATGACGGAAGAGCGGCGGCTTGTTCAGGTATTCCGGGTCAGGGCCTCCAATAACGCAGCAACGATACGCAGCGCGGTGCAGATAGCGGTAGGCGGGCGGAAACAGGCCTCGGGAAAGGCACCAAGACGTGGGCTGGCGGCGCTGATGTCGGCTTGCGCAAGAGGTACCTAGCGCGGTCGAGCGGCGGGGAGAGGCAATTGGCCGAGGTAGGTCTGCGGCTAAAGAGAGCTCGACGGGGTGGTCACTGCGGATTGCTCGCCGACGGCCGACGACGCGAGGGAGAGGGCGAGGAATGCACGGCGCCTGGTGTTTCTGACTGAGTGACGCATTTTCTTCAAGCTGCGGCGACACAAAAATGTTTAAGCTTTCGACGCTCTTCCGATCCCGGAGCTGTCCTGAGCCGCACGTCGGCGGAGGTGTCCGCTTCGCTTCTCCGCTCCGCATAGCTCTCCGCCCTCGGCCTGACCCGCTCCGACGGCCTCCAAAATTCCCGTCCGAACATGCGACCCTGGCATCATCGTCTTGCCCTCACACCATGTTGGCTGCCTCGTTGTATTCAAAGCTTGTACGAGACTTGGCCAGCTACTCTGCGCAGCGTGTCATACTCACTCGGTTCCACGCGTGCGGCCGCGTCCGCTTGGTTGATGCAGTACGTACCTGTTTTGTAACACAGCAGTGGTATACTATTGGATTGCCGGAGCCAGATCGACGTGCCAATCAACTAGTATGTGATGCAGACCCTCAATCCAATGTTTACCAAGATCACACCCTGTGTCACTTATGTAGCTTACCAGTCGTCCGCACCCGCCAGCAACCAAGCTGTTGAGCCGAGATAAAAGTCGTTGCCGATCTTGTAGTGCAAGATGCTAAATTCCTAGATGAAGAAGCGAGCACGAAGTAGTGGTGATGCCATGCGAATGAACTCTCTGGAAATTAGCGGCGAATTAACGGAACTACAGGGTATCATTGTACCAAATCTAGACTTGACAAAATCTTAGCAGACTTGAACACGACGATGAGACGCTAACCATCCGCTTTCACTGCTGCCCAACTTAAGACGTCGCCATATGTGTTCCGCCGTTGACATGTATAGTTTGCCCAGTCAGCCACTGCGCCTCCGGGCTCGACAACAGCGCAACCACCCCGGCCACATCTTCAGGCAATCCGATCCTTCGGAAAGGACTAAAGTTAGAGATTATGGCGCCGACCTGCTCGAGCGACATCTTGTCTCCTCCTGGTATATAATTCCTTGCGGATTCGTCGAACATATCACTCTTGATCCCACCAGGGGCCACAGCGTTGACTGTGATGTTCCGTGACCCGAATTCCCATGCAAGGCACTTCACCATGCCTGCAACCGCTGCTTTAGATGCACTGTATATTGCGTGTCGTGCAACGCCCTGCAGTATTTTACTATTGTTCGTTCTGACATAGGTAAAGGGGCCGGATCGAAGGTCTTACCATGACAGAAGCCACACTTGACATCAATATCAATTTTCCGCCATTTTCGAGGTATTTATGCGCCTGCTGCGCAACGAAGTACTGCGCTTTGACATTGACGGCAAGAACTTTGTCTATCTCATCACCCGTGACCTCTTCCAGACTACCAAAGTGCTCGATGCCGGAGTTGCTCATGACTACGTCGACTCTTCCCAACTCCTTCTTTGCAGCCGCGAATAGGCGGGCAATGCCCTCCTGATCGGAGACATCAGCTTGAACGCTAATGGCACGAACGCCGTGCTCATCACGCGCCTTAGCTGCAACAGCTTCGGCGGCTGACGCAGAGGCATGATAGTTGATGACGACGTCGGCACCCTGAGATGCGAGCTTCAGAGCGATTGCAGCGCCAATTCCGCGACTGGAGCCGGTAACTGTATGAAACTGCTTAGTTGGAACCTGTGTGACTTAAGATTGACGGGAAACTCCTTACCAATAGCCACCTTGCCGGTCAATGTCTTGTTTGAAGCCATTGTATTCAAAACTTAGTCAAATTCGAATATCCCTCTCGGATCTTGCGTTTCACGAGTACACTGGCGTCGAGAAGACGAAAAGTCTCTCCCTTTTATATTATGGTTGCATGCTATCAATGCTGTCGTCTCAATTGGCTTTGCGCTGCCCCGACACTCTCGCGCATTATCGGTCCCACGGCCTCCGAAAGCGCGAGAGCGAGGGGCCATTGCACTTGCCATCGTTCTACGTGGTCCCTGCACTGCATTGATCCCGCAAGATTGCAGCAGTAGTTGTATTAGGTGGGAAACAAATCCACGATTTTGCAAAAAGTAAGCTAAAAGGTTTTAGAATAAGCTTTAAAGGCATTGAGATGACCCCTGGCGCTGTGGCAGATGGCTGGCAGAATAGCGCTTAAAACCAAGTTTGTGAGATTGTGGAACGGCCGTCCATCAATGAGAACTTTGACTTTGGGAATTCTCATCGTGTTGAAGGTGTTACGCACATCCTGTACATGTAGAAACGTACGGGAGCCTTCTCTGCCCGTCAATGCTCCTCAAGAAGAAAAAGGAAAGACCATGAAGGAAAGGCGATGGATGCCGGGCGCGGTTGTCACGTGAAAGTCAATCTCCGAAGAAACATGTGCTGTACGAACCCAGAAAATTTTGGTGGAATTGAATGTTGGAGAACGGGTCGCATATTTAGCTCATTAGGCCGTTTCTACGAACACCTGTAATATCCTACGCTTATCAATTAAGTGGTCAGGCGAGTGCGCCGGTGTGGATCCATGAGCCGTAACGGCGGGATGACGTAGGCTGACACCGGCCCTGTGAGCAATCGTTTCCCAGAGCTTGTGAACGTGCTCTTCCCCACCTAACTCATCTCCGCTCCTCCCGCCATCCAATCCAGTGCTGGCCTCCATCGGTTACAACCACATATCACCTCCAAACCCCGCGATTGGCCTCGCACCTGCCCGCCGCCCGCTTCGGCAAACCGACCCGCAGGAGGAGGACAAAGAGCGAATCGCCATGCGCGCCTCCTGCTCGGAATCCATACTAAAGATCGCCGAGCATGTCTAATCTCTGCCTTTTCATTCGTGCGCCCCGGGCCTGAAAGCTGGGCCTGTGAGTACTTACTCCGCCCGTATCCTTGTTCGACTTGAGCCGTGTTTCTGGGCCAGCCTTCAGCCCAGCTACAAATGTTGCCGAGCCCGCTCAACCTTCCCCTCATCCACCAGGTACGTTGCACGAGGCATTTGAGTACGGAGCGCAATGAAGCTCAATTTGTTGGTTTTCCTTGGCTCAATTGGTGCCGCTACAGCCCGATATGCCGCCAATTTGAATTACGATTCTCCCTCGGCCCATCACCCTTTCCTGGGAATATCTTTGTACAAGGTCGTCCGCCGTCATGACCAGAGTGTCAGGTCCATTGACGAGTCAGCGCTAAACTTTACGCACGGAGTCGCATCGGGAGATCCCTATGCCACTTCTGTCATCCTCTGGACGCGTTGCTCTCCTCAGTATGACAATGATAAGAGCAATGGTAAGCTGAATAACCTTGGCAAAGGAGTGATGGCCGACAACACTGACGAAAATGACAGTCACTGTCTCCGGTACGGTACCATTGTTCAATCATGATACGCAGGAATACGGTAAGTCTTGCATATTTGAAATTTTGGTAAGCATGGCTGATCCGTGTGCTAGTCCGCGTTTCTACTGCTCCAGTGTGCGTAAACTACAATGTAGCAACAGACAGGAACATGAAGAATATCGTCACGTCTGGCCAGGCCTATACATCTTCGGATATTGATTGGACCATCAAGGTCAGAAGAGCGGCATTGTTTCTGGTTCCATTGGACTGACGGCACATAGGTGGAGGCAACCGGTTTGCAGCCTTTCACCCAATACTACTACCAATTCGTGGTGTGCGATTCTGGAAATGCCAGCCCAGTCGGCCGCACCAAGACTGCTCCGGCGCCCAACGACGATGTTTCGGACGTCTCAGTCGCCGTTTATTCTTGCTCCAACTACCGTAAGTTGAGGTTACCCTCCAAGAAGGATTCCGCTGAACCCAATCCCAGCTTTTGGATTTTTCAATGCCTTTGGAAATCCAGCGCGTAAGGACTCTGTGGACTATGTCCTCCACCTGGGAGATTTCATTTATGAATACGCTGAAGGGGCATACGGCTGGGGTTGGTCAATTGGCAGAATTTCACAGCCTAACAAGGAGATTCGCACGCTTTATGATTACCGCAAAAGACACGCATCGTACCGGGCCGACCTCGATTCAATATTGAGCTTCGCCAGCTTTCCCTGGATTCCTGTTTGGGACGACCATGGTAAATTACTGCGGTGGACTTTTTGTAAGCGATAGCTGCTAATGGATCCGTGCAGAGGTCGGGGACAACACGTATCGCGATGGCATGTCAGCCCAAAACAACACGGAAGATTCATTCATCCAGGACGATATTGAGTACGGCGGAGCCGGAGTAGCTTTCGATCAGCGCAAGATGAATGCTGTTCGCGCGGTGAGCCGATATCGAAGATAAATGCTCCAGGTTCGGCTGAATTGATTGGACCATAGTACTTCGAGTGGATGCCTATTCGTCAGGTTGAGATGGATGATAATCTTCGGATATGGAGGTCCTTTTCCATTGGGAACTTGGTCGATATCATCATGCTCGATACCCGCCAGTATGACAGGTCTGTTACCGATCTCTACTGGAATACCGAATATATCCATGAAATACAGAATGATGCCGGAAGGTCCTTGATGGGCAGCAGACAAGAAAACTGGTATGACTCGCCTCCAAGGGTTTCATCTGGGAAACTAACAAGAATAGGTTCTACAACCAGCTCTCGAAGTCAAAAGACCGCGGAGCTGCATGGCGCCTGATCGGATCCCAGATCGTGTTCTCGCGCTTGAACCAGTCCACCACTGGTGGCGTTGATGATCCGGTAGGTAGCATGCTGCATACATGCGTGTAACTGATTACTGACCAGATTTGAACTCATCAGTACAACATGGATGCTTGGGATGGATACCAAGCTAACAGGAACCGCACCTTCCAACACCTGTACAATAACAACATTACCAACAACATCGTGATGGCTGGAGACAGCCACATGTCATGGGTTTCAGATTTGGTGTGGTTGGGCGAGCATGATTATGACGTGGAGACTGGAGCGGGATCTATTGGCGTCGAATTCTCGGGTTCGGCCGTCAGCAGTCCTTGTCCGCGCGGCCAGAACATCACAATCGATGCGGCCAACAAAGAGAGCGCTGCTCTCGTCGCCGGAAACCGAGAACTTCTTTGGCAGGATGTCTACTACCGCGGATACTACGAGTTGACGATTGGGTAAGAGTCCAAAAATCACCATTAACGATGCCTGGAGGCTGACACTGGATCTCGGAACAGTCAAGATGCAGTTCAGGCGCGGTACTACGGTGTCCCGACCGTTGTCCAGCGTACTCCCTACGAGGTCAGCTTGGCGAATTTCACAGTCGAACGTGATGCCAACGCTGTCAAACGTCCCATCGCCGGTGGGATTGTTGAAAGTGGGGCGGTGAAGGGTGGACAGGTGGTGCAGACCAACCTCACGTATGATACAGCAACGGGAGAGTACAAAGTCCACAACCTGTCGACGTTTGGCTACAACCAGACGGTGGTCTAGACATGTGGTTGTACATATGAAGTGTTGAAGATGGGATAGAACTGGGGTCATGGCCATTCCTGCAAGAAGGTCAATGGGGATGATGTCACTCCTTTTGCCATATACTATAGTGTGCCGGATATGGAAAATGCATGGAATGAAAGATCGCCTAGATCGCAAAACACGCGCAATCGATTGAGCGACAGATATCTCATCCCATAGCCGTCGGCATCCCAGGTATCGGCGAGATAGTGGCTGCGCGCGGCTCTCCAGCAGCGCGGATCTACTCTTGGCACGCCTCCCGCTCCACCCACGATGGCAGCATCCCGCCGGCACGGGTAATGGGAACCAGTTTCCTGGTTAAAATGACTCGATTGGCGCTAGGTCAGAAGTTAATCTTGCGTGCAGATGTCCCTTGCATGATCGTCTGGAACGGTGGGTACGATCTGACGTCTCCTCTCGGTAGTGATCACCAGCGGGGTGGTGGACGGTACACGTCCAACAAAGGAATGTGAGACGGCTGTATGGAATACCATGAAACAGAGCACAGAGTGTGGGCTCCTTCTACCGGCGCGGATTCTCGATTTACTCGCCTACTCTTGCTAGAGAGCTCGAGCGAAGCCGCATGCCCAAGCTTTGCGGGCCTCTTGGCGACAAGTGCCGGCGCAGCTTGTCAGCGTCTTGGAAGACGAGCTTGACAGCACAACATCAACCCTCATCTCTTGACCACCATCTTCTTTCACCCTTGACCCACGCACCCAGCCACCACGATGCTTTCGTTCTTTCATCACTGCAGCTGTCTTCCGGCGGCGTTTTCCGAAGCTGCTCGCAATGGGCAGCCGCTCAGCGAGATAGTGGCCAGTCCAGGCCCCCTCCACGATCTTGATGATCTGCCGACAGCCGAGATGGCCAACAGACATCGCGAGCACCTTGTCGCCCTTCGCCAGGAGCAGGTTGCACATGTACCCGGGGCCGAAGCAGCAATTCACGGCGCGCTACGGCAGTCCGGTTTCGGCATTCCGACCAAGGCAGGCAAGGCGTTGGGGAAAAGCGCCACGCTGGTGCGCGTCACTCGCTCCCTTCCGTCCCGCGCTGCCGTGCGCTAACCACTACCGCTACCGCTACCACTACCGCTACCACTACCACTACCAACTGCGCTTCTGCCCTGCGCTTGACGAAAACGTGGGCGCGAACCCTGCCGCAGCGACGGGTCAGGCATTTTCGTGCCCAGCAGCGAGCTTGCGTCCGCCGGCGTCGCCCTACGTCTACTGCTGCCCGATTGGCTGGATGAAAGTGAAGAGCGGGATATGACCTGGGAAGCGAAGAGCGGAGGAGTAGCGTCGATGCTGACCTGCGCAAATCGGCATGGCCCACGCACGCCTGGGGTAGCGCCGACAATCTTGGCACCTTTGGCATCTTTCCCCGAGGGGACCCCGGGGTTGGGCAGTGCTGGTGGAGTGACACGCCGCGGGCACACAAGATGGCTCTTGCACCACTGCATCCTGGCGGCTGAATTTTCATCCTCGCTGGGCTGTTCGGCCTGAACAACGCCTTGCCGCTCGCCCGCGCTCAGGTAGTCCGTTTTTGCATCTCCTCGCCGACATGCCGAGTAGGCGGCCGTGGTGTTTTCACGCTGCTCGACCACTGCATCACCGCGACCAAGTAAGCAGAACGAAGGCGCTACGCTCAGCCATCAGCCGCTTAGCTAGTGAGCCACCTCTTTTCCCCGCAAAACGAGCTCCCACTTTGCATGCCGCAAGCGGGCAGAGTCCGACGCGACTGCCTTAGCGCCAACCTTTTTTTTTCTTTTCCCTCCCCGGCCCCTTGCCCATCCCTTCAACCATTCTCTCCCAGCTGTGCCCAGCGCTCTTCTGCTGCAGAGCCAGCCACAGCCCCTATGCTGGAGCCAATGCCATCCATCCTCCACAACGCCCTTCGGCTCTGGTTTACTCAATCGTCCGGGCTCCTGCGCGCCGCCTGCCAGAATCCGGAAGCGCCCCAGCCCGCGTGACTCGCGTGATGCCGCGTGATAGGATATCCATACCGCTTGCAGGACCTTTTCAAAATGGCGATTCCGCGCGCCGGCTGGTCCAAGCAGCCATCATGGGGGGGAAGACGACGGGGGTGGGGCAGGAGGATTACGGCGAGTAATGCGAGTCCTCGTTTTCGGGAAAGCCAGACCAAGCGTTCGCCGCGCCTCTTGTCCCATAGACCAAGGTCTTCATATTGAAGTCTTGTGCCGCCTTGTGTCAGAGGGGGGCCAAGTCTCACTCGCGTGCATCGACCAATTCCTCTTCTACACCTTAAAGTAAGAGTGAGCTTGCCCTCAAACTTCGCGAATCTCACTCAGCCCCGTTGCACTGGACTTCCTTGGCGGTGCGGAAAGCCGTTGCACAGAGCATTGAACCCCGGCGGTCTGTTATAACACATCCGTGCGGAGCTGGTGGCGGTGGGCCCTTCTTTCCCAATCGCCCACCTTCCACCACTGAGAGCGGGGCCCCGTTTTCCACTTCGCCCTTGTACGCGCGCTGGTAAGTGGCCACGGCGTTACCCATTGCGGCGGTAGCCTTCATACCGCCGATCTCCGGGATCCATCTTCAGCTTTGCGGCTTGCTATATATCGGCAATGCCGCCCGCGTGCTAACGTGCTTTTTCTTGATAGGACCTCTGAGCTGCAGTATTCCACCTCTCGAAATACTCCTCTTCCAGCATGGAGTCCAAAGAAGAGTGAGCCTTATCTGACTGTATATCCTGCGCTCAAGTGACTAACAGTTCGATTAGGAAGCGCGATAGCGCAGCGGGTGTTCACCATGAAGAGGCTGCCGTAATTGAGACTCAGCGCAAGAAGAGCGTTGTTGAGCTCACTGACAACACGACCGGGGAGTGGGTAGCCGCCTTCTACGAAGCTCGTGCTGGTCAATTACTAACTAATCTCACACAGGGTCAAGAATCCGCTTGCCGGCACCCCCATCCCACAGCTCTTGACCGATGTCGAGGCGTTCGCCGTGAAGCATGAAATGGCCGACATTTTGCCTCTCCTCCGCAAGGGCGCACTCATCGCTCGTGACCCCAACGACTTTGAGAACATTGCGGAATTGGATGAGCAGGATAAGGAGGCCATCCGCACTGAGCGGACGCACAGATGGAAGCATCCGTGGGCGCTTTACTTCACCATCATCCTGAACTCGATTGCGGCCGCCATTCAAGGTGGGTTATTTGTACCTTGCCCGGTCTGTTGCCAGTGACTAACGAGCATGTAATAGGCTGGGATCAGACAGGTTCCAACGGCGCCAATCTTTCATTCCCGGATGATTTCAACATCTCTACCAAAGCAGAAGTCTGCGGCCCCAAGGGCACCTGTGAAAAGGACGAGTGGCTCGTGGGTCTTGTCAACGCCATGCCTTATATCGCAATCTGGTTCTTGTAAGTATTTACGGTTATACCAGTGTTTGCGCAGATGCTAACAAGCCGTGAAGTGCGGCGTGGATCTCCGACCCGTTGAACGACCTCATCGGCCGCCGCGGAACCATCTTCGTCGGCGCAATCTTCTCCCTCCTGGCTCCGTTTGGAATGGCTGTTACTCAGAACTGGAAAGAACTCATCGCCACGCGTATCCTACTCGGCATCGGGATGGGCTTGAAAGAAGTCACTGTCCCGGTTTTCTCCGCAGAGACCGCGCCTGCCATTGTCCGTGGAGGCCTGGTCATGAGCTGGCAACTTTGGACGGCCTTTGGAATCTTTCTGGGCACTTGTGCGAATCTCGCGTGAGTGAAATCATCACAACGGTACGAAACGTGCACTAACGGGGACAGGATGTACAAAACTGGAGACATTGCCTGGCGCTTGCAGTTCGGGAGTGCTTTCATTCCCGCTGTTCCACTTGTGATTGGCATCTACTTCTGTCCTGAATCGCCCCGTAAGTAGAGGTTCATATGGCACCAGTGACAAACGCTAACGTAGACGGCAGGTTGGTATCTCAAGAAGAAGAAGATCAAGAAGGCGTACAAATCTCTCCTTCGTCTCCGCAACACTCCTCTCCAGGCTGCCCGCGATCTCTACTATATCAACGCACAGCTTGAGTACGAGGAAGAGCTTGTGAAGGAGTCCGGCCTCACAAACGCCAACAACATCCTCACACGCTTCGTCGAACTTTTCACAATACCCCGCGTCAGGCGTGCGACGCAAGCATCCGGTATCGTCATGATCGCCCAACAAATGTGCGGAATCAACATCATGAGTTTCTACTCTTCCTCAATCTTCGAGCAGGCGGGTGCTTCCTCCTTCGGAGCCCTGATGGGCACTTTCGGTTTCGGACTAGTCAATTTCGTCTTCGCCTGGCCCGCCGTGTGGACGATCGACACGTTTGGACGACGAGGCCTGCTCCTCTTCACTTTCCCTCAGATGTTTTGGACGCTACTAGCCGGCGGTTTCTGTTTCTACATCCCTAAGGAGAATAATGCGCATCTCGGACTGATCGCGTTCTTCGTCTACCTATTCGCTGCCTTCTACAGTCCTGGAGAGGGCCCCGTGCCGTTCACTGTGAGTCCAGTTCTTTTCTATTCCAGCGGTTATATGGTTTGTTAAACGTTCCATTTTAGTACTCCGCCGAAGTCTTCCCCCTTAGCCACCGTGAACTCGGTATGTCCTGGGCCGTCGCCACCAACAACTTCTGGGCCTCAGTCCTGAGCATCACGTTCCCGCGCCTCCTGGGCGCCTTCAAGCCGCAAGGCGCGTTCGGCTTCTACGCGGGCCTCAACATTGTCGCGCTGGTGCTGAGTAAGTCATCTCCAGCATCTCCCCCGCTCCTCGACCAAGCTCCCAATGCTGATTCTCAAAAACCCGGCCAGTCTTCCTCTTCCTCCCGGAAACCAAGCAGCGCACCCTCGAGGAGCTGGACTACGTCTTCGCCGTCCCCACCCGCACCCACGCCTCCTACCAGCTCTTCAAAGTGCTGCCCTGGTGGACCAGGCGGTACATCCTCTTCCGCAAAGGCGAGCCCGCGCCGGAGCTGTACCACTTCGAGAGCGACGAGTATCGTGTTCAGAGTCAGGGCAGCAGGGGCAGCGATGATGTTGAGGGTGGCGTCGTACCCGCGAAGACGGGTTGAGATTCTCTCGTGGAGGGGGTAGGGGGGTGGGAAATAGCCCTTTCATATCGCTCGGGAGTGAAAGAGAAGATTGCTCAGGAGAGTTCTTTCGTGAGGAACTTGGATCGGATGTAATGATTT
Organism: Neoscytalidium dimidiatum; assembly: GCA_037367355.1. Lineage (NCBI taxonomy): Eukaryota > Fungi > Ascomycota > Dothideomycetes > Botryosphaeriales > Botryosphaeriaceae > Neoscytalidium > Neoscytalidium dimidiatum. The sequence goes on along the minus strand of CM074695.1, from coordinate 2,222,727 downwards.
GATACCACGAGGTCCGCCGTCATTGATGTTTTGAGCGTCTGTCGCTACAGTAATGCATAGGTAACGAAAGCTACGTCTGCCAGGGGCAACGGGCTCCTCGACTCTCATAATACCAAGCCATCATTATGGGGCTGCATTTGTTGAAGCATGCACCGAGTCCAATTTGATCCCCAACCGCAACCGCTTGAGGTCGAGCCTCGAGGATCTTCGGGCCACGGCAGTTGAAGCAGTAATATCCTGACGCAGATGCCCGTGTCATTTCTGAACATAGACTTCCGGACGACTTGCTTGGAGTCCTCACGCAAAATCGCCACCGTCTCACCATAAGGGGGCTCCATACATTCAGCAGCACATATGCCTTCCACGCACTCAAGATACCAAGGAGGAAAAAAAAAATTATTATTTTTTGAACAAGCCGAAACATGGGCTCAGATTTTCCCAGTGCGACGTCCGTCAACCGCGAGAGGGGGGTTTGCGCAAAGACACTACACATTAAAACTACTGCTCCCGCCTACGGACTGCGCTGCGCCTCGGCGATGATCACGTCGGCGGCCTTCTCGCTGAACATGTACACCGAGCTCGCGATGAAGAAGCCGTGGATGCGCGGCATCGCGGACGCGTCCACGACGCGCAACGCCCCGACGCCCCTGACCCGGAAGTCGCCGTCGAGCACGGCGGCGGGGTCGCCGTCGGCGCCGATGGGCGCGGTGCACGAGGCGTGGTGGCCCCAGGCCTCGTCCTTGATGAACTGCTTGGTGGCGGCCTCGTCCCTCGACGGCGGGCGCACGTCCTCCCACGCGCCGACGGTGGGCGCCATGCTGGCGTAGATCTTGCGCGCGAACTGGACGCCCTCGTACACGGCCTGCAGGTCGGCCTCGTCCTCGCCGTCGGCGGTGTCGCCTTCGTCGAAGTAGCGGAAGGAGATGGCGGGCGTGTCGAGCGGGTCGGCGGAGCGCAGGGTGACGGTGCCGGCGCGGTTGCGCGTGTGGGCCTTGAGCGAGAGCCAGGACCAGTGGCGCGAGTCGGCGACGGCGTAGTCGGAGTAGCCGCGCATGTAGCCCGGGAAGTTGGCGGGCACGCCCAGGTTGATCAGGTCGACGGGGTCGTCGCGGGCGGCGGTGCTGGACTTCATGATGGCGGAGAGGGCCAGGCCGGAGGAGCCGTAGACGCCCTTGAAGGCGGCGTTGTTGAGCCAGCGCTCCAGGCACGGGTCGCCCGGCTGGCCGTACGTGCAGTCCTCGATGACGGTGAAGTTGCCGTCGAACTTGATCGTCGTCGCGACCTCGTAGCGGTCCTGCAGATTCGTGCCCACGCCGGGCAGGTCCTTGACGAGCGGGATGCCGAACGAGGCGAGCTCGTCGGCCGGGCCGATGCCGCTGAGCTTCAGCAGCTGGGGCGTGTTGAAGACGCCGGCCGAGACGATGACCTCGCGCGTGGCCCGGACGGTGCCGGGGACGGCGCCGGCGGGCGCCGTCTTGCTGGCGCGCGGGTCGGCGCGGTACAGGGACTTGCCGTCGAGGAAGTCGACGCCGACGGCGCGCGGCTTGCCGGTGGCCGTGTCGTTCTCGAAGACGAGCTTGGTGGCGAAGCAGTTGGTGCGGATGTCGAGCGGGTACTTGCCCGAGTTGGCCACCTCGAGCACGAAGTCGCGGGGCCCGTTGCGGGCGTAGTTCTTGATGGCCAGAGGCACCTGGTACAGGCCCTCGTTGTGGTCACGCGCCTTTCCGGGGATGTTGACGTCCTGCAGCAGAAGGGCGCCCAGGCCGGTGACGGTGGTGATCAGGCTCTCGAGGAAGTTGCGGCCCAGGGCGGTGGCGGCGGCGAGGACCATCTGCAGCAGTTTCGCGTCCTCGAGGACGAGGGTCAGGTCGGTCGTGCCGGTGGTGAGCCAGCCGTCGGTGCCGTGGCCGATCAGGTTGTTGCCCAGCAGGTACTCGGCCTTCTCGAGCTTCTGGAAGTACTTGCGCATGTTGCCCGCAGCCCACGAGTCGTCGCCTGTGATGTTGACCAGGTACTCCCAGTCCTGCTCGTGCGGGTAGATGGTCACCATGGCGTTGTGCGAGCCGCAGCCGCCGAGGGTGCCGGCACGCGGGTAGAGAACACCCTTCATGGTCGAGCCCTCGGGCGGGTTGAGACCGGTGTAGAGCTCGCCGTCGGGCGTGTCGTAGGTGCACTTGCTGTCACGCGCCTGCCGGGCGTCGTCGTCGTAGTGGCGCACCCAGTAGTCCCATCTCATCGGCTCGTACTCGCTGGACTGGCCGTGGAAGGCCGGCACCCGCTCCTTCAGATCCTCGCCCTGGTCGTCGCCGGCCTCGATCAGCAGCGTCTTGTAGCCGGCCATGGCCAGACGGGCTGCGAGCGGACCACCGCCAGGACCGGAGCCGATGATGACATACTCGTAATCCTCGAGCTGGGTGGCATTGGTAGTCTGGCGGGAGGAGTGTTGGTGGAGATGTTGGTGCCGGTTGTGGGTCGCGTCACTGCACATGGAGTTTAGCACATGTTCTCTATAACGAGCCGGCTATAGCAGTGATGACTTACATAGTACCCACCAACAGGGTACCAAGCAACAACAGGCTCTTCAAGCCTCTTCCCTGCATCATAACGAACGTATAGCCAGCCCTACAAGCAATGAACGAATGACTGAAGGTAGGAAATAGAACTTGGCGTTGATCAAAAGAAACACAGCGTCGCAGGGCATGGACGCACGCATATATAAATCATGGCGGCGAGTCATCGCGTGGTGGTCCCTATCTTTTTCTGCGGCTACGAAGAGGAAGGCCAGTTGGCCGAGAAGATCGTCGCCGCCAAACGTTCATCTCCGGAAAGCTCTGGCTACAGACGGGCACACGTCCACCGCCCTTGCCGGAGTGCATGTTGGGGTCCAGAAAGCTGCAGGTCGAAGAGCGTGCCCCTGACGAGAGCGACAATCGCTCGTAGAACGAAATTGGATCTTGGCCTGTTCTTTTTGGAGCTGGTGGTGTGCTGGGTCGGGAACAGAAGGTTTGGCAGGATGCAGGGGTGGATGCGCCGGGATCTCACTCCTCCGCAGTGGGAGAGACTGGTGGGTGGGAGTCCGATTGTCGCCGGTCGGTGTGGATGGTCGAAATGACGTTGGTGCCAACCTGGGGGCGTGGTTTGGCTCCTGCAGCCCCTGCTACGCCGCCCCGATTCGATTCGCTTCGCATACTTGGGGCCTGGCTGGCGAGGCGCAGACGGCGCCTTGCTTGGCAACTGTCTCCCGGCCCGCACCGCTGTCTCCGAAAATGGGGCCCAACTAACGGGCGGAGCCTAACGCCGCGCTATCTGCTGCTCTTCTCCAGCAAACACTCGCAGATCTTGCGCTTCGAGACTGTCCTTCAACGACCCAGCTGCTCAAGCTGCTCGCCAAGATGGCCGTCATCCCGCCTATGCACCTGATCAAATCCGGCACGCCAGCTGACTCGGGAACGTGCATATGAAGCCTTCGCCTGGCTTCCGGTTCCCTTCTGTCGGCCCTATGTCAGCTTGGCACTTGGCAGGCACAACGCCTCTTCACGCCTCTTTACTGCACGGCCCGTTCTCGCATTCGCCCTGATTGGAGGTATCGAGCCGGCCCTGAGTCGCCAAGGTTGCACACTTCAGCCTGAGCTTTTCCACCGCATTTTCCAGGGGTGTGCGCGCCCAGTGCTATGGCTTTTGCCGTGTCTGATGCGCCCCGCATGGATCTTTCTACAACTTTGGATCGCCGTCATTCTTGTCGTTTTCGCTGCCTACACGGCTCTGTCCCTCAAATCCTCTCACATTGGCTGCCGGCCTCGAGACCTCGGACCTTGCGCCATCCGGGAACTGCTTGCGTGTACCTGGTGATCCCGAGCTCGCGCTTCTGAATGGGGTATCAATGTGAATTACTATTAGCCCTATACCGACTACATCCGTCGAACAAGTTGCCGATCAGACAATGTTGTCCTTCCTCTCCAGCATATCCTTGGAGCTGTAAGAATCCCAAACATCCTGCGTGGTACTGGTCCCCGGCCGGCCTTCCATCTGGGAGAGCTCCACCGTGGACTCGGACTTGGCATCGATCGTGCCGTTGTGAGATGTGTGCTTCGTGCCGTTTTCTCCCACTCTGAGCGCCCCTTGCCGTTGCTTCATGCGATCCATGGTCCCTGCACTGTTGGATGTGTTGTTGGTGCTTCCCCTGGCGGTGGAGAACAACGAGTTGAGCTTGGGGAATGCGCCTTGAAGAATTGGACGAAGCGCAGGCATGCAGGCAACCGAAACCCCGACGTTCATTTCAATCGCCGTCCAATACGATGCAGGTGTTTGGTCCCCTGAGAGACTGTCAGACTAGGCTGAAAATGGGAGAGAGAGGTGGTATTCTTACAGGTCTTGTCTTTACTGTTGCCAAATGTGACCAGCGTTTGTAAGCGAATGACAGAGGCGATGGTGATGCTTTCTCTGGGTCAGTAACTCTTCGCTGTTCTTTCCAGACGAAAACAACACTTACAGAATGCCGCAGCTGAACATGATCAGCAATCCCAGTTTCTTCCTTCCACTCAGTTGGAGTTTGATAAGTGACGGGATTGGGAGGAGAAGGATGATGAGATCCAAAACGATTCCCATGGCCGCCGCGGTCCAGGCTTGAGCGTGTTTATCGTTGCAGCGTCCCTCTACCTTTCCCTCCCAATCCCATGCTTTGCGGATTGGCCAGCACTGGAAAATAGTCATCGCAACACTGGCAATTCCCCAAGCAATATTGAACGCGATCAGGCACCAAACAACCATCCGGAAGCGCTTCTCCGGGAAAATCCGGAGCAGGAACAGCAAGATGCCAATCTTGTAGCCTGCAGCTATGACCAGATACGTCCATTCGCCCCAGTAATACATCTGTAACGTGTCAGCAGATCATTTAGGCCACGGACTGCGTGTTGGAAAGCGGACCTTGTTGATTCTGGACAGGTTCGTGAAAGAGATATCCCAGACGTGCTTTCCCAGTCCGATGTATCCCACTGTTGACTTGTAAGTTTTGTGCCTTGCGTGTCTGCAAGTGATGAACTTACTAATGATTCCGTTAATGCACCATGGCACCAGAATAACCTAGAAAAGATCAGTCTCTACTGCCCGGATCGGCGAACTCGTAGAAGGGCCTACCCAAGTGGCGAAGATGACCCAATCGTCCCACCAAAAGCCGGCAGATATAGTTCTTGACCACATCCTCAAGCCAACAAAGACCGAGGTGCAGACTATCAAGACCATCACCGGGTAGATGGGGCCAAACGACCTGTCACCGTCCGGAACGCCGCACGTCGCTTTCGAGATGTTCGCGTACGCTGTTTCGCACCGCATCAGCTGTTGATCCCAAAAATTACTCCACACGTGCATACTCAGCGTCTCTCTGATGGTACATGAACCCGTCACGCAGGCGGTAACGTTGGCAGCGATATGCTTATTTGCACATATGCATGCTTGGTCGGTGATTCTGCACTCATCCTGAGCCTTCAAAGTCTTGAGAAGGCAGAGTTGCTGTACAGAGCAAACGTTACAATGTCAGTAGAGCCGCATGTTGTAGAGACATGATCCCGATGGGAGAGTCACTCACGGCGCAGGCTGGTATGGCGGACACTTGGGCCAGCACAGTGGCCGAAAAGGAAAAAAGAAGGGCCAATCCCAGGAAGGCGCGTAGGAGCCGCATGATGGGGAAGCGAAAGGAAAATTAGTGAAGCAAAGTCTCCGCTACCCAACGGTCGAGAGGTGGTCTCCAAAATCCGGGGCGGAGCAGAAGGCTTTTCATATAAATTAGCGTTTGGCCCCATCCTCCGTTCAAGATGGGGGTGCGACACAGCTCCCAAGACTCTGGCCCTTGGGCTTCGCAGCCCTGCTCTGATTGCGAACGCTGGCTAGTCAGGCGCTGCTGTGCCGCCGATTCAGTGTCGCTCTTGGCCCTTATTTTGCGAGCAGCACGGTGGAAACGGCTCTACCGCAGGAGCTGACTTGGAAAAGCTTGACAAATCCACCGCCATGGCGCTGCGCCCGAAATTCTCCGGTACGGGCTGAGGCATCCAAACGGTATTCTCAAGCGCGGAAGGGCACGTAGAGGCTGGCAGGTAAGTGTGCACTTCCGCTATTCTGATGCCGAGTCCGATGCCGTGTTCGACGGCGCCTGGATCTGGAAAGCCGGTTGAGTATCATTCTTGGAATCGGCAGGGCCTGGTTTCTCAGCGCTCGAGGATGAGTTCTTGAGGTCATGTCAATCGTTGCCGCATTGAAGGCTGAAATAGGTGCAGTGGACGCCTTCCGCGGAATCGGGAGAGTGATTTGCACGGTCTACCAAGGAACAGGCGTCGAATAGATCTGCCCGGACCATTCCAGTACCGAGCGCACGGTATTGTGGGAGGCCTGAACGGTCCAACCCGGTACAAGTCGGCAGTGGCACGGCAAGAGCTGGGAGAGAAGTGGTTGTTGCGTCTTTCTCAAAAGCGTCTGATTTTTGCTCAACTACAAGACGCCGATCGCTCGTGTCAGGAGGTCGCGTCTCAAATCACTTCCAATTATGTCCAGCTTCGGGCTGAAAGGGCACTCGGGCCGTTTGCCCCGCTCTGGGCACGCTGGGCAAGATCTGGCGGGGCAACAGTCCCCACAATCCTTCGTGCCTGACACGGTATGCGGAAGGAGACTGTGCCAGAGTACGGACAGAAGGGGTCTTTGGTCCTAGAAGGGGGAGGACGGCGCCGGCGGAAGAGTCGTATATTGAACATCTCGCTCGCTACGCTCGAACCTCACCTCATACGCCAGAAATGCCAATACCAGATTCTCCTTTGCCAAGCAGGACTGTGTACATCAGAAGCAGATGGGGATTCTAGTCTTCAAGAGACATTCCCGATGTCTCTGCGGCAAATGTGAACGATTTGTAAGTACGCGGCATGGCTGAAGCCCATTTTCTATATGCAAAAAATATCGACGAGTAAATGGATAACCGAAAGCGTTAACTTGTCATTTTAGAGTTCTGCACAGGAGTGGCGGTTACGTTGGTTGAGGCTTCGTTTCCCTTCCTCTCCTACACCCTTCACATGATTCCATGCATGCAGATGCCACATCTGACACTCAGGCACTGCAACCGTGATCATCATTATTTCAGGAGAACGTTCCAGCGATTAGCTCCCGGGTTAGTAATGAAGAAGCTCACAGGCTCCATGCTTTCGTTCGTAGTCGACGGTGCAAGACGGGCGGCGGGGTACGAATTGAAAAACATAGCTGTACCCAGTCGCAGCTCCGTCTCCGCGATGTGGATGCCAAGGCACATCCTCGGCCCTGTACCGAACGGACTGCACGAGCTCTTGGCCGCGTCGGTAAGCTCGGTGCCAGGGAGCCGCCGTGTGATGTCGAATCTGGCACGAAATTAATTCGGGATGTCTCTCGGCGGCGTGTAACAAAAGCTTTTAAGCGGGACTCACTCTTCGGGATTATTCCAGACGCTTGGGTTTCGGTGGAGGGGCCATGCTTGTGTGCTCACGACCGTATCCTTGGGCAGACACCATCCGCCGAGCATCGCACCGCGAAGAGGGAGATTTCTCGGGAGGGTGCCTGGTGCAGCGCCATATAGACGCAAGCCCTCCTGGATGATCGCATTCAGGATTGAGAGCTTCTCGAGGTCTCCATACGCAAATTATCAGGTAAATCTTTCTGCAGCTCCTCATACAACCCTTTATGTAGCTGAGGTCTCGAGAGAACGGACCACGAGGAATATTAAGGTGATGGCCGTAGTGTCAGTACCAGCAATGATCAGGGCTCTGGCTTTCCTCATCAAAGCCCCATCAGAGAGTGTGTTGTTGTCTTTCTCTGCTTCAGCAAGTGCCCCAGCGAAGATTTTGGTCCTGGTGCTGGTGCTCCGGCTGTTGTTAGTTGCTGCTGCAGAGAAGTCATCAAGAGTCTGGTTCGTGCTGAGAAAGTCGCGAATACATGTTCCTGGAACAAATCGTAGGATCCCCAAAACATGCTTCAAGGAAGACAGCTCCGCGGTCGTGCCGTTGATAGTGGCGATGCGTTGTATAGCTCGCATGTAAGAGTTCATCTATGCCAACTCAACGTGCCGGTACTGCGATCCGGGTAGAACAACGCACTCACCTCCCTAGTATCAAGCACATTGAAACTCTCTCTTAATGCAATTCTCGAATTTACATCCGCAGCCATGCAAATCCACCACTTCATTACGTCCACCTTCCCAGCATGAGCGCTTGCGTCGCCCATCATTCGCTTCACCGCATAGGATACCGTCTTCCTAATCTCCCTTTCCAAATGCTTCTTAACTTCCCGGCTTGCTAAAGGCTCTCACTAGTAGCTTGCGACGGCCAGCATGGGGCTAGTTCTCCCTCATTGCAAACGAGTTAAGGATGCTCGCATCTCCATGATCGTCATTCCTGAGCTTCGCGTACCACTTGTCCTTCCGGAAGCCACTCGCCGAACGGTGTATTTCTTTGAAATCAGCAGGACCCCTGAAGCATACTTCATTCGGCGCGATGCGGACGGTATCTCCGTACCGCTGATGGAGAGTGTCATTGAAATATACGCGACGATCTGTAATTGTTGGAGCAAAACCTCGTATGCATCTGTATTCGTTGTCTGGCTCTTCGTTTGGAAGAGAGCGAAGGAGCTAAACTACCCAGCGGCGCTAGCGCCGCGCTAAGCGTACCTGCCATAACAGTAATGGTGGCCCACTTGAAATGTCGAGTGGTGAAGCGAGCATACCAGCAGTAGGGTATTTTCCCGCAAGGAACTGGATAGACCGCGAATCAAGACATTTTTGAGTGACTTTGTCAGTAGTTTTCCGTTATCAAAGTTGACGAGAGAAGAGTGGGTGACTTCAAAGATCCACTAGTGCCCGCAGAACCGTTGGTACAATAGTCATAAGAATTATACGAGGTTAAATGCAAAGTGTTATAATAGCTAGCTTATCTCATTGGTAGTCGAAGAAGTCATCCGGAGGCAAATGTTCCCCGACACGTTTAGACATCTGCGCTCGGATGACTGCTTCAACTCGAAGCGCGCATGATTGCTTGCCGTTGCGAGACTCTCGGGCCTGGACATGTGAGAGATACGACTTACCCGCAAGATCCAGAGAAGGAATGCCACCGAAAAGACAACGAAGACCTTATCCACCATTTTGTCTTTGTCCTTACTAAGACTTAGTCGCAACAAAGCAGCTGAAAAGATTCTAAACGAGGACGGAGAGCACGAACAGCACATGTATTCAGTGGGAATTCATAGATATCAATTCCATGTTTGCCTTGGAGGTGGAAAGAAGGGAAAGCAGCATGAGGCTCTCATGAGTCGGGCTTAAATTGCCCGAGGCTCCGACGCTGTCTGCCGGTTCACAATCCCATCTTCCCCTGTGCCGGCATGAATACCAAGCTGCTGGGACTCACCACCCTAGTGATTAAATACCCGAAAAGTTCAGGATGTGGAAGCAGCAGCAGCGTCATGTGCTGCCTTGTTGCGTTAGCGCAGAAGGGAACACTAGCTGAATTTGGTCGGTGGGCTCGGATGTTTTGTACTTCTCTATAGTCGGGACTAGCAAGAGCGAAGCCGAAACAACCACAAAAATGGAGTATGTGAGTCAGTTTGGCTGACTTTTCGAAGTGGCCCGATGACTACTACTATGCGTGACTCGCTTGTTCTCCACCTGCTTCGCTAGAATTGGCCTTGAACTGCAAAAGCCAAGAAGCTCTAACGGAGAGAGGACGAAAGGCTGGCCAGTTTACGAGGGAGGAGCGCCTTAGAATAATCTGGCCATCTGAATTATGAAACATTTGTAGCTAGTCTTCAATCTTAACAAAGAGATCGTAGGAAGCAGTGCGAGGCCTGGTCTATTACAATACTTCTGGCACATACCTCAAAAGCAGCTCAACACGGGATACAGAGCAAATAGGTCGATTCTCCCAGACAAATACATTCGTTTTCACAAAAAAGGGCAGTACACATCATCCAAGCACATATACGTGAGAAGAAAACACAAATCATGGCCACTCCACCACCAGCCTGCTCTTACAGCAACACAGAACGTCTACCACTCCTCAAATCGTCAGTGTCGCACTCGCCTTCAAATCTCTGCTGCTCGCGCCCACCAAAAACTCATAAGTCCCGCTCGCAATCGCCCAGTTCTGCGCCCCCACATCCCAATAGCTCAGATCCCTCCTCCGCAACTCGAACGTGACCTTCCCCTCAGCGCCCTTGGCCAGATGCAGCTTCTCGAACCCACGCAGCAGCCTCAGCGGCTGACCGGCAGCGGTCGGGAACTTGACGTACAGCTGCGCGGCCTCGGCGCCGTCGCGGTCGCCGGTGTTGGTGATGGTGGTCTCGGCGGTAGCCACGATATCCCAGAGGTCCTCGCGGCCGCCGACGGCGCGAGCGCCCTGGGCATACTTCTGGGCGAGGGCGGACTCGTTGGTCTTGGTGACCGTGACGGAGTCGGCGTACGTGAAGGTGGTGTATGAGAGGCCGAAGCCGAACTCGTAGCGCGGGGTGACGTTGTAGGCGTCGAAGTACTTGTAGTCGATGTAGTTGCCTTCGCTGAAGTCGCAGATGAGGTCGGTGCAAAGGCCCGTGTTGTAATCAGACTCGTTCTTGGCGATGGTGTAGGTCAGCTTGCCGGACGGGTTGACGTCGCCATACAGCACGTCGACGATCGCGGCGCCCGACTCCTGGCCCAGCATACCGCCGTACACGACCGCCGTCACGTTCTCGTTCTCGATCCATGCGTCGACCAGGCGCGCGGCGATGGCGTTGATCACAACGATGGTGTTGTTGCAGTTGGAGGCGACACCTGTGACCATCGCGTCTTGATCGGTATTGTATAGCTCGCCGCGGTCGGCGCCCTCGCCTGAGTACGCGTTCAAGAAAACGATGCAGACTTCCGTGTCGGCGGCGTAGCCAGTGTAGGTGTGTGCCGCGCCGGTGCCGGATGAGAAGCCAGAAAGACCGGAGCCGGAGGATGAGTAACCGGTGTCGTTCATGATCCATCTGAACATGGTGCCGTCCTCGATGACCTTGGTGGTCAGGGCGTAGTGGGGAGTGATCAAGTAAGGGAATGAACCCGTTCCGCTGCCACCAATGGATGCAGCATGACCCTGGTAGACATCGTCCGAACCGGTAACTGAAATAGGGTCATTGGGCCCGGCAACTGCGGCACCGGCGTGGACACCGAAGATCGACATGGACTTCGGCTTGTTCAGGGGCAACGCATTGTTCTCGTTCTTGAGAAGGACCAACGAGGAAGCAGCAATGTTCCTAGCAATCTTGCTGTGATTTGCGCGGGGGTCGACATAGTCCTCAAGGCCAGCGGTGGAGGGGTACGAGCCATCCTGCTGGTTGAGCTTGTAAGACGGGAGGACGTTGCGGACAGCCATGTCGGTCAGTCGAGCGTCAGTCAGGGAGCCGTTGTTCAAGCCGGCAATGATGGTGCTGTTGCTCCAAGTCGAGGGGCTACCGTAGTCCATCCCAGCGTTAGCAGAGCCAAAGGCGGTCTTCTGCCCACCAACGTCACCGTAGACAAAGCCAGGAAAGCCAATCTCGCTCTTGAGCTTGCCGGCGATGAGGTCCTGGTTTTCACAGGAATAAGTCTCATTGACACGGTTGAGTGCGCACATGACGGCGCCCAATCCAGCCTTGACGCCATCAAAGAATGGCCACATGTAAGTCTCGTGCAGAGTCTTGTCGTCGACTTGCGCAGAGTAAGCGGTAGACTCGGAGCTGGAAGAACTGCCGCCTCCTCCGCCACCCATGCCACCAGTAGGCGCAGCACCGCTCGGCACTGTGAAGTTGCCACCATCGCTGGGCGGACTGCCACCTCCAGCACCACCACCCGTGGAATCCTGGGTTCGGTTGTTTTCCTGTTCGTTCAAGAGAAAATGCTTCGCTCCCGAAATGACGCCGGCATCGCCGTAGCCTTTGACAGCAAGACCGAAGGCGATACCGTTCAAGTAAGAATCAGGACCAAACGATTCGCCATTGCGCCCGCCCCAAGGGGAGCGGCCCAGAGGTTGGCTAACAGGACCGTTCGCAACATTTATACCTTTCGCGTAGAACTCGTCTCCGAGGGCTTTGTACATCTGGTACATCATATCCTTATCCCAGGTCATGGCAAGAGTGGAGGAAAGAGGCCTGTGAGTGTCAGGATGCTGCCATCTAATGGAAGCGCCACAATCTGTTCATACCAAGTCGTCACATAGTAATACTGTAGGATAGAATCGCCTGAATCTCTGAAGTAAAGAGCAGTGAAGTTGGAAACATCAGACCCAGTGATTAAAGAGATCTTCTCAGAAGTGCTAAGCCCGTCTACGAAAGCCTTCGCGCGGTCGTAGGCATCTTGCCAATCTCCGAGTTTGACTGAGTCTTGTCAGCATCTGAACTCATGTTTGTCGTGTATGCATGAGTTGCTCAGGTGCACGAAAGCGTTCAGAAAATCCTAGACAACGCTGCGGGCCGTCTGTTGCATTCCGGCATGACCAGTGCTGCTTGAAGGGACTTACTCGTGCCGGAGGCAAGATTTTGACTCGTGTAATTGGTTGAATAGGCACTGAGACCCTGGACCAGGAGGGTCACAGTTGTAAGAATTGAAAGCGAGGGACGCATTGCGGGCTCAGTAAATCGCTGCAGCCCAGCAGAAAAGAGAGACGTGTGCTTGTGAAGATCATGACTAGCAGAGCTTCAAGCGGTATAAAATACTCATTGTTGACATGGTGAGCTTTTCTTGAGCCTCAAGCGTCTTACGCGTCCCCGGCATGGGCCGCAGTAGAGAGCTGTTCAAAGCGAATGAATCGGTGAAATTCAAAGGACCAAAGGTGCTCTTGCGCGGCCAAAGTGGCATGAGATCGGCCAATGGAAAAGGTCAGAGCGCATCTCACCGGCGGATCGGAAGATGTTCGGGTGTTGAAGAAATGGATGAAGCTAAAACAGAGAGTTGAAACACCACATAGGTACGGTAATTCGTGAAAGTGGGTAAAAGGAGGCCAGGGCGGTCGTCAGTGATAGGAAGGCGGGTGAAAGAAAGAGCGGCAATTTGGCGGCGGCGTCAATGGCGAATGATGGCGAAGCTTATTTCTCCGATGTAAGCTCCCGAAGCGCTATAAAACAAGAACTATTCATGCGTCGATTGAAGCTTGGGTGCTCTTGAAGGCTGTCCGATGCCGGGTGTTATCAGCGATCTCGGCTAGGCCACGACAACCTCGCCCTTTCGGGTAGTTCGGCGCCCTGAAGTAGACAGAGGCTTACGACGCAGGGATCGGCAACATCGTGAGATGGACAGCACGAAGCCGCAGTCGGGCCGTTCCACAGGCAAGAGCACATTCACGCAGTCCGGGAGCCACTTTGTTCCCTGAGAAAGAAGGATGATGCGCATTGAAGGCTGAAGTACCACAGGGAAATGGCGGCTGGTAATAGGCCAGGGGCCGAGATAGGACTTGAAATAAGTCACGCTAAATATGAGCAGTACAATGCGGACCTTGGAATCACTCCAGGACGGAGAGCCGTTTTGGAATAAGGTTAGGCGTTAAGCGTTTGCCGAGCGTAAGTAGGAAGGTCGGTACTTGCAGCGCCACCGCCGGGAAATGAGCGATCATGCGGCAGTGCGCGGATATCGAGGGCAAAACTTGGTTGGTGAATCATGACGATGGTGGCGTGGGGGCGACGGTGAACGAAACGGCAAGCAACGGATTGACAAGCTTGATCTGTGGTGGAGTGGAGAGGCTTGCGTGTACTGTGAAATGCAGAAACACGGCGGCAGGGGGCGGCTCGGCCTGGCCGGGCTAGTCTGAGCTGCTGTCTCCAAAGCTCAAAACAAAACAAAAACTCGCACCTGCGCCGCCCAAGAGCAGTCTCAGCTCAGAAGCAATCCTAGTTCTTTTCATCTAATCAGTCCCGAGAATATGTTATTTTTTTTTGGGGAAAGGTGAGAAAAGCAGCCAGAGCTCTTATCAGGCACAGAGACAACAATCCCCGCGGCTACTGAATGATGCATCTCCTCGTCACCGAGCCCGTTTGCCTGATCAAAGCGAAGACCTCATCGCGCGACCGGCTCTCATGACACTCTCCGCCACCTCCTCCTCGTCCGTTGATGCATTCAATCCTCTTCATATACTGAACGAGGCTTCTGTGTTCATCCTCGCTCATGCGTTGTCCCGCTCTGTTCCCCGCCAAAACCTTTACAACTCCCAAGGCCCTCCCACAGTCGCAGGATCTCTGTCGCTGAAGCTGACTCGCCGTGACAATTACCGACCGCTGGTCGTACCATCCATCAACCCGTGGCGTCTGTATATCTCCCAATTCTATCTCTCCTCGGATAGCCCAATGGAGAGGTGTGTCCCCGTTCGTGTCCTTCGCATGTACGTTCGCCCCGCGACGAAGTAGTGTAATCACCAGAATTGGCTGTCCAGAAAAACATGCGATGTGGAGAGGGGTGAATTGGCGACTTCCGTTGTACGCCATCGGATTCGCGCCCGTCTGCAAGAGCAGCATTACCATCTGAACTTCCCCTTTAAGAATCGCGAAGTCGAGCGGAGTCAGCCCGTTGGAGCACTGCGCAAAAAGGTTTGCACCGTTTTCGATCAACAAGGTTGCTACTTTGACCTGCCCAAAGGATGCCGCAATGTGCAGAGGGCTTGATCTAAGAAGCCCCGACCTGATCCCGACTTGACCTCCTGCCTCAATCGACTGACGCGCCGTGTCCAGTCTTCCGTACTTTGCCGCCCAGAGAAGAGCACATGAATTGAGATTGGCGTCTCGTTGGTATACCAGCGGGTTGATTCTCTCATGGCACTCACGGCATGTGAGAGCAAAGGCGTTCATGTCTTCGATTCTCGGGAGATGATCTGCTATTCTCCGTAGAATCACTAGGGGGAGTCTTTTCAACGACATCTTGCGGTAAAGCTGCTTGAGGTAACGGAGCTGGTAGGATCAAGGCTGATGCATTGCCCTGTCCTCTTTGACGTTCCCTCCTTTGTTTTTATGGCAGGGCTGAACTGGATCAGTCTCTCAACAGATCATTCAGGCAAGACAATGAGTCTTTCTCTGAAAGGAAACTCCAACTTGACGCTAATCTAAGCGTCAAGAAAACTATTGTATAACCCGTCTCAGCTACTTCTGTAAGCGCTTTACTCTGGAGCCACCCGAGTCTCAGCTGGCCGTGCTTCGCGTATTGTTACGGCGAGACACTGATCCACTCAAGTATTCCAAATATAAAAAAAGGCATGTTGAACTTTCTACATCGTTCTTTTCCGAATACTCTCTGGCTTCGATCAGACCACATCTCTCATGTTAAGCTCTCGTCGCCCAGGCCGTTCACCCAATGCGCGTTCTCCATATCTTCCTTTGTTTTTGCCTTTTATCAAGAGCGCTGGCTGCATCCTCGCTCAGGAACAAGATCTCTTTCGGCACCTGCAAAATTGCATGTGCAACCATGGTCACCGCGTACTATGGGTCTACCGGATTCTCCGTCGGCCGATCACTCAGGATGGGCATCCGGTCCGTCTTTGAGTCGACGAATATGGAGTTTAGGTACTGCCATGTCTGCTGCGCGGACATGCGGAATCTGTATTTTTAACTGCCTACGGCTTGCATCACCTTGTTGCATACGGAGCACGGGCAAAGACTGTACCTATTCTACGGAAGCCAATCACTGTCTTTGAAAGTGCTACAATAACATACGCGACATGAAGACTCTACATATGGACAAGACGGGCCCCAAATATATCACAACAAATAGTCAATGTGTCCATGGGAAATTCTCGAAGGAGAAAGAAATCCGGAACGGAGTCTTGAAACTTCGTAACAATCAATCACCATTTATTTTTCTTTCACTTTTTCCTTGTGTTATCCACGCATATCAACCCTGGAAACATCCTTGTTCTGTATTTACTAGAAGCTATTCTCACCGATGAATCCATTTCCATTTCTATCTTCTCACGCCATCACTCTTCTGTTACTGTCTTGTTATTAGAGAGTGCCCCTGATCAATCTATCCAACAAAGTCATTTTTGTCGGATCGGACGACGCGCCGAAATGATGCTTCACGATTACCCACATTCACTCCATTCTTACTCCTCTTCCTCCCACTGTCGCCACTTCTGTGTAGCGGATCACATGGGAGCTCTAGACTGGCATCACACTCTTAGGCGTTCGCTTGGATGTCCCGGGTGTATGGATAAGCGAGTCAACGGTAGGCGTTCATTAATAGTGCTCACACCACAACAGTGCATTATCTCTCGAGATTCGCTGGAGGAGAGGGCGAGATCCGGTGGCCCGGTCACGAACATCGCTTAGCAGGAGCGCGAATATCGGACTCTTATAGTCGCCGTGGTGCAATTTGGCGCCACTCTGGTGAATATGTGGTCAGCCACATGCAGGTTCGCTTGCGGAGCGTGCGGGGCGCAGGTCAGAACCCCACAGTCTTCGGCGTAAAGCCCAGCGACAGCCTAAACGGGGCCTCGTTCCGCCCATTTAATTGGGGAGTCCGGTCCACGACAAGGAAACATGCACCTCATTTTCGGCTCGCCGCCCGTTCCTGGCCTGCTTGTCCCGCGTTGCCCAACCCATCCCAGCGCTGATCCTGCCCGTCTGATTGATGGATCTTGTGCCTGACCATGGCCCGCATACCGTATTTTTGTATGACCTCACGGACCGCGGCTCGGTCGATTAAATACAGTGTAGGCTGCTCAAAGGCAGCGTTTGGCTTCCTACGCTCCCTCGCTTCGTTCACCAGCAGCCATGCGCGCCTTCGCAGCCGTGCTGCTGCTCCTCGGAGCAGTCCTCTCCCTGGCAAGCGGACAGAGCGACAATGGCTACACCGACGTCGTTCAGTGGGACGAGAACAGCTTGTTCGTCAACGGCGAGCGCGTCTACATCTACTCCGGCGAATTCCACTACGCCCGTCTGCCGGTGCCGGACTTGTGGCGTGATGTTATCCAGAAGTTCAAAGCGAACGGTCTAAACACCCTCAGGTGCGTGGATGCGCCGGAATCAATATTTCGCACACTGACGCGCGTAGTGTCTACTTCTTTTGGTCTTACCATTCCCCTTCGAAGGGCGTGTTCGATTTCGAATCCCCCGGTAAGGACATTCAGAAGCTCTTCGACATCGCCAAGGAGGAGGGAGTATACATCATCGCCCGTCCTGGCCCTTACTGCAACGCGGAGACCAGTGCCGGTGGATACGGACTCTACCTTACCGACGGCAGCGGAGGCGACGTCCGGACGAACGACGAGACATACTACGAGCAATGGCTGCCATGGATCAACGCGGTGCTGCCGATCATCGCGCGCAACCAGATCACCGAGGGAGGACCAGTAATCCTCGTCCAGGTCGAGAACGAGCTGACGCAAGGCCGCCATGTGGCTACGGATCCTCTCGTCCTGTACATGGAGCAGCTGAAAAAGGCCTTCCGCGAGAACGGCATCGTCGTGCCCTTCACCTCCAACGAGAAAGGCATGCGCGGCCAGAGTTGGTCTACCGACTACCAGGACGTCGGCGGAGCTGTGGATATCTACGGCCTGGACAGCTATCCCGGAGGCCTCAGCTGCACTAACATAGACACCGGCTTCAATGTCGTCCGCACCTACTACCAATGGTTCCAAAACGTCTCCTTCACGCAGCCGGAGTTCACGCCCGAATTCAAGGGGGGCTGGTTCCAGCCCTGGGGCGGCTACTTCTTCGATCAATGTCTCTCCGAGCACGACACGGCCTATCCGGACGTGTTCTACAAGAACAACATCGGCCAGCGAATGACGCTTCAGAACATGTATATGACCTATGGTGGTACCAACTGGGGCCACCTCGCAGCGCCCGTGGTCTACACCTCCTACGACTACTCCGCACCGCTCAGGGAGACGCGCGAAGTGTGGGACAAATTCAAACACATCAAGCTCATCAGCCTCTTCACGCGCGTCAGCGAGGGGCTGCTCAACACGAACATGGAGAGCAACGGCACGGGCAACGCCGTCAACAGCACCTCGATCTTCACCTGGGTCCTGCGCAACCCGGAGACCTCCGCGGGCTTCTACATCACGCAGCACGACAACACGCGGTCCCGCGAGAACACGGCCTTCTCCCTGGCCGTCACCACGTCCGTCGGCGCCGTGACCATTCCCAGCCTCGACCTGCGCGGTCGCCAGAGCCGCATCGTGGTCACCGACTACGCCGTCGGGGACTACACCCTGCTCTACTCCTCCGCCGAAGTCCTGACCTACGGTCTCTTCGACGTCCCCGTCATCGTCTTCTACCTCAACGAAGGCCAAACCGGCGAGCTCGCCTTCAAGGGCGGCCTCGAGAACGCCAACTTCACGACCTACGGCGCGGCGACGGACTTCGCGGCCACCTCCGCCGGCAACGGCACGTCCTCCGCCTTCAGGTACACGCAAGCCCAAGGCGCGACCGTCATCAAGTTCGCGCAGGGCCCCATCCTCTACCTCCTCGAGCGCTGGGCCGCCTACACCTTCTTCGCGCCGGCCACGACCGCGAACCCGCGCGTCACCGCGTCCGACCACCTCTTCGTGCTGGGGCCCTACCTGGTGCGCGGCGCATCCGTCTCCGGCGCCACCGTCTCCCTCTCGGGCGACCACCTGAACGACACGACCGTCGACGTCTACGTCGGCGACGCGGCCGTCACGAGCATCGCCTGGAACGGCGTCGGGCTCGAGACCACGCGCTCCGCCTACGGCTCGCTGCAGGCGACGCTGCCGGGCATCGTCGACCGCGCGGTCGCGCTGCCGCCGCTGACCGGCTGGCGCGTCGCCGACAGCCTGCCCGAGGCGGACCCGGCGTACGACGACTCCCGCTGGACCGTGGCCAACAAGACGACGACGCTGTCGCCGCTGGCGCCGCTGACGCTGCCCGTGCTGTACGGGTCCGACTACGGGTACTACACGGGCGTGCTGGTCTACCGCGGGTACTTCGCCGGCGGCGGCGGCGCGACGGGCGCCAACGTGACGGTGCAGGGGGGCGCGGCGGCGGGCTGGTCGGCGTGGCTGAACGGCCGGCTCGTCGGCGGGCAGCCCGGCAACGCGTCGCTGCTGCGGACGAGCGCGGTGCTGGACTTCGCCGGCGTCGAGCTGGCGGACGAGAACGTCCTGACCGTCGTGACGGACTACACCGGGCACGACCAGGACAGCCAGGGCCCGTACGGCCCGCTCAATCCGCGCGGGATCCTGGGCGCCGCGCTGCTGGGCGGCGCGGGCAGCAGCAGCAACAACAACGGGACGGCGAATGCGAGCGCGTTGGCGTTCGATCGCTGGAAGATCCAGGGCAATGCGGGCGGTGCGGCCGGGTACATCGATCCCGTGCGCGGCCCGCTGAACGAGGGCGGGCTGCATGGCGAGCGGTTGGGGTGGCATCTGCCCGGGTTTGATACCGCGGCGTGGGAGGAGGGCGATCCGGTCGAGGGATTCAGCGGCGCGGGGATCAAGTGGTATAGGACGGAGTTCGAGCTCGATGTGGATGAGGACTTGGACGCGCCGATCGGGCTGGAGGTCAGCATTCCGGACGGGACGGTGGCGCGGGTGCAGATTTTCGTCAATGGGTAAGTCGAACCCCTGATTTCTGGTTGGATGTCGTGGTATAGAGGCTTTGAACTGACCTTCAAGTAGATACCAGTATGGCAAATACTTGCCGCATATTGGCCCGCAGACGAGATTCCCGTTCCCGCCGGGCGTGCTGAACAATCGTGGGACGAACAGCTTGTCCCTGAGCGTATGGGCTCAGTCGGAGGAGGGTGTCAAGTTTGATAAGGTGGAGCTTGTCCTGTATGGGAAGTACCAAACGGACTTTGGGTTCTCGAAGGACTGGAGCGCGCTTCAGCCGGGCTGGTCGGAGGACCGCCTGCAATACGCGTGATTGAGAGAGATAGACTGAGTTATGTAGAGAGATGAAAGAAGTTACTGAAGGTCGAAACACTTCCCAGGAAAAGTGAGGGAAAGTTCAAAGTGTACTAACCGAAATTGAATATGAAGTGTCAGCCCGTGGAACCCAGCACGACCGCGGGGAAGCCAGGGTGGGTGGGGCGGACATAAGCGGCGCTAAGTTTAAGGCTGAACTGGAACTTTTTCGACTCCCGGTCGAGATCCATCATCTCCGCAACCCGCACAGCCTGCCAGCGTGCCTCCCTCAATCATACGCTTCTTAATACAAAGCCCTGCGGGGCGTTTCCTTTCTCCTCCGCGTCTACTCTTCACCCGCCCAGCCATGACGGCAACACAGCCCTCTCCGCCCGTCGAAAACGGCGCGGACAAGAAGCCTCTGTGTTTCCAGCGACCCAAGCTCCACGGCCGCGCTTTCTATGAGAGCATTGGAAGCCCCAAGCTCGTCCTTGCTCCCATGGTGGAAGCTTCTGAATTCGTATGGCACAAATTCACCTTCGTGTACCATCTTAGCTAACGGCGCGCGCGCAGGCCTGGCGCATGCTGAGCCGCTCCTTCATGCCTGACGACCACAAGAGCAACCTCCTCGCCTACACGCCCATGTTCCACTCGCGCCTCTTCCACGAGAAGCCGCCCTACCGCAAGCAATCCTTTCAGCCCCTGCGCGACGCCATCCCCTCGCCGCCCGACCCCGCGCACCTCGAACAATACACGCAAGCCGACGCCCACCTGGACGGCAACCCGGCCATCGACCGGCCGCTCTTCGTCCAGTTCTGCTCCAACGACCCCACCGACTTCCTCCTCGCCGCGCAGCACGTCGCGCCCTTCTGCGACGCCGTCGACCTCAACCTGGGCTGCCCGCAGGGCATCGCGCGCAAGGGCCACTACGGCGCCTTCCTGCAGGAGGACTGGGACACGATCCGCGCGCTCATCTCGCGCCTGCACGCCGAGCTGCCCGTCCCCGTGACGGCCAAGTTCCGCGTCCAGGAGACGCGCGAGAAGACGCTGGCGTACGCGCGCATGATCCTCGACGCCGGCGCCAGCATCATCGCCGTCCACGGCCGCCAGCGCCACCAGAAGGGCCACGAGACCGGGCTGGCCGACTGGTCCGCCATCCGCCACCTGCGCGACAACCTGCCGCCGGAGACGGTCATCTTCGCGAACGGGAACATCCTGCAGCACGGGGACATCGCGGCGTGCCTGGAGGCGACGGGCGCGGACGGCGTCATGAGCGCCGAGGGCAACCTGCACGACCCGACCATCTTCGCGGAGCCGCCGGCGGTCGGGGACGAGGGGCGCGAGTACTGGAGGGGCAGGGACGGCAAGGGGGGCTACAGGATGGACGCCGTGTTCCGCCGGTACATGGACATCATCTACGAGTACGTCCTGGGCGTGGCGCCGCCCGCGAGGAAGCCGCTGTTCCTGCCGTCCGACCCTCCGCCTTCGCCCCGGCCGCAGGAAGAGGACGGGAAGGAGGATGATTCGGCGGAAGAGGGCCGGCCGCCGAAGAAGAAGCAACGCTTGGCCAACAACAACAATCACAATAAGGGCAAGAAGGACGCCAAGAAGTTCGAGAAGTCGACCGATCCGAACCTCACCGCCATGCAGTCCCACCTCTTCCGCCTACTGCGCCCGCTCGTCGCGAAGCACACGAACATTCGCGACGCTTTGGCCCGGTGTCGCGCCGGGAATGTGGAGGCGTTCGAGAACGTGCTGCAGATGGTCGAGGCTGCCGTCAAGGAAGGCCTCATCGAGTACGAGAAGGAGGCCGCGGAGGCGAACGGCTCGGCGGAACAGGCGGCGCCGAGTGATGGCCAGTCGGAGGAAGTCGAGCTCGACCCGCATGAAAGCTCCGTCGCGGCGGTGAACAGGTGCAAGCGGCCGTGGTTCATATGCCAGCCGTACGTGCGCCCGCTGCCGAAGGAGGCGCTGGAGAAGGGCGCGTTGTCGTTGAGCAAGAAGGACAAGAAGAGGTTGGAGGAGCAGAAGCACAAGGTGGATCAAGAGGCGGAGAAGGCGGGTGTGGCGCCGGAGGGCAGGATCGAGGAGGTGGAAGTCAAGCGGAAGATGGAGGGTGGGGAGGTGAAGGTGGAGAAGGCTGAGATACCCAAGGAGGGAGTGGTTTGTGGTTAAGTGTGGTGGAGCATTGGTGGGGGTTATGGTGCATCTGGTACCTCTTGGACTGAAAATAGCATTGATCAGGCGTTTGGGGTGGTAAGAATGAGTTTTAGATGTCTGTACAAATGCGTATGACCACTTTCATGTGAAAGTTATCCGGGCTTGCTCATGTGTCGAAGTGTGCGACTGAGCACTATTTGAACGTCACATTTCTCCAAGGTTTGAAACAGAGCTTATTTTGATCATCCATCGGCACCGTCGGGCAAAGTGAAGCCGGTCAGTTTACTGTGTGGGGAAGAGAAGCCCACCTGTATCTACTCGCTGCCGGATGGTCGGTTCTCTTATTAGTCCTGTGCTTGAAGCTAGAGCTTGTGAGTGACGCCGAGAGCATTCCTTGTTGATGAAGATACTATCACGCAGCATTAGATTTCAATATTGTCCGCGAACATTATCTTCAGATGTGTCCAACACGATGATAGTCTTGATAAACGAGGATGCTCACGACTTCAGTCGCTTGCTTGTCTGAGATGTCCACACGGCAGGAGACAGTTGTAGACTTCGTCCATATGTGCGCAGAGAGGAGAGGCACACCAGTGGGTGTCTGCGTCCTCTCAGACTGAGCCGAACGGGGTGACTGTTGTTAGAGAGTGACTTCGATGCACCTCCGAAATAATCGATAGGCTTTGTGGAGCCTCCTCCAGGCTCTGTTATTCAGAAACCTCGCTTAGTATGTCGAGACGGCGGCATTTGGTATGACGTAGGTGATAGTGATGCCAAAGGCTTTGCCATAAAATGGTTACTTCAATTCTGTACGCGCACTATTGTATACGATTACAATACTCTTAGGCAAAGACCCACGCTCTGTAACATATCATTCTCGCAGCCATTGCAAGCTTTATCATGTGATGTTACGACTTGTATGACATATGGGTTTAAAAGGAGTAACGACATATCGGAAATGCGAGGTCAATTGCCCGAACCCAGGCACTCCGCCGTACTGTTGATGCCCTCTCGAATCTGGTCAAAGCTTGCACCCTGCGGGGCTGAGGGGCTTGACATGTCAAGTCTTGCAGTAGCGTCACTTCTCAATTCTCTTCATCCAATTGCGTCTGATAATGATCGCAAGCATTCTCCCTCCGAGCAGCTCGTCAGCATCACACCAAACCGTTTCGACGTTGTAGAGAGTGGATGGAAGAGTAGATAACCACTAGTATAAATGTTGAAATGATTCTCAAGCGTTCCATCTCCCAAAGAGTGACAGTGGCTAGATTTCTATGGTGTACAGGCGCCGCATGCTACCATGCAGAAATTTGAAAAATTTCTGGGGAAACCAGAATTCTTATTTGTAAGATCATCCACTTCCAGGCTCAGCAGGTGCGTCGCAGATTATCTAAAACCTAATTGATGGTAGAGAGAAGCATGCACGGCTATGAGTTTCTTCGAGAGTTGCATTACCCGATGTTACCTCGGATTCTCTAAGCCCAGCTACCTTATCGCTCCATGAGTCACTGCAAGCGGGACTCTGCTTTTCTGCTACCGCAACACAAAATGCCATACCAATTTGTCCCTTAAGACAACTGTTCTTTCCATGACCTGCTAGTGAAGTTATCAGTATGGCGTGACAGCTCGTTATCTTCCCCGCAAGTAGCACATCACCTCCTCCATCCTCCAGATGGATATATCAGCCCACCCGCTCACCTAAATTCCAAACTCTCACGCTTTCTCCATTCTTTTTCAACCCATTTTCCTCATACAAACATTAACCCTTCGATTACCGGTAGACCAGAAAATGCGCAAGTGAACATTCCATTCTATCCCATATCCTATGATGCACTACCTAGTAATCCAACGTATTGCTTCCTCGTCACTATGAGTTCTACCATCCCACTCCATACGGATGCATCTCGCACTCAGTCGTCGCCATTCTCATCAAGCTGCATCACAGCCGGCGGAAGAAAACTCCAAGCAGTCAATCTCGCCATCCAGCACCATTCACCCGCTGCGATTGTGCAGAGAGACTACTCACCACCACTATCACCCTTCCAGTCTTGCCTCCCCTCTGAGTCGTTGTCATTCATCAACCATCGTTCCACCGCTAACGTAAATGTCGCGCATCAGTCTCGTCCAGAAAGCGCAAGAAAAAGGACTCGCCGCAGTCGTAAAAAGAGGAGGAAGAGAGAGCGAGAGATAGAGGGAGAGGGAGAGGGAGATGGAGGGAGGAAGGCTTGGAAGGAAAAGTAAAAAGAAAAGACCAAAACCATTCCCTCAATCAAGCCCTCGCGGTCCTTCCATCGCCACAATACAAGCCCTCAAACCCCCACTTCTCCAACTCCCTTGCATCCCTCCTCGACGGCACGACCCTCGCGCACCAAGCACACCACGCTCGATTCGCGCCCTCCTTCTCGCGGGTGAGGTACGGCTCGCGGCGCTCGCGCTCGTCCTCGTACTCTTTGACCACCGCGCCCACGCGCACGCGCCGCTTGATCTTCATGACGCGGCGCCCGCCAATACCCTCGATCTCCTGCGCGAAGAAGGATGTGCCGCTCCACTCGTCGTGCGGGCTGCCGGCTGCGGTGCCGGCGCCTGTGCCGAAGGCACCGTTGCTACTGCTGGCTGCTCCGATTCCGCCGATCGAGACGCCGTGGCTCGTTTGTTGTACTGAGCCGTGGTCGCCGAGTCTGAGCTGCAGGTCCGCAATCTCTTCGGCGTTGCCGCACTCCTCGTGCTCGACATCATGCCCGCCGCGGCAGGCGGCTTCGAGACCGCACTTCACGCCCTCGAGCCCTTCGCCTATGCCAGCACCTATGCCGCCCAAGTACGTGCTGTAGCGCGTCCGCCAGGTCCAGCCAAGTGCGTATTGCGAGTCTTTGGTGCGGATGCCATGACCGCAGGGCTGGCAGAGCCATACAACTTCGGGACACGTGCAAGGACTGCGGATGAAGGCTTGGCTGGTGAAGGCCGGAGTCTCATCTTCCTCGGTGAGTTCTGCGCATTTGTCTGGAGATGGCGGCCCGCACGCCGAGGACGCGCCTGGAGACGATGACGGTGTGAACAAAGGAGGCGAGGCCGGTGGCGGGGTGGTACTGAGGGTGGACGTAGACGAATGGGGCGACGAGCCCGGGGTCGAGCCGTTCGAGCGAGCGCGGTAGGTTAGCAACGAGGAAGCCGGAGGAGGCGTCGTGATGTTCGGTGACATCAAGATTGACAGAGGTGCATTTGCACAAGTCTTGCACAGGCGTCGGAGACGCTGCGGGAAAGCTATTGGGGGTGGTGGCTTGCTGGTGCAATTCTGGGAGTTCTGTCAGGTATCCCCGTCTCCTCCTGGAGTTGCTTGAAAGCGCCCATTGGTCGTGTCCAAAGCTTGCAGTCCGCCTCGAGACGCAGTCATCCAAAAAGCGGCAGTTGAGCTACATCCGCATCGGAAGCACCCAGGCCACAGCTGATACAGCAGTTCGTAGGGCTCCGTAGAGCTTCACGAGTACCTCCTGCTCGGTCGGATGGATAGTCGACTGCGCCTCTGACGGCGCTGCAGTCTTGGATGCCGTGGACTTACCCTGCAAACCACAACGCCGCACTTCCGGCACTCGCCCACCATATCTCTGGCGCACTTGCCGACCTTCCCGCTCAGGAGTCTTCTCCCTTCGGGAGCGCTGCGCCAGTCATGCTGGGCGTCGTGGGGCCCCGAGGGCGGGGCCTGCTCGCAAGGCACATGGTCGTTGCAGCAGCGTAAGGTCTGAGTGACCAACTGGTTGCGGTACTCGAGCAGATTCGCACGGAATTGGCGGCACGTGCGCGAAAGGTTATGCAACGTGTTGAGGTCGAGAAGCGATGCGAGCTGTGAGACGATGCTGCAAGCAGCCGAAGCATGCGTTTTAGCGGGGATCCGCCCGCCAAGAGTTCCGGTGAGAGAGGGGTGAGGGCTGGGAAGTGGACAGAGGAAGTTCTGAGGGTCAGACTTACGGATAGCAGCTCAGGATGGCTGAGAAGCCGTTGATGTTGGGATTCGGCCGCTCGTCCTCAGGTCGGGGCTGAGCCGCTTGTTCGCCGTCTGGCGGGCCACCACGGTACTGCTGCTGCGATAGCGGGTACGCGTCAGTCGGACGGTAGGGCGCGAGGAAAGGGTCGGGCGAGTCGTCTTCGAAGTCAAGAAACACCACCATGGCGACGGAAGAGCTGCACCGCGGGCCTCATCGAAGCTCGCACACGGCTACGCAGGCTCCAGGTGGGAGGAAGGGGTTGATTGAGGAAGAGAGTAGAAAGAGCGCAGCTGTGGCGGGCAGGCGCGGGGAACTCGAGGCGTCTTGGATGCGCAGCAGGGCAGCATCATGACTCGGCCCGCGCCAGACGCCAGGCACAAGGGCAGCTCACCTTATCCGCTTCGGGGGAATTCATCTTTCAATCTTATCTGATCTTGTGATCATACGAGCAACTCCGTGCCTTTTATATCTGCCCCGCAGAATCCCAGCTCAACGCCCCCTGCTCTTTTCCTTTTAGCCCTGTGCGCTGTGCTCCCCGAGTACGGCGTCACGGTCCGCCCAATTTCGTAATGAGCGCTTAATCTGCCGAGCCCTGAGGTTTTGTCTCATCTCTTCTCCGGTCTTCGGAGTCGGGTCAATCCTTAAGCAGCATCTTCACAATAACCGAACAACCTCACGTACTCACGTGCACGCTTTTTCTGCGCGCTTCGAGCATGCTCGAGCAGCATGACTTGATTCAGATAACGATCTTTTTAGTGGAGACTAACACGACGTTTCACATGATGCCGGCCAGACATGTATCGCCGCGGTAAACTCTTTACACTAGCGCTACGACTGTAATGTTGCTGAACAAACCAGGTTCGCTGCAATGTTGCGAGCGCATAAATCCTCATGGGCCCTGTCAGTTTCCATTTTCCGCTACCTACAACCAGTAGTCCGCCCAGCCAGTCCAATTCCTATTGGGCAAAAGTATCACCCTGCGTCATATTTCTTGAATGCATGATCCCATTATCAGTAAGTAGCATCACTCCGTCCAGGATGCATCATGAAGAAGCCCTGATTTTACCATGTCGCGCCTACGGCCACCTAGACTTGGGCAAGGGCGAGTGATTGGGAGCCAGAGGCTATGAAGATCCCCAATCCCATCCCTGTTGCCGCCCGTCAAACCCACCACCACCAGCTCCAAACGCCCATATGTGTTGTAGAAGCAAGAAATGAATAAGAGAAAACAGAAACCACCCAAGCACCTGGAAACAGAGAGCTTTATCTACACTCTTGAACCCCACGGAACCGTCCACTTTACGCCAGCCGTGAGAGAAAGAGTGAAGAAGGTCAAAGAAGCCAAGTAGGTACTATACATGTAGCGTCAAAGGTGTGCGTGTCAGGAGCGAAGCGAATAGGCCCAAGCGACTGAGCGCCGCATGGGGGATCTCGAAGTGTGAAGTACAGCGATTCCCTTGCCGTTGCAGGGTGCGGTGCGCGCTGCGACAGTTGAGCAAGTTAATGCGCCATCAGCTGAGTGATCAAAAGGTAGACTCAGCTGCCGTCGTACAGAGTTTGCACAGATTTCAACTCATCGCCTTTGCATGGCCTGCGGCGGTGGCTGCTGCATGCCCATGCCCATCGGCGGCACTCCATTCGGCGGCATCCCCATTCCATACGGATGTGCATGGTGATTAAGGTCACCGATAAAGTTGGTCATGGCCATGCCGCTAATACCTTGGGCTTGTGATACAGGGCAGTCCTTGTGCGCCAAGAGCATAGTCTTCAAGTTGACAATCTCTTCGCGTAGTTGCGTAATCTGAGCCGACAGAGCATCATTCTCAGTGCTGAAAAGCTCCACTTTAGCCTGCAGATTCGCCAACCATTGCTTCTTCCTTTGACGACACTTGAGCGCAGCAACCCTAAAAGAGATTTAGTACTCGGTCAAAGGCTGGAAAAGGGCGATGGCACTGTACCTGTTGCGCTCTAGGAAATTCTTTCTCTTCTCTTCATCCGTCATCTTCTTGCCGTTGTTATTACCGCCGGAGTTGTCACCACCTTCCTGTTTGATCTCATCGTCGGACTCCTCTTCATCATTACTTTGGGCGTTGGCATTGCCGGCGGTGGTCTTGGCTTTCTTATTGGCAGGACCCTTAACAGCGCCATCATCGGCCTTCCGTCTCCCGTTAGATGTCTGGTTTTTACCGTTGGTATTCTTCTTCCCACCGCGGGACCGGGCGGGCTTCGCGTCCTCACTGTGGGCGCTTTCCGAGAATTCACCGGTGTCGGCCGACCCAGACATGCTGGTAATAGAGTTCTTGCCAGCGCGTTTCGTGGTTGGGGACGTTTCTTGAGACTGCGGTCCCAATTGAGCAACATTGGTATTGACGTGAGAGGGCTGACCGGGCATTGCGAATTGGTTGTTGCTGTTCTGCTGAGCATCGGCACGCGAAAGACCCAACAATGACGTCACGACATTCGCATCATGTTGACCAAATGGATCTTGCTGTTGCTGGCCTTGCTGTTGAGTCTGCTGCTGGTTATTCTGCTGCTCAGCCGGAAACTGCTTATTATCGCTCGTGGTCTGGTTGTTCTGCTCCGTCGGTTGTGAAGTGGGTGGGTTGGCGTTTTGGCCGAAGTTATTATTCATCTTGAACGCAGCCCGATAAAATTCACTGGTACTTGGTGTTGCGCCGCCGCTTTGGAGGGAGTTGAACAAAGCCTGGGAATTAGGACTGGGAGCAGGGAACATGGACCCGCCACCTCCAGGGGTCAATCCAGTGCGAAGGGAGGACTCGTTAGGAGTGGGGAAGCCGCCTTTCCAAGGTTCGCCGAAGTAGTCACCACCACCAGTGGGACCAGTAAGCATTGCAGGACTCAAGGGCCCCGACCTCAATGAATTGGGCCAGCCAGGTGTGCCTCCAGGTAAAAGGGAAGAGGGCGATGTCAGACTTGCGACAGGCGGCAGCAGACTCTTTCCAGGGGTCTCGGCGGCAGGGTTGCCAAATGACTGCTCAAACGGATTGGGCTCCAGATTGAAATGGTTATTGCTAGTGCCGTGCGCACCGCTAAAATAATCTCCAGAATTATCGGCAGTAGTGTTCTGTCCAGGACGGGGAGGTGGAGCAAGGGGCGCACTCGTCGTCGGTGCAGTCGTCGTTGTGGATATCTTTGCGTCGCCAACGTTATCAGGTGCCTCTGCATGGATGTTAGAAAGGAGGTTATGAAAGTAGCGACACAGACGATGGGACGCGCGAGTGTTGTGAGCATGCATGGATCGGCGATACGCAGTCGCACGTACCTATTCTGGGAGGTGATGGCTGCTTGGTCTCATTGTCCAACTTCTGGTTCTCTGCAGCACGCGAATGCAGTTAGCAAGCTGGATGCGCGATGCAGAGGGTGGCAAAAGGGCGCGACGAGGACGGCAGCATGGTGATGATCAATGGCAGGAGAGGGCGTTGGAGGGACAGGAAAACGAACCTTCGCCTTGCGCAGGTAAGTTTCGCTTCGAATCCTGCGGGGAGGACATGCTTGGGATGACTTAAGGGGAGTTGTTTGAGTTTCTGTTGGCGGGAGGTGCCTCTTTGAATGACGTAAGGGCTTGTTGTGTCGATCCGCCGTCGGGGTGGATGAACTCTGGGCTGCCTCCAGCGAGCGTCGTGCCAGAGCCAACTGATTCCGGAGACGACACGACGCGTTGGTCGGCTCGGCGCAGAGGAGTTCTTTGTCTGTGTCGCAGAGCGGCAGTCAGCGTCGAGGGTCGAGCGCGAGCACATGGACGCCGTCGCGGCGTCGGGGCGTGCTGCGTGCGTTGCAGACTCCTGGCGCGGTCGCAGGGAGGAGTTGCGCACTATCTTTCGCCACCAGCGGAACAGGCTTACCAGCACCAGGCGGCGCGCAGATACGTGCACGCGTTGAGCCGCAGTCGGAAGGCGGTGCAGTCGGGCAGGCTCGATGCTCGACGCGATTCAGAGGCTGCGCGACGTTGTTGTCGAGGGCGGTCGCAGTGTTGCGAAAATCTCGAGGATTCGGGGGTGGGCGTGACGCAATTCCCCTGATCGCAAAACGGCAGCAACAATGGGCGCACTCGCCGGGCGGCGCGCAGCTGCACTTTTGGCAGACGGGGGGCGTGTGTCTGGGGCGGCGTCGACGGTACAAAGTGAGGCTGATGCCAGACTGCCAATGCCTGCTCGTCCCAAAGCGGGTGCTGGTTTCTGCGAGTTGGCGGTGATGATGAAAGAGGTGACGTAGCGAGGCAACGGAAGCATTTTTATGATACCACCAGCCTGATTAACAAGCAGCGCCAGAGTCACGTGCCATATGCCGCGCGATTCAGACAGCCGAGCGCACGCCACCCCTTTGGGCGCCCACACCATCGCGTCGTCAGCCCACCGCGCAGCACTGCGCGATAAGCATAAGAAGCAGCCTGCGAGCGTGCTGCACGAAGCCCATCCCAGCCTCGCCATCATGGCGGGCGGCGTGCCGCTGCCGCTGCTGTCCGGGGCCGCGAGCGCCCCCCCCTCCCGGGCGGCTGGGTGAGCTGGGTGAGCTGGGTGATGACGTTATCCCACCCGATAAACCACCGCCTCGTTCCAGGATCCATGCATACCCGCCTTGCACCCGTCGTGCCGACTTTCTGTTCGCGAGACGGACGCACACCAGCAAGAGCGAGCGTGTTTGCAAGAACGCAACGAGTCAGTGTTTAGTGTTTTGGAGTTGCGACGTCCACAGTCGATGCATCACGCGGATCTCGCAATGGGAGCCGCAATCTCGTCGCTGCTGCTGCTGCTGTTTACTGCACCTGCATCTCCCCATTGGTCGACCAGAACCTCAATGTGTGTGCACTGCCATTATCCGCTGCGGAAACGGACCCAAGTAACAGTTGTGCGGGCCCATTATCGTACATCAACATCCGTGCAGTAAATACATCCTGCGCTCCACATGCTACAGTGTCTGCCCATCCCTACTCCCACCACTCTCACGAGCCACGGTAAGTCGTGTAGTTGAACGGGCCGAGCAGCAGCGGGACGTGGTAGTGTTCCTCACGCCCGCGCACGACGAACTTGATCTCCACCTCGGGGAAAAACGCCTTCACGCCCCTCTGCTCCCAGTACGCCCTGGTCTCGAACTTCAAGGCCCATAGCATCTCCGCATTCTCTCCACTTTCCTCGTGTGCTTTGCTGTTGCGGAAAATCTCCTCGAGCGTGGTAGGGTCGCCTGCGGGTGCCGCCCACGCGGTGACACGCCCGTCGCTGTTGGTTGTCGCTGAGAGGGGCGTGCTCGGGCCGTAC
Source organism: Neoscytalidium dimidiatum (assembly GCA_037367355.1). Taxonomy (NCBI): domain Eukaryota; kingdom Fungi; phylum Ascomycota; class Dothideomycetes; order Botryosphaeriales; family Botryosphaeriaceae; genus Neoscytalidium; species Neoscytalidium dimidiatum. The sequence goes on along the minus strand of CM074695.1, from coordinate 2,191,482 downwards.
GGGGACAGGAGCGTGAGAGTGACGGGGATCGAGGCGGCGGGGCGGCCGGCTGTCGTGTCGAGAACGTGGCAAGTGATCGGTGGGCGCTTCTGGGACATGGCGGTGGAGGATTGCTGGGTCTTTGTAGTAGCCGAGATGTGGGCTAGTTGTGATGCGATAGCAACGGCGCGATTGACTGCATCCGGTTTGGGCTTGGGCATCGGGGGTTGAGTTCGCAGGCCGCGAGTGGTGCCGTAAGTGCTGGAGCGTCGAGGCGCGGGATAATAGCTTTAATAGGATGCGTAGGTGGGATGTGAGACGGGACTTTGTCAATTGCCTGGCAAAACTGTCAAACTGTTTGATACTCGGACCCCGCCGCCAGACCCCGCAGGTCGCCGCCAGCATTGACACCACGGGCCTGACTCGACACGCATTATTCATGCCACAAAGCTTGGAACTGTATTCTTGCTTTGTCATTCATGCAGCCAGAGTAAACTATCGCTGCACGAAATCCACTAGGGTCTGTCAACTGCGTCACCGACAGCGTTTTTCCCAGTACACTTTTTTCCATTTAACTGTCGAGGACCAACCTGATTCAACCTTGTTTTCAGATAATTTAGGAATGGCCGTACACAAGGTCTGAGAAGGTGCGATGCAAAGGCCATTTTATGCTTCTGTATCCGCTTTCACCAAGAAATTTATGTACACGATATCGAAACCGAATGCAGCTACACAAGAATGATAGTGCAGCATCAATGTGAAAAATAAGAACAAGGCAGACATGTGTCTGACCACCCACAAAGGTACATTAACGAAACCGAGTTCTTACCATGGACTTGCCTTCAATGTGGAACGTAAAGACATTTTGCTTCTTGAGATGCAAATGTCAAAAATCGCAGGTACCGGAGCCTGTCGCGAAAAATAAAAAAAAACGTTTACCTGCTCCTGGAAGATGCTATGCAAGAAAAGATGCAGCACTGGGCCCAGGAGCGGCCCCAACGCCTTGAGAACGCCTTTTTGGAGAATAATATGGACCCTGTCAAACCGGATATCGATGCCAATTGGTAGAGCTCATCACGCATTACCTTTCCTTCCATTGCAACTCCGAGTCCTTTACGCCTGGCTTGTGTTAGCTATAGTCAATCAATCAAGCATGCTTAATTACCTTGAATATGGCTAAATTTAGCCTTCAACTTTCGGCTTCTTCGCCTCACCTTCGTTCTCTGTCGCCGCATCCCCATCCAGGCTCCGCTTCATACCAGTGGATGAATTGTTCGTCGGCACTGGTGATGGCCCTTTCCCGGCGAATGACGTCGAACTTGGCGCTGGAGGTGTCGCAGAGACAGGTGTTCCCGGCTTGGGACTACCACCTACAGGAGTCAATGCCTCGACTGGGGGAGGTACAGGGGTGCTTGTTCCATTTGCACGCGGAGGCAGTGCCGGTGCCACAGTTGACATTGAATTCTGAGCTTGAAGAGAAGCTGATGACTGGGCAGAGGCAGCGTTGGAAGACGATGTGGAGGGTGCAGGCGGAGCTTCAAAAGCATTGCTCGGGTCTGTTTTAGGCACACTTGGAGCATGCTCTGTCGCTGACGGTTTCGCGATTTGCGCGGGAGGTTGTCCATTAAGATTTTGAGGCAAAGTTGTGCTTGGACTCGGTCCGGCTGCAGGCACAACTGCAGGTCCATCTCCCTGGGCGTGAGACGTGACTGGCGCTGGCGGGCTGGCTGAAGCAGGAGCATTGTCATGTCGGGGTGCTTGAACTGGGGCGGGATGCGCTGCAACTGGGCCAGGAGCCTGACCCTGGCCATGACCTGGTGGATGATGGCTAGCAGCAGGTTGGGTAGCTGTTGTAGCTGTTGTAGCTGTTGGCGCACCAGCACTCGCCTGTACAGGCACAGCAGGGGCGGGAGAAGGCGCAGCCGCAGGCACTGGAATTCTGCCAACGCGCTTCTCAGCTTCCTCGACTAGGTAGCCGTAGTTGAATTTCTTCAGCATGCCCTTTACCGCTTCCTCAATATCTTTCTCGTCCTTGAGATCCAATTTGGCGCTCTCATCCAGTTCTTCCTCCTTCGATAAATACCTCTCCGGGTACAGCGCACGTTCCAAACCACGATCAGTTAGCTTCACAATCTCATCCCGGGTCAACTTGCGCTTCAGCATAGCATGAGCATTTCTGATGTAGTAGTCACGGAAGTTGTTCAGCATCGGAGCATATGGCGCGGAATCCGAATAAAGGTTTGGCTTCCGGGGTGGGATAGGTTCGTTGGGAGGGTGACCGACTGGCGTGGGTGTGGAATTGTGCTGTACGGGATGCTGCGGAGGTTGTGACGCACCCGGTTGGCCCGGTTGTGGCTGTACAGAAGGGGGTGGGCGAGGCGGATAGCCCGGTGCGCTTGCCGGAGGCGAATAGGCTGCAGCACCAGAAGTAGCGTATGGTGAAGGTCCGGCTGTGGCATACGAAGCACCAGAAGGAGGATGTGAGGAGCTTGCAGGATTCGGGGGATAGGACATCGCTGGAGCACCAGGGGGAGCACCGTAGGGCGAAGCCCCGTAAGGACTGGGATAGGGGGGCCTCGCACCGTTGGGGTGACCATATGGTCCTCTATGTTGGACCGGTTGCGCCGCTTGTCCCAGAGGCTGCGAACCGTATGGTGACTGGTAGGTGCGTTGTTGGGCTGCACCGTAAGGGAGCTGTCCAGGAGCCGCTGGCGGTCTCGGAGGATACGGACCAGGCGGGTGTTGGTAACTCGGCGCTCCATGAGGCATGCCGTAAGGAGACTGATGGCTAGGAGGATAGTAAGGTCTGGGCTGCGGCTGTGGAGGAGGAGTCACCCGCTTCCGCCTCTCCTTCTCGATGGATACCCCAGGGTTGATAGCCCACAACCAGCCCTTTCCTTCCTTCTCAGCTTTGCGGAAAGCATCGTGTTGGCCAAGATTGTGTCGGACGCTGCTCTGCCAGCCCGTTGTTCCGGTTTTGAACTTGTAGTATGGATATTTGCGCTCAATTGCGCTGTAAATTTGCTGCAAGTTGAGCTTCCCTTCTTTCGAATTCGAGATAGCCTCGTGAATCAGGACGACGTAATTAGCCGCCGGTCGTTGGAGCTGCTCCTCGGTATAGTCTGATTCCTTCATCTCGGGAGATGGAGTTCGCAACGGCCTCGACATCTTGACTGATTTCTTCTCTGCACCTTGTCCTTCACCATCAGGACCTGCAGACTCGCCCTCGCCACCATCAGTCTTGGGCTTTTTATCCGATTTGCTTTCTCCGTCTTTCTTCTCCCGGGGCCGAGTCAAGTCAACCTTCGTAATAGATTCAGGATCAAGTCCAAGCTTTCTTGCTTTCTCGGCCTCTTTCTTGCGACGCATGATTTCCGCTTTTTCGCGCTTCGACATGATTCCATCCTTCGGTGGTCGACCTGGACCCTTCTTCCTTTCGATAACAGTGCCTGGCTCGAGTCCAAGTTTCTCAGCTTCCTCTGCGGTCAAAACGCGCCTGCCACTGCTATCCTTGTTTGGCTGGGTTTCGGGTCTCTTCTCCTCCTTCTCCTTGCCACCTTCAGTCTTGATCTCGGGTTGCGGTATTTCCGTGCTCGGTTGAGGTACATCCTCAGGAGGTACAATGCTGACCTGTGAAGTTGGCTCGTTCTTCTCTTTCGGTTTGTCGACCGTTTTCGATGGCGCTTTGGACGTAGTCTTTGACGCGGTCTTCGATGCAGTTTTCTCTTTCTTCTCTTTCTTCTCCTTCTCCTTCTCCTTTTCCCTATCCTTCTCCCTATCCTTCTCCTTCTCCTTGTCTCTACTCCTCTCTTTCGACAAGTCTTCAGGGTGGTCGTCACTTGACCGCTTGGGTGCCGTTTTACCGGCCACCTTCACCTTAGCATCTTGCTTTGCCTTGATCTTCTCTTTCTTCTTTTTCTTCTTAAGACGAGCTTCCGCTTTGGACTCTTTTGCTGTTGTCTGCTGAGCCGGTTGCTTGAGCTTCAGCTTCAATTTGACCTTCGGTAGCTGCTCGTGTTCACGATATTCGTCTTCTGCATCGTCGTCGGCAGAGAACTCCTCTTCCTCAGAATCCCATCCGTATGCATGCGGACTGAAGTCGTATTGCTCGGCGTAGCTGAAGCCATCATCATCGCTCTCCTCATCCGCCACGATGCTCTGACCTCGTCCGTCCTCGAAATTGAGACTGATGCCGCCGCTGACGCTATCGGAACTTTCTGAGCGGGCATCTTCATCTGCTGGAGAGTTCGGAAGGCGAAACATGATGGAAACGGCGCCAATCTGGATTTTGTCTCCGTCGTGGAGCTCAACTGCACCATGTTCCGGCATGTAATGAACTTCGTTCAAAAAAGCACCGTTCCTGCCAAGGACCTTCATTTCGAAAACCTGATTGTCAAAGCTATAGTAAATTTTGAGGTGCTTTCTGGAGATGCCTTTGTGGCCAACGGGACCAGTCTCGGACATGGGCGGGTGTATGGGGACCAGAGGAACTTCATAGGGATCAGGGAGAAAGGAAGACGTGTCGGGTTGAGATTGGAGGACAAGTCCGTTGTAATCTATCGTTTCATGGGCATTGCTGCCAGCGATGGAACTTTTCCTGGAGGGGCGTTGCGAAGATGAGCTCGTCGATTTCGAGTCCTTTTTCTTCTTTTTCCGCTTCAGTGGGGCGACATTGACGTGGTAGTCGTCTCCTCCCATGATTCCACCGCACTCACTGAGATTGCTCCGACAGACGCTGGCTGCGCTGGGTGCTGCAGGTCTCATGGGCGTTTGCGGACCATCTCCAACGCTGCCAGCCATTCGTTGTTCCTGAAGCTCCTCCTGGTTCCGTCTCCTCATTTCCTGTCGGAATGCACGCGCATCTCTTCCTAGCTCTACCGCATACGTTGTCATGTAAAAGTCTCCATCGGGGAATTCGAGCTTGGCGAAAGCACACTGACGACTGTCTTCAAGTTGAATGCCGGAGTGTGAAGACAGAGGGTACCCAGTATCGAGCATGTCGGGAGGTATCGCGAGAGCATCAGACGGCTGAACATCCATGCCACTGTAGTAGTCTGGCACGTTGGCCCCGTCCATGATTATTTCGGCCTGTGTTGCCTCGCCACTCAGATCCTGCGGCCCAGAAACGAAGGGATCTGGTAAGTTCCCAACATTGGTGTTGATATTGTCCTGCTGAGCTGCTTCTTCTAAGAGCTGGGGAGGTTCTACTGGTTCGAGGGGCCGTTCGCTCACAGGCGTATCCGCGGGCAGGATTGGGTTGTCCGGTTTTGTAGTGTCTGACTGCGCGGTTTGCTTTTCGGCGAGCGCTTGTGTTCGTGTGTCGCCTGAGCCATCCACCTTCGCGGTTTCTACTTCTGCTTCGCCTTGTGCGCTGACCGCTGGCAGGCGGTCACTGGCGCCTTCCATGGCTGGCGCGGGCGTTTGCTGCGTCGCATCGATTGCGTCTGGCTGCGTCTGGTCCGCAGCCTGCACATCGGCAAGAGCAGGGTGGGCATCCACGCCTTCTGTCATTGTCGCTTCCGGCGCGGCGCCGGGACTGGTAGTTGTCTCTTTCTCCTCCGTCATGACGGTGGTTTCGGCATCGGCATCTTGCGTCGCGAATGGAGAACGCGCATATGGCGGGGAAGCGGCAGCTGAGAGAGCCGTAGGCGAGGCGAATGGCCTGTTGGTTGACCGCCTGCGACTGCAGTCTCGAGCGTCAGGGAGATCTGTCCCGGCGAAGTCAGCCAGCGGCGCGGAATCGCAGTCGCCGCGCGTGAGGGACGCTGGAGCGATCATGAAATCTCAGGCTTGGCGCTGTCTCCCGAGGATTATCCTGCCCTGGGCGGTCGTCAGATTTGTTGTCTCGCCGGGCCGCCAGCGGGACTACGCGGCGGGCGGTGAGCGGTCGGTGGGCGGCCTGGCCTTTCTCGTCGGTCGTCAATCCTCGCGAGAAGCAGGACGTACGCTTCACTCGTTGAGGCCTCTGATTGAGTTTGATCGCCTGAGAAAGCATACGGGCATATAGCTACGCCTTTGCAGACTGATTCGGACGAGTCATCGTCATCCTACCAGCCATAGGCAGCACTCCTTCCCACCCATTTTTAGCCTTGGACCCTCCGCCCAGAGATACTCCGACTGCGATGCCGCCCAAAGGCAAGAAGAAAGACGCTGCACCTCCCGCCGCAAAAGCTGTCGTCGCCCAGCAAGAGCAGCGCCCGCCTAATTGGCCCGCCTTCAAGCCACTTGTTCCAACGACCGATCTCTCGCTACAAGAGGTATTGCCAGGGCAGATTGTGACAGTGCCCAACTTCTGGCCGTCTTCGCTATGCAAAACTTACGTTTCTTTCCTATCTTCCTTGCCCCTCACTACGACGCCAGGGAAGCCAAAGAAAGGAGAAGCAGTGAGAGTAAATGATCGCTTCCAGATCCAAGACCCAGCTTTTGCGAAAAGGCTTTGGGAAGAGACAGCCTTAAAGGACATTGTGCTCGGCAATGTCGAGTCGGAGGATGGATTACAACTGTCGCCGGATGAAAGACGAAGGCTGTGGGGCGGTGACGTGGTTGGGCTAAACCCCAACATCCGAATCTATCGCTATTCAAAGGGTCAATTTTTCGACCAACATTGTAAGAAGTCCTTCGGATTCACATGAGTATCCCAAGGCTAAAATATTGTAGATGATGACTTTAATAATGTTGTGATACCCGGAGAGAAAGACATCCAGGCGCGGACGACATGGACTCTACTTCTCTACCTTACTTCACCGGCCACAGGATGCATTGGAGGTGAGACAGTATTTTACCCGGATCCCCCCAAGAAAGCTTCCAAGAAAGATCCACTCCCGGAGCCAGTCGCCGTAGGTCTGGAGGTCGGCATGGCCCTTCTTCACAAGCACGGGGCAGACTGCATGCTACATGAAGGACGAGAAGTTCTTGCGGGTGAAAAATGGGTTATTCGAAGCGACTTGTGCGTCCGTAGGTAAAATGAGTGTTGATATACGGGGCTCAAGAAGCAAGGCCGAATCAGGCCTGGAAAGCGCTGGAAACAGGACTTCCACAAAGTGGCGAAGTGAGTACCCGAACACCCATGTGCGTTTGGAATAGAAAGCCCCTTGCTCAAATGAACTCCATTCGCCATCGATCTGTTATGCCGAACAATATATCAACGAGAAAATGTAAACTATGACGTTTCCGGCTCCATACCATATTATCGCAGTATCTGCGTGGGGGCAATGGCAGCGCCCAGATATCACAGTGTAATTCGCAAACAAGCAAAGCAAAAGGTTAAACCCTGCAGAAGGCTCACCAAAGTAAGGAAAGGGCCTAAGTCACAGAGAAACACAGCAAGCACAGTGTAGAAGCTTTAAAGATGCAGCACGGCTGATGCTAGGGATTCCTATGAGAAGCAGCGCAGGTGAAAAGTAGCAGTAGTTTCCTCTCTTAGCGAGAGCAATTCCAACAAGACGCTTGTATTTGTTGACGCGATGGACGAGCAATCCAGAACTGTCTTGGCGCGATGCTTCTCAATTTAGTCGCGGCCAAACGTTGGCCGCGCACACCGCCAAGTGGCGGCGCCTACTTTCCCACGTTTTGGCGGTGTGGCCCCGGCGCAAACAACGTGTTGGACCCTTGCAAGCGGCAGAGGCGCGTCGACCTCATCCAACGGACGCGACGACAACACCAACGAGCCTTGACAAAGCATCATCCGTCTCCCGCCCGAAGCTCTGCACAGAGCCCCACGTCCACGGCGCGCAAGCCCCTCCCGACCGCGGCCGCCCTTGCATCAACCAGCGTCGTCAATAGACAAGCTTTGACCAGCCCTCTACCATGGGTTCCAGACTCCTCAACGCACCCATTGTGCTTGACAATGGCAGCGGCACAATTCGAGCAGGTTTTGCAGGTCAGGATCTACCCAAGTGCTATTTTCCATCCTACGTCGGTCGTCCAAAGCATGTCAGGGCCCTCGCCGGAGCTCTGGAGGGTGATGTCTTCATCGGACCGCGGGCACAAGAGCTGAGAGGACTGCTCAAGATAAACTATCCATTGGAGCACGGCATTGTCACGGATTGGGATGACATGGAAAGGATATGGCAGTATGTGTATGCTGAGGAGCTGAAGACCGTGAGCGAGGATGTGAGTATGCCCATCGTAGCCTTGCTGGTTTGAATGATCTATCTCGCATTTCAAGCGAGTCTTTTGCATGTATATCACTACCTGGACTGCACTGACCGAACCGGTATCTAGCACCCCGTCCTTCTCACCGAGCCGCCGCTGAACCCACGCACCAATCGTGACACTGCTGCCCAAATCCTGTTCGAGACCTTCAACGTGCCTGCGCTTTACACCTCAATTCAAGCTGTACTCTCACTCTACGCATCTGGGCGGACCACCGGTGTCGTCCTTGATGCCGGTGATGGCGTGTCTCATGCGGTCCCTGTCTATGGAGGGTTTCAAATCAACAATGCCGTCCAGAGAATAGATGTTGCTGGTCGCGATGTCACGGAACACCTCCAGATGTTGCTGAGGAAAAGTGGGTATGTGTTCCACACCAGTGCAGAGAAGGAGATCGTGCGCAATATCAAGGAGTCGCACTCCTACGTCTGCCTGGATCCTGTCAAGGAGGAAAAGGAGTGGTCAGGCAGCACGGCCAGGGCAAACGAGAAGAGTGTCGAGTACAAACTGCCTGACGGCAAGAAACTGAAGGTGAGTATCCTTCGACCATGCACGACTTTCTCAATGTTGATGTGCGAGTCCAGATCGGTGCCGAGCGCTTCCGGGCTCCTGAAATTCTCTTCAATCCGGAGCTCATTGGGTCTGAGTATCAAGGTGTCCACCAACTCGTCGTCAACGCAATCAACAGGACCGATCTGGACCTTCGCAAGGACTTGTTTGGCAGCATTGTTCTCTCGGGCGGCTCCACTCTCACGAAGGGGTTCGGTGACAGGTTACTGCATGAGGTTCAGCGCCTTGCCGTCAAGGACATGAGGATCAAAATATACGCGCCTCCTGAGCGCAAGTACACCACGTGGACGGGTGGCAGCATTTTGGCTGGCCTTAGCACGTTCAAGAAGGTCAGCAGCGTTAGCGCCCCTTTGAACTAATTTCGAGTGCTAATGATCAGCAGATGTGGGTGGAGAAGGACGAGTGGCAGGAAAATCCGGACATCATCCATCAGAAGTTCGCATGAGAGTTCGCGCGAGCCCCCGTCGGAGATTCGTCATTTCGCGCTGCATCGGCCTGGGGGCAGCACCGTCACGTGGAGCTTCTCTCGAACGACCTTCCCCTTGCCCTTCGGCGGGACTCCGAACGTGTGGTCTCCCCGACGGCTGGCGCAGGCGATCTACGTGTCATGTCGGCTGCGACCCTCTGGGCTCCGGACGGCCAGCCATTAGCCGTCAAGGGCTGGCCTTCCCCGCATTTTCGCTTACCGCCGCGTTCCTGCTGTTTCTGTTACCAAATCCCGAGCTTCCCTCTCCGCACCTCCCTCTGCATGAGTGCGGCGTTTTGTCTGGACTGCAATACAATACCCCGGCGTTTGGCATTTTTCACGATGGTTGAGGGATTTCATCGACTCTTCTTACGCAATGACTTCTGGCCTGGCACGCATGCCTGGTCCCAACAAGACGCGGGCCCCTCTCTGACCGGAACGAGCGGGGCACCCACGCAGCAAGTTGCGGTCGGCTCTCGGGGGCCTTGGCCGTTTGCGGCCGTCTGGGGTAGTGGGCTAGGGGGCGGGAAGCAAAAGCTGGGGATGACGCTAGGATATCACCGACCCAGGAACGCAATGCCTGCCTGTGCGTTGCCGCAGTAGGGACGCCGTAGGGACGCCGTAGGGACTACGTAGGTAGCGTATTGCCGAGAACTGGCAGCAAATTCTCTTTCAGCCGCTCCCGCGCGCCCCGTGACTGTGCAGCTTGACGACACGATGGTAGCTGCTAGAAGGCACAGACGGTGACTGCGTCGGAAGAGCACCAGCTGAGGCGTGTCCCTGGGTGCGGCGCGCTCTTCCGCCTCCACCTCCGGATCGTCCGCATGCAAGGCGGGCCTGCGGGTCCCCAGCGTGCCAACAGGGTGAGCGTGGTGCGGAGCGGCGCGCGCGGTGTGCCTAGCAACGGTGACGGCGTCATGGGCGGTCACAGCGGGCACGCCTTCGTCGGCGGGCGTGGTTTCATCCAGCACAACGCTGACGACGTGACTGCGGATGCATGTTGCCATCTTGCGCGAGGCACACGCAAGGAGGCCTCAGCGCAGCAGTCTGGGCCAGGCCGGCGCAGTGGTTGCGGGCGGGATGCGATCTCGCGATTCACGGGGGGATTTCTGTTACGGCGCCATTACCCCATACTTACTGCTAGCACGGGCAGCGCATCGCTGTCAGGCGGTCGCATCATTGCGGCGGCATCCAGTCAGCGCTGCGGCTCTGGCACACGCGCCACAGGGCGGCTTGGAGGTTACATAACGAAAATTCTAGCAGCCAGATTTTCAGGCACGGGACCGGGCTCCGAAGCGCAGCCGCGACAACGCGTGCGATCCGCCGGGCGAGGCCTGCAAAAATTGCTCCAGGCGCCCATGCCACTAACTGGAAAGCGCGTGCTATTTTGACGCCCGCCAAGGGTGCCCGTCCGGCCCCGTGACGAACCCACGTTTTGTGAGTGCTTCCCCAAGCTGCAAAGCTCGTTCCCCAAGCTGCAAAGCGCTGCAGAGCTGTGACGCATGGCATCGTGACCTGATTTTTCGCCATTCTTGCAAACTTTTCGGGGGTTAAGGGGCCGCCGCCGTATAAGACGCCCCAGCCGTCCGTCAGGACTTTGCCTTGCCTCCAGCATCCAGCGCTGCCATCCCCCCGCCTGCACTTCTCTGAGCGTTCCTGACCCAGTCTTCGGATCTGCGCTTCCCGTGTTCTCTGCTATTTCCTCTTTTGGACGCCAGCGACCACACCACACTACACCACAGCATACCACCCTGTTACCAATTCACAACACCACCAACACGTCGCAACCATGACCTCCAGCCGCAACTTCAGCATTACCGAGCCGCACCCCTCGGTGCCCTCCAACCAGTACACCGCCTTCCACTGGGGACGCGGCGGCGCAGGCAACGTGACCCGCGTCAGCAGCAAGGAGGTGACTCCCGGCCCCTCTGCCACCGGCCCCGCCTCGCGCATCAAGCTTCCCTCGCCTCCTACCAGTGGCCAATTCCTCACCGGACGGGGTGGTGCCGGCAATGTTCACCGCGAGCGCGCCATCTTCAGCTTCGATGAGGAGCTCCGACAGCAGCAGCGTCTGCAGGAAGCCGCGTCGCCCATCTACCACGTCGGCCGTGGCGGTTCTGGCAACTTCATCGATGAGACCAAGCCGCAGGCGAACCGCAAGGGATCTGCCAGCTCGACCTTCTCCAACGACAGCATTGACAGCGTCAAGTCAGCACCTCATAAGGCACGCCGCTCGTACGATGGCGCCCGTAACTGGCTGAACCGCACTCTTTCCGCCCGGTAAATACACCGTCCGGAAATCCTTCGGTGCGCGTCGTCGTTGCTTCTGTTCGTTCTACATCTTATTCGGCTCGGTTTTTTCCCGATTCAACAACTCTTCCCCGTCATGGGCGCCAGCGGGCTGGTCCTGATTCCCGCACCATGAAGAAAGCATCGGCGGCGCCTTCGGATTACTTTCATACGGCATTCTTCAACATAACTTGCATCCCCCGTCCAACCCACGGACTGAGGCAAGCCATCTCGAAGAAAATGTTTTATTACCATCTTAGGGGATCAAAGTTGACTTGGACTTGGGGCGTAACAAGTGGAAAGGGAAACCAAAAAAAAGTTATTGTGAGCGATTTTTGTTAACTGGGTGGGATTCGGTTACCATCACATATACCCGGCGAGGAGTTTTTTGAGGGAATTCCTCGTGGAGAGGGCCACGACATTTTCTTCTACTTTTGCATCATCATCATCATCATCGTACAACCAGCGGCGGATATACCCAAACCCCCGGTGAGGGCGCTAGTGAACTCTAGCATTTTGTCATTCGAATAGCATTTACACATGGGAGTCGCCTTTGAGCGGCTAATACAAGTGGTTGCCACGACCATTTACGTGCATTCGTTCATTTTGTGCACGTGAACTCTTGTGGATCTTCCCGCTCGTCCGTTTGAGATGGGAGTTACAGTATACATAACCTCGAGAACGGCAAGGTCCCACACTTCTGTATATGCTAGTACTCCCATTGTATGCTCCCGTCGGTCACGTCTGCGGCATCAAGAGGGAGGCGGACCCGCTCACGAATTTGTACGCGGTGTCTTGTTGTGGTAACCGCTCTGGATGGTCTCCACTCTGTATGAGATTTCAGGCAGGGTTGTTTGAAGAACAACTGGGCCGTTCTTGGAGACACTCAGCGTTACAAGGATGGCTGCGTCAGGAATGAAATGTATGCTTCGTTAATGATAATACAAGGTCTTCGCAATGACTTCCAGAAAAAAAAGGTGTTACCTCGAACAAGCTGAGAATTGCTGGGTAGTAAGGTGGGCAATAAGCGCGGTTGGTGCCGGCCGAGGCTGAGGATCAGCCGGGAGAGACGAGGCTCGGATGGTGCCGAGCCGCGGAAAAGAAAATTTTAGACACACTGACGTCGATCTAGAGATCTGGCCCGGCAACAGCCACAAGGCGTGCAGATTTTTCACCTTCTTCAGTGCATCAAACATTTTCAGACTGATGTCACCGTTGGCCGGGGAAAGGCGTTGCTTCTCGGGCCCAAAAGTGTGGCGAAAGCTGGTACACGCACGAAAGCGCGCTGCAATCTCCGTCTCTGCTCCGGAAGCAAATTTATTAGTGAACAGACATTTTGTACGTGGCCTTGCCCGGACGCTGCCGTCAGCAACACGCTGCTGCATTCCAGAAGCCGACTGGAGCATGGAGCCCCCCTTTTCGTATCGCGCAGTCGCAATCGCAACCGCAACCGCGACCGCAACCCCAGCACCCGCATCTAGGTATAACGGGCTTGTCTCCTGCAGCATCGATAGCAGCACCTAGGAATCTCCGAGCCCGAGATCCCGCCAGACTTCTCCCACCACACACCCACTTGCCGAAGAATCGGCAGTCTCAAGCCCTGCATCCGACGTAAATGAGCCCCCTATTGTGTCCGAGTGCCGGCATCGCGGCCTTTCCTCCTCGCTTTCGTGTCGCAGAATTGGTCCACTCTGTCCCAAAGCTCTGGCTGCGTGCGAAAAAGAGCGCGCAAGTCCCAGCGCCGGGAGCACCGCGCCCGCTGCGCATCTGCCACCTCTTAGCCTTTATCGGCGCAAACCCGATGAGCAGGCCCGATAGCTCATTTGTCATTGTGCTCGCAATCCGTACATCTTTCCCTGCACGGCTGGCTTCTCCGGCGGTAAAGAGCTCGATGCAAGTCCGTTGGCGGCCGGATGTGGCTGCCACACGCCTCTACTCTCTATCGCCGGCCGAGAGCAAGAATGCAAGCCCGTGATTGGCCCAAATTGCACCAAGCTTTACTGAGCGTCGTTGGCGATACCTCTTTCATCCGCTCGCATCTGGGATCTTGTAGTATCTACGGCCCTGGCCAACGTCATGGCGCTGACAAGGGAACATTTTGACGGTTTGTCATAGCTCCCGACCTCTACGATACTAATCTTCTATCTTCCATCTACTCCCGCCATCCCCAACCTGGAACTGCTACTTAACCAAGCCAGTCCCTCCCCATTGAGCTTCCAATCTACTCCAGAGATATTCTCAAAAGTTTTCTGTCCATTACAGCCTTTTTGATACCCCCAGACCTCCAAACTTTCGCAATGCCTCACACTTTCACCGTCTACAAGGGCACTTCCTCTGGCGCCATCGTCGAGGCCCAGACCACCCGTCCCGACCTCGTCGATGACCAGGTATATATCAAGGTCACCGCTTCCGGTCTCTGCGGCACTGACCTCCACTACCGCAACGTTGACATGGCCCTCGGCCACGAGGGTATTGGCGTCGTCGAGCAGGTCGGCCCTAAGGTCAAGATCCTGAAGGTTGGCGACCGCGTTGGCTGGGGCTACCAGCACGACGAGTGCGGTCACTGCAAGCAGTGCTTGACCGGCCAGGACGTCTACTGCCCGGAGAGAGCCATGTATGGGTATGCCGATCTAGACCAGGGCTCTTTCGCTACCGGTGCCGTGTGGAGGGAGGCCTTCCTCTTCAAGATCCCTGATGGTCTCACCGACGAGGAAGCCGCTCCTCTCCAGTGCGGTGGTGCTACAGTCTATACTTGCTTCGACGACTACAATATCCAGCCTTCCGCTCGTGTTGGTATCATCGGCATCGGAGGTCTTGGTCACCTCGCAATTCAGTTCTCCGCCAAGCGCGGTTGCGACACCGTCGTCTTCTCCGGCACTGACTCCAAGAAGGATGAGGCCCTGAAGCTCGGCGCGAACGAGTTCTACGCCACCAAGGGCAAGACTGCATTGGACATCGGCGCTCCTCTTGATGCTCTGCTTGTTACCACAAGCGCTCATATCGGTAAAATAGAAGCCCCATAAACAAGGACATCCACGAATATTGATTGCTAATTTGCGCCCTCAGACTGGTCCCTCTACATGTCTCTCCTCGCTCCCGGCGCCATCATCTTCCCTCTCTCCGTCGAGTCCGGCGACCTTGTCGTCCCCTACATGCCCTTCCTCCAAGCTGGTCTCCGCATCCAGGGCTCCATTGTCGCCAACCGCGCCACCCACATCCGCATGCTCGAGTACGCCGCCCGCCACCAGATCAAGCCGCTCATCAACAAGTTCCCCATGACTGCTCAGGGTGTGGAGGATGCCATGAAGGTTCTCAACGAGGGCAAGATGAGGTACCGTGGCGTCCTCGTTCCGGCCGAGAAGCTCTGAAATGACGACTAATACCCGGATGTCTGTAACAAAACTGTTTCTCTTTTCTGAATGGCATAGCGTTGGGTTCCGCTGGGCAAAGAGCTGGGGCTAAGTTGGTACATGGGATCACATGCGATAGAGAGCAAATTCACGATGTTCATGACACACATTGCTTCCAATGCTTGATCCTCGTTTCTGTGCACAACGATAGTAATCTACTCCAAGGACATTATATCAGCACATACTTAGCCAAGGATTATTAAAAGCGTAAGCTTTCTGGGTCTCCGAGACAATGCGTGGCAATTGATATTTCAAGCTCAAATCTTCTCGAAGTAAGAGCCACTGACCCTTTGGCCGTAGGGAACGAGAACAAGGATTTTGAGTGGACCATCAGTTGACCGGTCTTCAACTTAATGATAGATCGTTCTGATGAATCTGCTATGAAAGCACATCCATTGCTCTTTATCAGCAAGCTACAATGCCATCGCTATGCGTCAGCAGAAGGGTATACTGGAGATCACCACCGAAAGGAGACATCGCTCTGCAGGAAGATTTCAATCGGACTGGCATAGCACGTCTTGTCAGGAGGGGCGGAATGGAAGAAGAAAGGGCCAAACAGTGATACCTAAAACCGGCTGTAGGAGAGGATGAACCTGGTCGCTGAGTGACCGGATAATGCAAGCATTGGCAAGAATCTACGCTTATGGAAATCCGAAGCTCTCCCCGAGATTGATAACATAACATCCCACGTCATTGATGCAGCTTCCTGCGCACGTGAAAGCGTTCACTCACACTACCCACCACACTCACCCAACCCCCTTTCCTCACTCAACCGCCCTCGCCTCCACCACCCTCCCTAGCCCAAACCCCCTAACCCCATTACTCACCCACACCTCCTCGCCTATCCTCACCGTCTCCCGACTCACCGGCTCCTCCATACACAACCCCTTCTTCAACGCCCACCTCCTCGTCGTGCCCCTCTGGCCGCCACTCACCGCCACCGCCCTGACACTCCTCATGCTGTGGCCCCACCGACCTGCAAACGGTTCCCTTAGCTCGCCCTCGTCCGCAAACCGGGGAGACGCGCCATCACGCATACCTTCATCATCGACTTCGCGTTCTTTTTTCTTTTCTGCCCCGTCATCGTCGTCGTCGGTGGCGGTGGTGGTGGGAGCGACGTTGTTCGGCACGCCCACCGGCGGCGTCACCCACCGGCCGCCGCGGTAGAAGTACGCGCTCGTGAAGCTGCCCTCGGTCATCTCGCCGACGCTGTTCCACAGCAGCACCTCGTGCATCCGGCCGGCCGGGACGGGCTCGCGCGGCACCGAGCGCGCCTTGGCGGCGTCGTAGTGCGCGCGGTGCGTGGTCTTGAGCAGCGTGTGCGGGGAGGTGGGCGTCGCGGCCGTGTCGACGGTGAGGATCCAGGCTGTTGGTTTGGGAGCGGCGGCGGGGAGGGAGTCGTCCGGGCCGAGGACGAGGGCGCCGCCGGTTTTAGGGGATGGCGTAAAGGGTTTGTTAGAGGGAGGAGGGTAAGGGGAGGGGGTGAAGGTGGAGGGGTAGAGGGATGAGAGGGGGGTGGAGGGTGTGGTGGTGATGTCGGTTTGCATGGCGCCGGAGCGATTGAAGAGGACGCGGATCTGGGATTGATGAGCGAATGCTTGGGATGTGCGTGTTGCGTTGTAGGGCATACCTTCAGCGGTGATTTTGTATCTCCGTTCTTGCTTTGCCATGCTTCTACCTCTTGGCTCAGCAGTGATTCCAGCGCTTTGCCGTCGGCAAGCTTCTTCGCGACCTCGTTCCATTCAAAATGCTGGGCTGCTTCGAGCATGCGGTCTCGGTGATAGCGCAGCATGTAGAAGGGACTGGAGGGGGAAAAGCTCACGATCTCGGAGCTGTTCTCCTCGGACGAACGGAGAGCTTGATCATGGCGGAGCGAGGTAAACAGGGAGAATGAAGTAGGAGAGGTAGACATGATGATGAGTTTGTTCAAGATGCAAGTTCTTGAGTGAGTGAATTAACGAGTAATGTGGACGTCCGGAAAAGACCGTGCTGGAAGTAGGCACACGCAAGAGAATGGTGTCGCTCCTGGTCTCACGTATAAGGAAAGGCAATAGAAATGCCGGTTTGGAACATAGCACAGTGACAGTTACGACTCTTTGCAGTGGAGGGGCGGTCGGGGTCACGTGCACGATACTGAGAGGGGAAATTCGAGGTCGGGGGAGGGCCGGCAAGAGGTAATGGCCGCGGTAACGACCGCAGTATTGGCGGGGGAAGGGGAAAGTCGGCCGATGCAGGCAGGGTGGTGTGGTGCTTGGCTGTGTGTTTCGGCGTTAATGGGGGAGCGGTGGTTCGACGGGAGGCGGCACGATGACGGCTTGAGCGAAGATCCGGCTGGTTCAAGCTCCAAGGAAAAGTGCTCCAATCTCGACTCGGTCGCGTCACCCTCCATCCACACAAATCTTCTCCGTCCACCCCCAGCATCCGCCGCCTGGCCGCGTTCCCGCGAGCTGCCCTCTCCGCTGCGACTGCTTCTCCGCTGCGCCGCCACAGTTCGCCATGTCCAGCAATCCAGAGCTTCCCATCCCGCGCCCGGCGCAACCTATCACACTCGATTCTCAACTGGCCTCCGGCCCGGGTTCAGCCTCGCTATGGGATCGGATATCCTCCTGGGCCGCTGAGCACAAGGCTGTTGTATACACCATTGCCGGTGTGACCGTCTTGGTCACCGGTGCCGGCGCTGTCTACTACTTCTCCGGCGACTCGTCCCAGAAGAAAACCGAGTCGGCCAAGGCCAAGAAGAACAGGAAGCAAAAGGAGCGGAAAAGAGCAAAGCAGGCCGCTGACGAGGCTGCTGCGAAAGAAGCAGAAGCTGCAGGTATGCGCCAATTGACGTGCGCCGCGCCGTTCTGGAGCTGTAATCGCTAATTGCGTCAGCAGCTTCAAAGAAGCCTTCCGTCTCCGAGGAGAGCGAGGAGGAGCTCCCAGTTGTCGACGAAGCCATTGCTGCAAGCCTGACTCCTGATGTGAGTGAAATAATACATGCCCTTGAGTTTGTGCAATTCAAAAATGCAAAATATCTGACAACAGTACAGGAACGTAGAGACTTCGCCGCCAAGCTCAAGGCCGCTGGTAACAAGGCCTACGGCTCAAAAGACTACAATCGCGCCATTGATCTGTACACCAAGGCAATTCTCTGCAAGCAAGACCCAGTCTTCTACTCGAACCGCGCCGCCTGCTGGAATGCCATGTCAAACTGGGACAAAGTCATTGAGGATACCACCGCCGCTATCAACCTGGACAATGAATACGTAAAGGCTCTGAACAGGCGCGCCAATGCTTACGAGCAAGTCGGTCGCTTCAGTGAGGCTCTTCTGGACTACACTGCTAGTTGCATCATCGATGGTTTCCGCAACGAGATGAGCGCCCAGAGCGTTGAGCGCCTTCTGAAGAAGGTCGCTGAGGCCAAGGGCAGGGCCATCCTCGCTAAGAAAGAGAAGAAGCTTCCTAGTCCTACTTTCGTATCCAACTACCTCCAGAGCTTCAGACCCAAGCCCCCGCCAGCCGGCCTGGAGCCTGAGGCTGACTTGGATGAAGAGACCGGCAAGGGCCAGCTGCGCAAGGGTTTGATCGCTCTCAACCTCAAGACCGCGGATGGATATGCGGAAGCTGCTCAGGCTTTCGACAGGGCCCTAGAGCTTGGAGACCTCGGTGAGCATGAGGCTTTTGCATACAACATGCGGGGTACATTCAAGTATCTCAAGGGTGACAACCAGGATGCTTTGGCCGATTTGACCAAGAGTGTTGAGCTCGACCCCTCCCTGACCCAGAGCTTTATCAAGCGGGCAAGCATGCACCTAGAACAAGGTAAGCAACCGAAGTTTTGTGCAACAGGCAGTTTGTAACCAGTTGCAGGCGAGAGAGATGCCGCCTCCAGGGACTTTGAGCAAGCCATGGAACAGAACGCCGATGACCCGGACATTTACTACCACCGCGCTCAACTGCACTTCATCCTCTCCGAATTTGCGGAAGCGGCTAAGGACTACCAAAAATCCATTGATCTGGATAAAGATTTCATCTTCTCGCACATCCAGCTCGGCGTTACGCAATACAAGATGGGAAGCATTGCCTCCTCTATGGCCACCTTCCGTCGTTGCATGAAGAATTTTGACAAGGTTCCGGACGTGTACAACTACTATGGTGAGCTGCTGCTCGACCAGCAGAAATTCCAGGAGGCTATCGAAAAATTCGACGCCGCGGTGGAGATGGAGAAGGCAACAAAGCCGCTAGGCATGAACGTCTTGCCCTTGATCAACAAGGCTCTGGCGCTGTTCCAATGGAAGCAGGACTTCTCGGAAGCTGAGGAACTTTGCAAGAAGGCCTTGATCAGTAAGCTTCCCTCCAAGATTCCTGGCTTGGCTTCTTTGCTGACCAATGATTTAGTCGATCCCGAGTGCGATATCGCCGTCGCCACTATGGCTCAGCTTCTCCTCCAACAGGGCAAAGTTCCCGAGGCTCTTAAGTACTTCGAGCGCGCCGCGGAGCTGTCAAGAACTGAAGGCGAAATTGTAAACGCACTGTCTTACGCGGAGGCGACGAGGACGCAGCTTGAGGTCCAGGAGAAGTACCCTCAGCTCGCTAGCCGTTTGCAAGGCATGGGCGCCGGAATGCCTGCCATGGCCCGCTAAACTGCACTCTCCCACGAGGAAGAATGTAATCACATCTGTAATTTCCTGATCCTCTCCCCGTTTTTGCTTCGAAAATCTCCTCGACAGCCTCTGCGTCGCGTCTGATGCAGACCTCTTCTCTCTTGTACTTACCATCCCACACTTTCTCTCTTCGCTCTTCAAGCG
Source organism: Neoscytalidium dimidiatum (assembly GCA_037367355.1). Taxonomy (NCBI): domain Eukaryota; kingdom Fungi; phylum Ascomycota; class Dothideomycetes; order Botryosphaeriales; family Botryosphaeriaceae; genus Neoscytalidium; species Neoscytalidium dimidiatum. The sequence continues at coordinate 2,171,827 of CM074695.1, read as the reverse complement.
GTCTGTGTGTTTGTGCGTGAGGTGTCTTCTCAACGGATTACAAGGACAGACGGGTAGGAGCGTTGCTATTCGGTGGACGAAAATGTTCCACCATCATTGTCACGAGGAGCAAACCTGTTCAGTCTTTTGAATTGCTCCTTTAGAAGGATTTGAGGCCTGATATCCCGTCTTTTTTGCCGTCATGAGTGTATGTGCGTTGAAGTTTATGGATGTACGGGCGGCATAGGAAAAGGTGGGATTTTTCAGGTGCTTTCTTGGGCTACTTGGTTTTGGATGGCTGGCTAGCCCATGTACAATGCATAATTAGGCATAGGTAGGGAGCAAACAGGAGATTTAACACACTTTGTGCGTAGTTTCCGGAGGACGTACATGGGAGGAGACCGCCTAGCTGGGTCACTATGGAACGCCGGTAATGCCAGAATCCACTTTAACCAATACCGCATACTGGGTGCTGGTAGCTTCGCCCGCCTAGCGATTTGTAAATCACCAGCCGCAGAGTTCATCTTAGCTGGGCATAATTCCAGGGGTATATGAAGGTCCACTGCTATTTAGCCACTGCTGTCTTTGAGAACTCGAGCACCAGCGGAGACGTATGCGGTGCCTTCTAACAATCCACACCACCTCAGATCCATGATGGACGGAGAATAGTTGAGTGTCTGCTTTGGCAGTCCCCATCCTCAAAGTCCAGATGGAACACTCATCTCTGAGGACTGAATATGGCATCAGCAGACTTTCGAGCCTCCACAGCCCTCTCATAAGCATCCAGCTTGATATCTCCAGCAGACCAGAGCACGATGGCTTGCGCATAGACAATATCAGCCGCCTTCTGCGTGCGATCTTTCTTCGCTCTTCTCTTGGAGCTTTCCGGCGGCTCAGAGACATAAGCGATAACATTCAGCCAAGCTCCTACCTCCAGATCGGTGCTCTTCACGGACTCGAGGACGTGGTCAATGTTGACATGAGCGACAACGGAGGACTTGGCGGGGTAGGCGTGCTTGAGCGCAAGAGTCCCAGTGGAAACGTCATAATCATCAACGCTGTGCAGCGTCTATCAGTGGCTGTCGCACCGTTTTGATGAAATCGCGAGGTCGCAGAACAGCTTACCAGCCTAAGAAACGCGCCTTGGAGCCGACACTCATGCGCTTGAGATCCGAGAGGAAGACCAACCGGCTGGGCTGCGGCCCATACATGACGGCGATAGATCAGCGCACGGAGGAAGCATCGGCTCGCATGTCGCGACGACGGGATGACAGCGCGCGCAAGGGCGTCGCGTGAGGAGGAGCAAATGATCAGGCCGTGGTTGGGACGGTATTGGCGGGCGCGAGACCTTGCCCGCTATCTTCTTGGTCCAGGTTGAGGCTCGAAGTGCACGTGCCATGCATGGCGGCGGCGGCGGGCCCTCCAGGCAGGCCAGCCAGAGGGCGGCGCTGCATCATCGGCCTTCCTTGTGCTTCACCTACCTCCCTCATCATCTCTCCCACTCACCCGGACTGTGCACGCCCGCCAGGCTTCCACATTTCGCAAAACCTGCCCACCCGACCGACTATCAGGCAGCAAAGTCGCGCTCCACTTCGTCTTCTTCTTCTGCCTCGCCTGCTGCTCCCTCAGGCTTCCCCCGCCTGTGCGCCTTCGGCTGTGCGTCTAGAGCTTTCCAACCCGTCCTCGCTCCGTTAGCAGAGCGCCCCGCAGTGTGTCCGCCGCCCGCGCAGATCACGCCGAACGAAAACAAGCATCCCACAACAACACCGACAGCAACCTCTCGCGCGTTCCCTCGAGGTCCTGGTTCTCGAACAAACCCCCAGTGCGCTCCGCTGAGCAAGGTAGCCTGACCGTCCTCCGATCAAGGATCGTTTGATTTGCGGCAAAGATGTCTGGCTGGGGGCTAGGCTGGTTCGGCGGTGGAGGAGCGGCGAAGAAGAAGGATGCGCCCAAGAATGCCATCCTGCAGCTGCGCGGCCAGCTGGAGATGCTGTCGAAGAGGGAGAAGCACCTGCAGCACCAGATGGACGAGCAGGACGCCATCGCGCGGAAGAATGTCAGCTCGAATAAGAACGGTAAGACATGATCTACCCTCTTCGCGGTCGTCTTGGGGCATGAGCCACATCTACTCGTTTGCCAGACGGCCTGCGTACCGCGGGTTGGTTCGGCGGGACAGCGCCTTATTACCAGTTTTGCTAACGGCGCTTTTCGGGATATCACAGCCGCCAAGGCCGCGCTTCGGCGTAAGAAGCAGTTCGAGCATTCGCTCGAGCAGACGCAGAACCAGATAATGACGCTGGAGCGCGAGATCTACTCGATCGAGACGGCGAACATCAACAAGGAGACCCTCGATGCTATGAAGAATGCCGGCGAGGCAATGAAGCAGATCCATGGCAAGCTTACCATCGAAAAGGTGGATCAGACAATGTATGTTTGGCCCTACCTGAGCATATCGACCGCAATTGTGGCAGCTGGGGTTTAGTAAGGACTATGTGATTGCTGACACTGGTATAAAGGGAGGATTTACGGGAGCAACATGCAATCGGCGAGGAGATTTCCGAAGCTATTGGCCAACCTATGGGCCAGACACTCGACGAGGACGAGTTGGAAGACGAGCTCGCCGAGCTGCAGCAGGAGGAGCTGACCAACAAGATGCTCGAGACGGGCCAGGTTCCGGTCACGGACGAAGTCTCGAGGTTACCGACGGGCCCTCAGGGAGAACGTATGCCGACCGCTCACTTCTCTGTTCTATGATATTCGGCTAACGTGATGTCCAGTATCTGGCAAAAAGCCCGCCCGCGCCGAAGAGGAAGACGAGGAAGAGGAGTTGCGGAAGCTACAAGCCGAAATGGCTATGTAATCGCGATTAGTCTCAAGTCGATATCCACAACCTACCTCTCTCCCTCTCCCCCATTAGCATTATGCCCTGCCCACCACTCCACCATTTAGCTGGTCAAAGTCGTCGGTCATCATTCACGCGGTCACGCTGCTCGGTCACAGGAGTCTGGGTATATGCGGGTTCCTCCTTTGCACAGCTCATTTCATCACTCTCCCGCTATTTTGATTTAGCATGAGGTACAGACACTTCTTCTTTTGGTTGCAGATCTATTACAATAGTCAGTGTATGTGTGTACGTCTGGAGTGTGCGTGCGTCTTTCGTGAGTTTGTTGGGATACGGTGGGAGCTTATAGATGATGTTTCCTTTCCTTTTTTTTTTTTATCGAATACCAGCTATCCATACCATCCATGAAGCCTTTCCTTGTACTCATTTCCCTGTTTCTTGACATCATACGCTCGCAAATGTGCTTATCCCAGATGACTACGGTCATACTAAAAGTCTACAACCCCCTAATATGTGTTAGGGGGAGCAAGTTGCACACAAACGTAACTTCGCTCGATGACGGTACCGCTTGTCTGGGTATTCAATGCTACGTGCTCTCGCCACGCCATGCGTATCAGAAATTTTGGGATGCCTAATCATATAAATCTGTGTGGATTTCCAAGCGTCCGCGCTTCGCTGAGCGTCTACTGTTCGGAGTGTTTACGGTTCTAGCAGTATATCATTCCATTACAAATGGTGCCTGCTAATATTACCTGCACCCGGCGCCGGCGAATGCCCGTATTTAATTGAATGAGTACTCATTCAATGCACATGCAGCGGCATTGGTTGAATCGATGCGAAGGAAGTGTCAGAGCAGACAACGGCGGTGGTCATGTCGCAGTCATCATGTAAGCATCAGTGCCATACTGAGAAGGTCATCGGAAGCTGATCTGTTTCTTCGTCAATGTTGTAAATAGCTGTGAAGAGCAGACAGCCAATAAGCATAAATGCTTGTCTTTCTCGAGTAACTTCATGGTGGAGTGCTTATGAATTGGTAAGTTGATTCTACTGAAGCTCTACATACCTGCCCTTCTCGCCTAACATTAGTATTGTACTAGTTGACAAAACGTATATCGAGATAATCATATGCGATGACTCAAGTCATATGCCCTCCAGCGAATGCAATTGCCCAGTCACGATGCCGAAAGATGGTGTTGCGGAGGCAGTTACAGTGCTGGTGGCCTACCACACCAGTCGCGCCTAACAATGAATGTGTACAGGGTTCATACATCGTGACACTTCCAGGCTCATGTGCGTGCGTGGTGTTGAGTAGTAGTCACGCTCGCACTAACACCTTCCTATATCCTCACCGCCGCCCAAGTAGGCTCAAGTTGGTCATCACGGACGCTTGAAATGGCAGTTTTGCCTCTCTTACCTGCCAAAATCCCGCGTTCCACGTGAATTCAACCCCGAATGCGCCTACCCACATGGCGACGTACCCCAGAGACCCTGCATTGACAGCAGCACGCGTCTCGTACCGCAGCCCAAACTTCTCCTCCTTCCACCTATATAACCCCACCAACTCCTCGACCTTGAACATCTTCCTTTCCTCTTCAGCTCTCTTTGCCTTCTGGCTTAGATCATGTGTAGTAACTGTTCTTTTTAGATTAATCTCTAGAACGCTCCTACGGGGGCATCTGTGATTAATCTAGTTTTTGGAAAACGTGTTGGTGGCCTCTGGGCTTCGCTCACGTCACTGACCACGGTGTCGCCTGTATTACACTGCCTCGGGCTGACGCGAAGGGCAGAGCTTTCTTTGTCTGCTCGCCCCTTCAACACCAGCTTTTTCGTTGAGAATCTTCACCTTGTGTGGGGGCTTGAGGAAGAGCTGATGGCGGAAAAGGAACAACTGGACGGTGTTGTTGACTATGGCATTGTGGCATGAACAGCCTCACCTCGTGCTGCTGGATGAAGAGGAGCTCTTGATATTGTGCTTTGCCGTATCACCATAACTATTCCAGTAGATATCAGAGCGCCTTCGCTGGACTGTTCCAGGGACAACTCCGACGACTGGACAACATACACATTCTGTGAGGTCTAGATGCACTGCATGCTGACATTGTGTGCTTGAAGGTCGCAGGAGAAACCGCCCCTTCCAGTTGGGGATATACACCATCACTCGCACAGAGCTCTCACTTCTCAGACATCCCGTACCACAGATGTCAAGCAGCGTGAGCCCTGACCTCACACCCCGGCAGGATGCAGATACGGAGATGAGCAACACAGATCCGGCTCTCATCTGCCATCCGCGATGTAAGATCAAGTCAGATAAGTTCATTCCGACTCATGGTCTCTTATGGCAAGGAGGATAATCCGCGCATGTTCGGCTACGCGAAGTGTAGGAGGACTGCAGTCTACCGAGTCGTACTGTAGCAGAAGGCTAAAATAACGCCGGTTCCAGAATCTGCACTGCTGACCTTCTCGAGACCGCTATCTTTTCCCATCTATTCTTGTTCTCTCCATCAGCAGTAGCGAAGAAATGTTGTTGGAAGGAGCGGCAGCCCTGCTTGACATGAAACAGGTACAGCCGTCCTTCGGCGCCGTCGCAAGATCTGCAACTCCCAAACAATCGCAAGACCCGAGACGGGCGTGTCGCAGGATGGACCGGGGCTGTTTCTGTCTCTTCCCGCCTCCCACCACCAACGTCCCTCTTGCTTGTTTAGTGTCAATCCTCTTCGGTCGGCAGGTCGCCCTCCGTGTTTTCTTGCCTCCCTAAAAACGGGGTTTCGGCACGCGTGCACGTCTGATGAAACTCTACTCCCCGTCCTTGTCTTTTACCCCAGCCGTGCGGGACGGGGAGCTCGGTTCGCGAGACAGACGGTGCTGAGGATGGGATACCTTGCGCGAGGTTACGGCTTACTCTCCTGCCTCAGGGCGGACCGGTCTTCTACGATAACGACTCGCACAACTCGTCTTTCTCGCGGTGGACCGAGTCGAGAAGGAAGCGGCAGTAGCCGAGTGGAGATTTGGGCGTGTGACAGATTGCGGGAGGAACTGCTTAGCTCGCCGCAGGCGGAAAGCTTCGTGACTCTTGGTCTTTTTGGGGAGGGAGTCAAGAGGGGGAGAAAGAACGTCACTGGGCCGAGTCGCGAGAGCACAGAGAGCGTCCGAGTGTTTAGGATTGCGGGCGGGCGCACGACATTCCAAGTGGGCAGCCGCTAGACCCTGAAAGCTAGATTGGGGCCACTAGAATGCGGAGGGAAGGTTGAGAGAGTTGCAGAGACAAGGCTTTTCCCTCCGTCTTCCTGGCAGATTTGGTTGTGCTCGCCCTCGCCATCGCAGGTTGCCAATTAAATCTGGGTCCGAGCGTATCGAACCATCCGAATTGCAGTCGCGCGCCTCTCTTCTGTCCCTCTCTCGCCACGCCTGCATATCTCGGCAGCGCTTTTGGAAGAGGCGGGATAGCAATTTCGACCGATGCAGGCGCGGGCCTCGCCAGCGGCCGTCAGTGCCAAATTGGAGCTAATTTGCGGTGAACTATGTTAAGAAACGCGGTTGCATGGAGCTATTTTGCTCCACCTGCAACGCGCTCGAAAAAGCTCAATTAACCGCTCGGAATCGCAGGCTAACCCAAAGCCGTAGCTGGCGCGGCAAGCCACCTAAGACGACGACGGCTCAACGATCCCCGTCGGTCTGCAACCCTCAAACGACCAGGTTCCAGCCTTTTTTTTTTTTTTGCTATGTGGCGGCCCGACCTGCTCTCTCGCTCTACGTAACTACGCGAGGCCTGCCGGGCGGCCGGCTCAATTGCTGACTGGGGAGGAGGAAGGAAGGAAGAGTGGCGGTGGTGCAGTAGTCTCGACGACCATGAAACGATGGACTCGGAGGAGCAACATGTGAGCCTTGCAGTAGCTCCGAACGTCACTGTCAGCGCGGCGAAGGAAGAAGAGAGAGAGAGAAAAAAAGAAGCTTCTGACCGGCCTGCCTGACTGCTGCCTCGTGCCGAAAGCCGTGCTACAGAGGCGAGAGACAAGAGGCACGAGATGGCCAGAGCCAACCTGGCACTGCGTAAGCGCTCGAGATACGGGACCACTGTTGTACAACAGCAGGCACGAACCCGCAAACCCACCCTTCCGGCAGAGCGCTTGCTCGAACCCTGGCCTCCATAATTTCTGGAGGCCTGCCTGCCTGCTTGCCTGATCCATTGACTGAATGGTCGAGTCGGCTCGTCTGCCCTCGGGAGGCCATTTACGGCGAACATGTGCCGCTTCGGGCCAACGACAGGCCACAGGGTATGTCCCTGCTAGCCGCTTGTCTACTCGAAAGGCACGACGACGAGGGAGATGTTGGTCCAAGCGTGCCGCAGCCACCCACATCTCGCAGACGGCGCCGTGTCATGATCCCTGCCGGGAGAGGCCTCAAGCGCCGCCTTCGAGAATGCGCTCCACCCTCCACGAACACCTCCGCCGCTCGCCGCTCGCCGCCTTCCTGCGCTTACGCCTCTGGCCTGCAGCAGCTCCATCCGCCCGCGCCGTCGTGGCCGACCTGCTGTCGTGGTGCCTCTGAGCGCTGCTGTCGAGGCGCGGCTATGTGTGTTGGTGGCACAGCACTTGCCGTAGGATTGATGGTTAGCCAAAGCTTGCTCGTGACTTGACACCAGCTAACAAAACACCGCCCGAGCAGCCGTCAACCGTCGTCTCCACATGAGGCACGGTTACGCCAGATTCCCGAAAAGGGCTGCCGCCGTTCGGAAGGGCGAACGCCCCAGCGCCGATTGGGCATAGCCCGAGGCTTCCACTAGCCGCGTGGAGCAGGGGTCGTGGTCGAGATGGGGGAAGCGAAAGAAAGAAAAAGAGGCTGCGGCAAAAAAAAAAAAAAAAGATGCGGCATGGGTAGCAAGCCATGGATCCGGTGCCATGTTGGATATGCTTCCCGCTGCAGACCCTAACTAGCGGCGGTCTGCAAAGACTGGGGTTGTAGCGCGACGCATGCCTCCCGCGCCTCCATCATTTTTCTTTCCAGGCATGCACCTAATAATCCTATAAAGGTGCCCGGGCGTCGAGCCCCCAGACTGCTGACCCGACCAGCATCCATCCCCTCCAGACCACTTAAAGTACGAAGGGCTGCCTCCGATTGGAGCAGAGGAACAAGAAAGGTGGGCTGGGTTCCGCGTTCTCTCCACCACCTCCGACTTCCGACCTCCTACTTTCCGTTTTCGTTTGCCGCCCGTATTGCTCGAAATATCGTCTCATATATCGGCCCTTGTCCCCTTCGTGCAACGTTGCTCTGCGGGACGGCGCTTAACGTTCGAACAATTTCTTGGGGGAGCATCGAAGAACAAGATTACCTTGCGCCTTCCCTTGCGAATTGCGAACCATCTCGACTTCCGTCTTCCTCTGCGCGCCCTCGCTCCTGCCAGTCGTCCCTGCCGTACACGCTCGCAGATTCCAGAAACAGAAACAGGGCCCCGTACGCAACTTCCATCCAAAAATCACGTCTACCACCTAGACAATCGCCAAAGCGAACCATCACAACCACTGCCTACGCCTTCACGACCTCGCCAACCATGCCGACCACCAGGCCCACCACCTTCATCCTCCTCCTCACCACCCTCCTCGCACACCTCATCTTCGCCATTCCAACAAACAACCTCCGCTCCCCTCACCCACGCCGCTCGCCCGACCTCTCCCGCCTCGCCCTCCCGACCAACCCCTCCGCATCGACGCCACTCCCACCCGTCCCCGCCGGCCTTACCCTCAAGCACGTCGCCCTAGGCGTGGGCACGCAAAACTACACCTGCGCCACCGCGACCAACACCTCCGCCGCCGTCGCGACGCCCGCCTCCGCCGGCGCCCTCGCCTCCCTCTACGACATCGGGCCCTTCCTCACCTCGCCGCTGGGCTCCCTCTTCGCCAACGCGCTCCCGCCCCTCGCGCTCGCCATGTACGGCGCGCTCGCGCCCGCCGACCGCGCCGCCGCGTGGACGAACCTGGTCGCGCAGATGCCGGGCGCCGCGCAGTGGCTCGCGGACGTCGACTTCGGCGAGCACTTCTTCGCCGAGTGGCAGGCCGCCCTCACGCCCACCTGGGCCCTGGCCCCCAGCGCCGCCACCTACCCGGACGAGGCGCGCAGCATCGTCGTGCGCGGCAAGAAGGCCGCGAGCGCCGACGCCCCCGCCGACGCCTGCCGCGGCCTCGACGGCGAGGGCGCCGTGCCCTGGCTGCTGCTCGCGCGCGAGGGCGACGTCGGCCCGGACGGCATCGAGGCCGTGTTCAGGGTCGTGACCGCCGGCGGCATGCAGCCCGATACGTGCGAGGGCGAGGAGGGCGGCGAGTTCGAGGTCAAGTACGCTGCTGAATATTGGTTTTATGGGAAGTGAGACATGGGAGGGATGGGATTGTTGTAATATGGAGGGGAGAAAGTTGCTCGCTTTTGCCTCTCTTTTTCTCTTTTCTTTTTCACCTTTTTTCACTTGCAAGGTGTTTTTATGGGACTAAGAGACGGATCGCTCGCTGCGTACGACACTATTTGCCTATCGGTTGGTGGGGATAATGATGGGCTGGGTTTCTTTGCGGGGTTGGCGGTCGTACTTCTACACCTGCATCGGGTCTGGGTGTTTAGACTGGCCCTTATTTCTTCCTTTTTTTTTTTTTTTTTCACTGGTTGCTTGATATCCCTTTCTCATATGCGGAAAGTCTTTCAGATTCGTGTCAATACATTTCGTCCTTTTTTTCTCCCTCAAACAGTTCACTGCCAGTGAAAGATGGCTTTTTACAACAGATCTTTGTGTTCGTCTGATCATGTGGATTTCAGCAGGAGGAATTCGAGGGCAATTATCGTACAGGCTTTTAAGAGAGAAGTATACAAACAGAACCGTCATGGTCTCGATTAATGACAAGAAATCCGAATCGTTATAGCGACTTGCTCGTTCTCAGCATGAAATTGAAGGTTCAGGGTGTACTTCAACATTGTTTGGGACATTCCACCGCGTGCAGGTGCAATTGTGCTGAGCGGTCTTTTTTTTTTCTTACTTTCTTCGAAAACCTTCTCTCGCTTCTTCTGTTTTATTTGACTTTCCCTGATTTACTGCTCGGCGCCGTGGAATGCCTGACGCAGCTTGACACTGACCTGATTTTATCAGGACATTGCGCACCGTAGGTTTGAAATAGGTGAATAGACAGAGGTCCTTGCTCACGTTACTCAATTGTTTCATGGAGACTTTGATGGAGGCGTACTTTACGATATTACACGTACAGGCGTATATACATGAGGACTTCGTCAAGGACGGCAGGGAAGAGAGCATCAAACAAGACAATAACCAGAGCATCAGATGCCACCTTTCCACATCCGACAAGGGGCCCACAAGTACAGGGGAAAAAAGTCGTCCATGCCACTCGGACATACTTTTCTGCCCACATCTCTTCGTAACCATCTCGTCAACGGGAGCGCAACATCCGACTCACCGGAGATCCAACTCGTCGAACAGATTCCCATTCATCGCGTTACGCGTGGTTTTCATGGCTTCGCCCCCCCTCCTTTTCCCTTCCGACGTCTTTCCCACCCGTTTCGGGCCTCTCGCCCCGTTCTCATCATCTGCACCCTGGAGAAGGAAGGAAAAGGAAATCGGCCGCCATTTGTTTCGAAGGACATCTGAACGTAAAACAGGAAATCTCATTCCGCGGACTGACCAACTTTACCAAAAAAAAAAAAAAAAAGAAACAGTGTGCAGTAGCGCCAAGCGCGTTTACCTTCTTCATCTTTGGACAAAAAGAAACTCTTCTTGTGCCCGGGCTCTAAATAGCGACTAGAGAGTAAGCTTTCTCACTCCACCCGACCCAAGACAAAACAAAAAATAAAAAAAAAAATTGGGGTTGTTGATCCACTGAGAGGACTTTGAGACACGAATTCGAGATTTCATGAAAGAACGAGCGATGGCAGTTCCGCAACGGTTGTCGGTTGGCACGAGGAGAAAAAGGACCGGCACGCGACGAAGAGGAGTCCGAGCGCCCGACGACGGTGAAAGGATGCTGTGCGAACAGAGTTTCAACGTAGCCCTTGGCCAGTATTCCGAAGTTGAAAGAATAATCGAAAACAAGGTATCGAGCGCCAACAAATGCCTAGGGATGACTTTGCGTTCGAAAGGTAAACGCGAATGGGGAAAAGGGGAGTAGCAGTGAGAGAGTTCAAACATGCCTCTCAGGCATGTTGAGACAGATGTAACGAAAAGAAGAGAACAGGAGAGAACAGTGAGCCCTGGGGAAGAAGAGTCGTCTGCCTGCTGCAGGTGCTGATGGTGGTGGTAGGTTACGTTAAAAAGCCTCCTTCCTATCCTATCGTAGACATCATCAACTAAAAAGGGGTGGTGCAGTAGAGCCCGCTATCTAGAAAAACGACAAAACGGCAGCAAAATGACAATAACAGCATGTAAAAAGCGCACACAGAAAGCACACGACAAAACACCCGATAAATGCTACTTCCCATCAACCACCATCAATCCTATCCTCACATACTCGTCACTTCTTCTCACTATCGTCCTCCAAGAAAAGCTCAAAAATCCCCTTGGCACCTCCGTCCATCTTTTCGCGGGGAATCTCTATGCAAGTAGTATGGAGAATAACAACAAAGCAAAGTTCGTGAATAGGAATAAAAGAAAAAAAAAAGATGCTAGAAATGGAAAATCCCTCGCCCAACAATGACAGCCAAAACGATTTTGAATCCCAAAAAGCACCATGCCACCCTTTTTCCCGGAGATTCTTCGCGGCGAAGAAAAAGCAAAAAAGGATGCACAAAGACTGGCGCCTCCCAGGACCTACGAAGGATCGAACGCGTTGCGATGCAGGACAAAAGACATGAAATTCGGGGATGAAGGCGGAGATAGTCATTCATCGTCTCCTCGTAGGTCTCCGCCGACCTCCCCTACCCTCTCTCTACCTCTTTGCGTACCGCCTCTTTCTCTCCCCCTCTCCTTTTCCCTTTCACGCTCGAGCTTCTCCCTCTCCTTTTCGGCTTGCCTCTCCATTTTACGACGCTCGCGTTTTTCTTCTCTTTCTCGCTCCTTTTCGGAACGGTCCTTGCCCTCCTTGTTCCTCTTCTTAAAGACAAGGCTGCGGAGTCCTCTGCTTTCTCTCTCGCTTCTGCTCAAGCCTTCAAGCACATCGCTGTAGTTGCGGTCACCCCTGGCGTTCACTTGGGGCAGGGCCGTGGTAGTCTCACTGTCAGAGCCATCGTCGTCGAAAGCTCCGCCTGGAGAGTGCTGAGAAGGGACCACGGGACCTGGGTTGTAAGTGGAGATGGCGCTGGGCATCGAGTGACCAGGATCGCTGTACACACTGCTCTCGAGGCTTTGGATGCCGGCGGCATGCTGTAGAGTGGAGTATGACGCCTGTTGGGAAGGCCCACGTGAGATGGCAGTGTACGAGGAGTGTGGACTCGCGGTGTATACACTATTTGGATTGGCGAAGTTGCCGCCTGCCATGCCGCCGGGCCCATTGGCGGCGGTCGGCCGAGGCCAGTCCGAGTGAGTTTGTTGTCCGGCAGGCGCTTGATATCCACCGTGACTGACACTGTGGTGGAGAAGCATCTGCTCAGTCACTCCCACGCGTTCATCAAACCCATGCGAAGAGCCCGGTGGCGTCTGAGCTCCAGGACTGCCAATGTCCGCACTCATGCTGCTCTCACCGTCATCCTCATCATCCTCCTCGTCGCTCGTCTCTTCGATGCTACCCTTGACACTGCCAGCCTGACTGGCGTTGCCGCCTTCGGTACTGGCTGCATATCGACTGGATGAGCGAGGCGTATTGTTGGATGAAGCCGAGCGTGCAGGGGAAGATGCCGCAGCCCGATGTTGCGTGGCCCTCTGCGAGACGCTGCGGCTACTGCCTAGTGTTCCCGCAGTGGTTGACGTAGTTGGTGTATCTGAGACGCGCTGTGCGTCGCGTTCGCGCCCAGCAAAATCCCAAGGGTCACGCTGCCATGTCACATTACCAGACGTCCCTTGAATTGGTAAAGTGGGGGACATGGGGGACATCGGCCCGCCTTGAATCGGTAAAGTCCCGATCGTCGAAGTTGGTGACATGGGGGCCGAAGGAATCGCAGAGGACGGCGCCGAAGCACCCGATCCGGTGCTCGTCTCCGTGTCTCTGTGCTTTCGCCTCAAGCTGCCGATGTCGTAACCCGGTGGCGGCGTTTCTGTGGGTACTGGTGGCGGATAATCGGACGCCGGAGATATGGCGTTGTGTTCCAACTGTTCCACCAGCTCCTCCCATTTGACGCTGAGCGTACTGCTCGGTCTTTCAGCGCGTTCGGCCCGCTCCAAACAGTCACGTGTTCGCGCATTCAGGGCAACGCAAATGTTGTGGAACTTGGCCAAGTCGCCCTCCTCTTGCGCTAGGTTCTCTGCGAGCTCTCCCGTGTTGTCAAGCCACAGTTGTACCAGTTCGGCAAAGTTCCGAGCGTGGTCAATGAGGTACGGCAGGCTTGGGAAACCTTCCCTGCTGGTGGGTGGCAAACGTTGAAGGATTGCGAGTGGCGTGCTGTACGAGGGCGGGATCGGCGACACAGTCGAAGCCGTCGGAGAAATCGAGCAGATGTTGTCGATGAAGTTTTTGAACTCTTGGCGATGGCTGTTGAGGAAAGAATTCATGGGCTCCATCCATTGCTCTTTGGCGCCGAAAGTAGACATGTTGGCGAGCCCCTGGAGTGATTTGGCGATTAGGGTCAGCGTGCGGCGTGCGCGCATCTTTGGATGATCTGCCCGCTGTTAGTCGCGGCTTGCTCTGGAAAACGCTACGATGATGTGAACGTACCTTTCAGCAGACCGAAGAGTTTAGGGTTCAGGACAGCGGGACAGAAGAACCGCAAGAACAAAAACCCACTGACGGAGCTGTACGTGACAGTCCTGAGGAAGTCTCCATAACGATCCTCTGCGCATGCCCTAATGTGCCTGAAGATAAGGCGTAGCTCAGCGGGACACCTGTGAACGCTGCTAGCAATTGCATCCCACATCTCTTCGGTCAGTTGAATGAGTCGCTTCCAATTGCGTTCCACCTCATGAGCGCTACTGATGCGGTTTGGATCAACCTCGCAGTCTGGATCACGATCTGCAATCTCCTGCAGCTTCTCTCCAAGCGTTTCCTCAAGATACTCCTTTCCGAGACGCTTCATGTGGAAGTCAAGAGCCTTGGTTAACAGGGTGTTACCGCGGAACAGCAAGTTTGCTTCAAGCTTGGCGTTATTGCCTAAGTCACGAACAACCAGCTCACGGTCGCCAGCGTTGGAATAAGTCAAGTCACCAGCATCGCCTGAACCAAGTCGACGGCTGAAGCGAAGCCGACTGACCGAGGTCTCCTTCGCTGTGCCGTCAATCTCTTCTTCAACCAACGCCATAATCCACTCGCCAGCTTGACCGGAAACCTGGAAGATGTTAAGGAGACATTCGCTAAGTCTCTTCAGCTCTTGTGGGATCATCGTTGCGATTTGGAGGGTCAAGCCATTCGAGAAGCGGTGCAGTAATTCTGACATAGGTTGGTAATCCCGTGCCATCAGAATCACTCCTTCCTCTGCCTTTACACGAACCAGCAACTCGCCCACCGAGTTGCCGTACATGTTCACCATAGGCCACCACTTCTCAACCTCCTGACCAGACTCCATGTCATCGAGATAGACGTCTACCTTTCCACAAGTCTGATCAAAGGATATGCCGGTATAACCACCAGAACCATCACCACCTGCAAAGACTTCCTTCGTTGGATCTCTGGAGAACCCTTGGGACTTCGCTCCATTGGTCGGCGGGGTTGATGGCCGCTTTTTCAGGAGCAGACTGGCTGTTGAAAGTGCTGCTGGCAGATCCTGGAAGTCAAATTCTTCCCGCCAGAATGGATCGGACGCATCCTTAATCATGGTCCTGGCGCGCGTTTCTCCATCCAACAGCACCTCCACGTAATAACCTCCTTGAAGGTCTTTGGAACCTGACGAAGGACGCGGTCCATGGTGAATCGCCCGGCCTTCAGTGAATTTGGGGCTCAACGGTGGGCTGAGCCGAGCTTCAATGATGCGAACGTTGAGCGAGCGTTCCATTCGGAACATGTCCAGGGAGTTCTGCGCTTGGGCCATCTGGGACGATTGCGACCCTGGCGACTGCAAATCTTCTGGAAGACTGATCGAAGGTTGTTTCGGGCCGTATAACTGGGGTATCGTAAATGCGCGGAGAAGTACAATCCAAACCTCATACTGCACCCGCGAATCCAAGGACAGGAAAATTGGCCGTAATAGAGATAGTGATGTCGAGGTAGATGTGTACTGCGGATAAATGGCAATGCAAAAGTCGCTATCCAAGACGGTCGGATCGAGTCGCTGTACAGCACATCGTGAGAGCTGTGACAACTGCACGACCGACACAAGAGTAACGTCAGTGTCGGAATAGAGTTTCAGTTCACCGTTCTCTCGGAGTGTGCACGATACGCGGCGCCATCTGCGGGCGCCAAAGCTTTGTATGCGAGACCCGGCAGCAGCCCGTGTTGCTCCAGACGCTGCAGGCTGGCCGGGCTTGACGCTACCGGAATTGCTGTAAGACACATTAGTGTCCCAGAATATCATCTTTCCGACCTTGATAATGGGAGCCTCCTTCAAGAGGGAAATTTCTGAATGTCTTCTGCTGTCGAGTGGTGGTCTGCCGCTTGCGCTTGAAAGAGGTTGTTGCGGCTTTGCCATTTTGTTTTGGATTCCCTTAGGGCGGATAGGTTGCCAGCACATGAGTGCCGCAAACCATGAATCATATTCCTCCTGCGTCGGCGGGCGGAGGTGGACCTCCAGGTTTGAATTGTGTAGGTTAACATCGATGTAAGCGGTGTAGGATTCAGCGTCGTACGCAGTCTTGACCCGGCAACCACGCAAGTCCGGAATCAGCGTCCGGTGGTAGGAATTGTCGTTCTTGGGCTCATACACCAGACTGCCCGTCTCCTCGTTGATGTAACAGTACGACAAGGCCCAGGGGCTTGCCTCTCCCCTCCTGAAGGCCAGCATACCCTTCATCCTTCCGCACGTTGAGCGCATGAGCCTCAATATTTTCTTCGCATCTGATGCAGGGACTGGCGAGACCCATGAGTCTGGCTGCGACGACGGGTGCGAGTGAGGAAGCGGAGACGTCGGCCGGGGTGGCTGCTTGGTTAGGCGAGCCCGCGAGCCCGAGTTGTTCCGCGAGGACGAGACGGGAGGCGGCGAGATGGTCGATGGGTGGCCGATGGACGTGACGGTGTCGTCAAGTCCTTGAAAGGGGACAGGGCCGGTCGAGTGGACTGAGCCGATGCGGTGACGGCTCTTAGCAAACAGCGAGGCCGGCGAGCGATCTCTTGACGTCCGTTCCTCCATTGTCCTGGTGCGTGGGCGGTTCTGCGACTCTCGTGAGCTCCTCATCGCGTACTCCCCATCGTTCGACGTGGTGTTTGTCCGGTTGACCAGACCGCGGTGCAGGTTCTTGGAGCCGTCTCGGGAAAGCGTCTTGGGCGAAGTGGCGGGCGAGGCTGCGGAGCTGATTTCTGCGGCCAGGTGGTCGTCGTGGGCATGTGATGAGGAGTGGGCGATGTCTGGGTTGGATTCCGGGGTGACAGGGCGGATGGTCGAGGCAGATTGCGAGAAGGATGCGCTGGGCAACGGAGCGGGCTGGGACTCGTCCTGGGCGTAGGGCGCATCTTCCGGGACAGCTGTCGCCGTCTTCTTGCGGCGCGAGGGCCGGGCGGCGTCCATGATGCTGGACTAGTCGGCGGCCGTGCGGTGTAGTGCTGGTAGAGGTATCCCGGCCTCAAGCAAACGGCGCGTATCCGCTAAGGCTACTCCCTCCGCTGCTAGTCGCCAGACGTCTGCCACTGGCGCCCGCCGCGTGTAACTTGTGGTTGTGTATGCGTGACTGGCGAGGAGTCTCGGCTGTGCGAGGCCCGAGCGAGACGCAGACCTGCGCGGCGATAACGCAATGAGCACGACCCGTTGTGATGGCGAGCGCCCGCATTGGTTTCCCGGCGGCGAGGGGTCGCTGGTGTGGAGGACGATCAGCCTGGTGCCGGTGGTCAGGGAGGCATGCGGGCGTCGGTCGGGCTGGGGGGGAAAGCAGGGCCGGGGCGTCGCAGCGCAGGAGCAGCTTCGCAGGAGCAGGAGGCGAGCGAGCACGCTTGCGGCGGAGCTCGGAGGGTGCTGCGTGGCGGCTGGAGGAGCGTCTGCGTCTGGCAGCGGCGCTGAGCCGGTGGAAGGGAGGCGCGGCTCTGTGCGCGGAGCGAGAGAGGCGTGGATGAGCGGTGGTGGACGTGAGAGCGGTGTTTGTCAGGGCGGGCCTGTTGTTCGTGGTTCTACTCTCGCTCGATGAATAGGGCCGGGCGCTCGTGCCAACAGGGAAGCACTGAGAAAGGGCTGCCCGCAGCGGTTAGGGCGCCTCTCGGGGCGGGAAGAGACACAGGGCGCTCGGGCTCGGGCAGGCAGGTAGCAGGCCTGTCGCTGGTTTTGCCCGGTGCCTGTCCATCGGTATGCAGCGATCTGCTGCTGCTCCAGCTCCAGCTCGCCCGCGCAGCCTGACCCCGACTCCAGCACGCCGGCTGCCCTCTCGCGTCTCGCGCCTCGCACCTCGCACCTCGCACGCCGCCCTCCCCTTGCGCGGCCAAGCCTTCGATCTGACGCTTCCACGCATGCATCCACGCCCGGCGCCGCTCAAATGCCCAACGGCGCCGCTCACCGCATGCAGCACCCAGCACCCGCGCACTGAGCACCGCCGCCCGCCGCTGAGGCCCGCCCCCGAGCAGCCGTCGTTAATTGCCAGAATAAAGGGCCCCGTCCGCTGCTGCCAATGGCCGCCCGCCCCGCCCAATGCCAGCCAAACGACCCAGCCCGGCCGGCTCGCTGCTCGCCGCCGCCGACGCAAGGGAGCGCTGCTCCACCCGCGCACCGCGGCCCTCTGCGTGCTGCTGCTGCTCCCGCCCCTGGGAATCGCTTGGAACAGCGCAGCGAGCCTGGAGCTCTCGAGCCACCCCGTCGGGGCTCCCTGCGCCCTTTCTCATTACCGTGGCGCTGGGAACGGACAGCTGGCTGCCTGTTTGAACGCCTGCTGCTCCCATCGTTGCACAAGGACCACGAGCCATGTTAATAATTCTCCTATGTATCTAACTCCCCGAGGGCAATACGTGGCGCCATAGCCCCTCTGCCGCGACGTTTCGTCCCAGCCTCTAGTTGTTTCGCCTTCCCCATACTCCGCGCTGCTCGAAACATCCAGCCCGCAGCCGATGCTGAGGTTGTGCAGCCACCGCAGGGTACTAATGCCTTGTTGCTGAGGTGCCCGCTAATCACGCCGCGTTCCTGAAATTTTTGCTGGCCTGGCGTCGCTCCTTTTTTTTTTTTTTTTTTCCCAACCGGGCGAACGGGCCGTATGTACGTTTGCAAGCTGCTGCAAGCTGCACCGAACGTCGACCTCAATTGCCACACGATGGGGCCAATGAGGCCGTCAGGCATCCGTTGCACTTACCAGGTGTACGAGTCGGGCGCCCAATGGGGTGTATTCCTCATCTATTCCCCTAAATTGAATGCTTCACGCCTGCTATAAGAGCTTGTAAGTATGCAGCAAGCTCTTGCCAACCAGCAGAAATCCACACTCAATTGCCACGTTGTAATCCTACAACACTGACCGGCTCATGGTTGTCTTGGCCCCAAGAGACATGCGGCCTTATACTCGAACGCTCAGGCTGACGATGGAGAGAGACAGCCCATATCCTTGTCCAATCCTGAAAAGTTAACCCATCAGGCCACTAGCAACGAATCAGCTCGCCGTCATCTGACAGCCAGTGAATCAGTTCTTGACTACTGGCCCCCACTTGCTTCACTGCACATGCTTGCCATTAACAGGCCTCATAAGTAACGCAATTGTGTGCCATTCTCTGTGTATCTCAGCAACAAAGTATCTCAATCATGACGTGTATTGACCGTCATCCATCACAATCGGTATAAGCGTCCCTTATAAGGGGGGGGAAAGGTACCCGCCATTCGGAACGATCCGCGGCGAAAAAGAAAATCAGTGTGCGAAGGGAAAGAAGCGACCCACCCCGAAAAAGACAAGAAATCAAGTAGAAAAAAAAAGCAACTATCACCGCGAAGGGGAATCTGCCTGCTGATAAAAGACACCACGCCGACATGCGCCTGTGGAAAAGTCTTCTGCCCATCAAAAGGAGAAACGAACCTGAATAAGCTCAGGCAGAAGCAAAGAGGCGTTCAGAGAACAGGGGAAAAAAAAAAGAAAGAAAAAGGGATTCCTGCGAAGTAAAGCATACCTAGCCATCTGCACAGGTCCATCCCGGCTGAGCATCCTGAACACCTAGATTACCCGTACCCGCACCTGCATGCGTCGCCCGTCATGACGGGTGCCAAGCCCGAACACATCAGCTCCTCTCGTCGTCAGCCCAACAACCAACCAGCGCCTAAGTATCAATGCACACAACCATAACAATCTGCGTGTCCTTTACCTGAAGGGCGGTCGATCTGAGCCCTCGGGCTCTAGGCTGGCAGCGCTCATGGGCTGGCTGGGACTCCTTGCACCACTCAAGTCACCACTACCAGTCTTTCGCAGCGCTTGTCGCATAGTCTCAACCATCAGCTCTCCACCGCTCAGCGGCGGACTGTAGGCACCTTGGGACAGCGTGGGGCTTGCAGGCGCACCGCTCACGCGTGCCGCTTTAGCATCCATTCCCTTCATGCTGGGTGCGCCGCTTGTAGGAGGGCTGGTGCCCACACCGCGAGAAGAAGCGGGACTGCGGACGGGCGAAGGAGAGCGGTTCGCGGTCGATGACAGCGACATGTGGTGGATGGAGTCGCGGCTGCTTTCGGCCTGCTCGGCTTGCACGACGTCGGCGAAGGAGATGAAGGAGAGGCGGCGTACGTCTTCCTTGTCGAAGGACCCGTAGTTGGAACCGTCGGCCCCATCGTCCGTTTCCGACTTCGAGGCAACCTCGTCGATCGTCGGAGAGGACACAGCCTCCGCAGATCCGGAGCTCGCGGCGATGCTGGATGCGGCAGGCTGGTGCGCAGCGTGCATTACGATTTCCACCTCGTCTGGGTTAAGGTGATCATCCGTGATGGCCTGGGCGGAGGCCTCCAGCACCGGCGGGATATGGTCCTCGGTTTGGATATGCGAGGGTATGGCAGGCGACAGCTCGCCCGGAAGGGTGCTCTCCTGCACATTGCGCTCGAATATCTGCGATGAAGCGGGCGAGTGGAGCCGCGGCGAGGAGGATCTGTATCCCCTGCTAGGGGACGCGGCAGACGAAGCATAGACGCGCGGACTGCCCTGGGGGGTGCTCACGAACGCCTGGCGAGCGTCGACGGGCGGCGAATACCTGGGCGAAATAGGGCGTATCGCAGCGCGCGCAGGTGTTGTCTGCTGCTGGACGGCGGGCGCATGCGCGTGGTCAGGCAGGCCGGCTGGAGTGCGCGGCGGCGGCTGGTCGAGCTGCTTGTCGGGCTTGTCGGGCTTCTTGTCGGCAGCTTCCTTCTTCCGCCCCAATCCGAAAAAGCGGCGCTTGCCGGCGGACTTTGGAGTGTGGTTGGGTTCGTCGTTGGCGGTGTCGCTGTCGCCGGTGGTGCGGCGCTCTGGCAACAGGGCGACGGACGAATTGCGCGGGCTGGGGCCGACGGCCATGGCCTTGGGTGGATCCTGCAGGGCGCTCATTGAGGCGCTCGTGTGCTCGACTCAGGACGTGTCGAGGTCGGGGTGATCTTCTGGCGTGCGGTGCGTGGGGATTAGGAGAAGAAGGGCGCTGAGGAGCGATGCGGCCTTGGGTGCTTGGGGCGCGAGAGAGAGAGAGACAGAGAGAGAGAGCGAGGGCGGCAGCGCGTTTCAGGGCTCGAGTCAAACGGTGGTCACAGGAGGCAGGCTGCTATGCGCATGTCATTGGAGATTGGCCGGGCACTGGATCTTGTAGTCCTAGGGCGCGTCAGACGGGCTATGGGCGACGTGGAGAGTTGGTTTGGACTGTGGTGGGCGCTCTCGAGCGAGCAGCCCTGGACGAAGGCAGCGGGCAGCGTCATTTGGCACATGACGCCTCACGCCTTCCAGCTCGATGCGCAGACCCTGCGCCGCCCGCCACGCCCAACGGGAGCCAAGCGCGCAAAAGTCCAGGCCGCGCCAGCGCAACCAAACAGCCTCGTGGCAGGTGGGGGATCGAAGGCCGGGGAACAGAGACAAGACCGGTACCTACGTAGCAGAAACCTGCTGCTGCTCAGCCAGCGGCCAGCTGGCCGCCGCGCCCGATCGCCGCGCTGCTCTGCCCTCGCATCTTCATGCCCCTGTTTGCAGCCCCAAGCCCGGAGCCCCAGGCCTCAGGCCCCAAGCCAGCCCGCCAGCCCGCCAGCCTGCCAGCCTGTGGGACTGCTTCCAGCCCAGCCTGCCGCTGCTTTGCAGCCAGCATGTCACGCAGCCGCACCGCACCGCAGCTCGCTTGGCGGCGCGGACCCTCCCTCCCTTAGCCCAACGGCCGGCATCCCCCTTCCCACTCTCCGCCACCCTCTCTCGTCTTGTACTGTACTTATCCTCGAACGACGCCGGCTCCGACGCCTGTGCCGGCTCCGACGCCTGTGCCGGCTGCCCGCTCCCACCCTCTCTGCCATGCCCACTCGCAGCCCGCCGACTCGTTCACCGTCTTTACCGCCGTGGTTCAGGAGCTGCCGCCGCCTGTCGATCAAGCATTCCCACCGTCCTATGACGCCGGTGGTAATGCTGATCGGCGCCCGTCACGTTTGGGCTTGATGGCCAGTAACACGAACAATTCGCCGTCACCGCTCTCCGCCCTGCAGCCCTTCCGCCTTGCAGCCCCTGGTGCCGGGCGGGAGCGCTGGCGACGTATCAGCCTGCTGGGCTGGTTTGATTGACCATCTTACCCGCCCTCCCGGCTGCAATCTCACAACTCTATCGCCCGCGCCGCGTGCGCCGAGATTGCAAACGCGTGGCCGGGTCCTGCTCGAATGCTCTCCTTCATTAACGGGAAACACAAAATGCTGCCTCTTGCCGCAACCGGGCCATGGTCATTATTCGGGGCCTTGCATCGTGACCTGAAAAGCTCCGCTCTCAGCCACATTTCCGGGGCTTCGACGGCCGCTATTTGGGCAAGTCGGGGTGTCTGGGTCCTGCCTCACCAACACATGCCGTCATGATCTTCTCCAATTTTGATCATTGGACCTGTCGAAGCCCGCAGCCACGTATCCGATGCGAAGGAGCACCGCAGCACAGCAGCACCGGCTCTTACCTGCTCAGATGCGCGCATGCTGGCCCCTGGCTATCTCGGTATGGCCCGTCGCACCCGGGTGCTGCCCAATCTAAACCCTTCCGGTTCCCTTCTGCTTCAGGAGCGCAGAGAGCGTCGCCTCGTCTGGGACGCCGCAGCAACAGCACGATGTGTGGGTCAACAGCATGAACTCGCCGACTGATTCTGCTGTAGCACCAAGCATTGCTGCCCTATCTCTGAAGGGAGTCTTTGGGCTTCTTAGAGTGGGGGAGCTTTGGCAGCCCCAGGACTATTGATAACCCGTGCTTCAGTGCCATTTGCAAGATGAACAGGCTCCTGGTGTAGTCTCCACGACTCGCCTCCACGACTCGCTTCGATGAAGGTCTGCCGGCGATTCCGCCTCTCGTCACGCAAAAGCCAGCATCCGCTGTGTTTAGGACAGAATAAGGCCAAATTTTTCTCCGCACGTGGACTGTTCGCATCTCACTCGGGTCATCTTACGGCCCGCGGTACTACTCCAACATGGACCTGGCTTCCGTTCATGAGATTGCCGAACTTCGCGTGTCAGTGCGGACTGATTACTGCGGCTATCCTGGAGATTTGCCGAAAGATAGCCGGCGGGATGGCACCATTCAGGTCCCTTGGAGAACGAGAGACTCACGGACTGACGTTCTCACTTCCTGCACGGCACTTTTTCGTGAGATGGTAGGATGAATCTTGACGCGAAACTCGCCGGAAGCGATGATAATTTCCGGACACTTGTGTTTCAACCCGTGATGACGTATGGACACACTTGTGATACAGTGTCAGACCGTCGTTCGCCATTTGAATGATAGTATCACAGACGCGGAGACTTTCTCAAAAGCGTCTCATATCACCTGGCTATCATACGCCCAATCACGGACTGGATTGTGAGCAGTACAAGACCGGACTATTTTCCCGCAAAAGGGTCCATGGGCGCACAGAGGAACGCGGAGGATTTTTAAACTAAAATTCGTCAAAGACCCTGGGCCTTGGGCCATTAAAGAGTAATAATCAAGAAGACATGAGATCATTCCCGTTCGGAATTTTAGCAGAGAGCAGATCCGATCGCAGAAGAGGCATACGTATAACCTGGCGACAAGGGGGTTCCCTTGACATGACAGGTCACGCACCCATGCTACATCCCACGCCTCCATCACACTTCTTTGTCTCGTGCATTAGTTCCATACTTTCCCGCCTTTGTCCCAATGCTTCGCTTCGTCCGTTTTATCCTTTCATGCCCACAACAACCCCCATGTTACTTCACTGCATTGCAGGCAATATATGCGTGCGTAATCTTCATGCCTTTCTATGGACCAGTTAAACTTTTCCACCGGGGGTGAAAAAAAAAATAAGAACAGAGAATTCGTAGTTGGATTTAACTACGTCTGGAGCCGAGTGCGCCCAGCAGATAAGCCCGCATGCTACCATATCGTGCGAATTTCTTGGGCACCAAGCTCAGCCTTGGTGCGCATTTTGAATTCGTAGTATGTTCGAGCATCGTCGAAAAGTTTCCCCGCATACAGATGCTGCAACCCGCACTGTGTCGTCACATTGCAGCATTCTCCCGTCTGAGGTGTTGTCGAAGCGAGCTCGATGTTTATGCGGCTAAAAGGGCTTCCTTGTACAGTACATCATATTTCACTGCAATATTCACGCTGCATCGCAGTTCCAGCTTCGAGAAGCCTTCGATACAAGTTCCAAAACACGTGCATAGGCCCTCTTCATCCATCTCATTTCCGAATGCAAGTCACCGGTATACATACTTTTTTGTTTTCTAGACCACTGCCATCATTCAATCGCATAATCGTGCTAATTGCTGGGATCAGCAATAACCTTGGCGTGAAGCAGTAGGAACCCTCCGAAAAAGATAGGTTGAAAACGCCCCCCATTATACTAATTCAATCACGGGCATTGGGAATGGCGATTTCCTTCTTCTCCGCACGTTGCAAAAGAGCACCATCAGGATGCAAGCCCACCAATCTTGAATGACAACGCCAATAATGAAAGGCACAATCGTAATTGTCCCAAACAAGCAAAAAGAGCCCCGTATCGTGAACCAAACTGATATTCCGTCGATTCTTGAGCTTTTCTATTACCGCTTCCGTGCAGCATTGTTCGCAAAGAGCAGCTTGAAGCCGTTCTTGAGAGCACGCATGTCGGGGTAGTGGTTTTTCTGGAGTTCAAAGGCATTGGGAATGACCTTGACGGGCCAAGAGGCAAGTGGAGCTTGTTGACCGGCCTTGAAGCAGAGGTGGAAGTAACCCGGGAACTTGGGGTTGATGCAGAAGGCATACATGCTACGTCTGGGGTTTGCTTCCGTGTACGTAGTGAGCCATTGCTCTGTATTGTTACGTTAGCAAAGACATCTTTTCGGAATGGAAGGGGAAGAACTAACCGGTCTGCGCCCTGCTGCCGCTCTGGTACTTCTCGTCAGACATCATCTCATCAACCTTCTTCGCCATCGCCTTGACATGGAGCACGATCAGTTCGTCAAGATCACTGTATGTGTACTTTCCACCGATCTTAAGCGTACGACCCAAACTGAATTCGTTCTCCTTGTCCAGCTCCAGCACGTCGATGTGCTGGTAGATGTTGTCCGATACTTTCCAAGTGACAGCAAGGTGATCCAGACCCTTGGAAGAAGGTCGGATGACAACATCGCCACGTCCTTGGGATCCCAAATACTCTTCCGCCTGGGCAGCATTGAATGGACGGAAGAGAGGGTGTTTGATGACACGTTGAGCTCGGCCGGTCTTGCTTTCCTTCTCTTTGGCTTCTGCTTCTTTGTCGGCTCGCTCTTGCCTCTCGTCCCATTCGCCCCGGGGGCGATCAATGTGACGGTGATGTCCATCTTTGAGCTGCTTCTCATTGAAGGATACCTGGCAAGATAGAGCCTTGCGATTGA
The DNA here is from genome assembly GCA_037367355.1 of Neoscytalidium dimidiatum. Classification (NCBI taxonomy): domain Eukaryota; kingdom Fungi; phylum Ascomycota; class Dothideomycetes; order Botryosphaeriales; family Botryosphaeriaceae; genus Neoscytalidium; species Neoscytalidium dimidiatum. Next base: position 2,146,857 of record CM074695.1, on the reverse strand, counting down.
GGAAAGTGACCTTAGCCTGGACGGTCTGGTTTGCCTGAAACACTTGCCGAGGGTCTATTCCCCGCTCACCGCCCACATTGTTGGGAAACTCGGGCTCATTGCAAATTGCCTCCATACCACAGTCTAGGCGTCCTTCAATATGATCGGGGAAAACGCGTCGAATCTTGACAGGGACGATCATGCCTTCCGTCAGCGAATCCCGAGTCTCACCCGTGAGCATGGTGTAAATTTCGTCAGAAGTCATATAGGTGAACTTATTGCGTAGTTCCTCATACGGCACCTGCAACTCGGCGCGAATCGTTTCGAGGGTCGCTCGCTTCCGTTGGTGGAATTGCGCCTCCAACTGCTCAGCATACTCCTCCAAGACCAAATCGTTGACCTTCTCCTGAGCATCCTCACGGATGAGCCTCTTGACTACTGCGCCGGGACCGTTCTCGTCCTGCTCTGCCTTGATGTCTTCTTCGTCCATTTCAAGGGCATCAGCAGCCATCTTGCGGCCAAGGTCGTAGTCCTCGGGATGTACACGGGTAGAATCAAGGTAGTCCGACTCTGGTTCGGATGGGTCGTAGCTTATGTAAAGGAAACTTGCGCAGTTCATCCAAACCTTGGGGCCAACCGCGGGGAGAATGCCCTTCTCAGGATCACCGACAAGTTCGTCTCTGGTTGCCACATCTTGGCGGTTGAGGTTGATGACTTTCTGGAGCTGCTGGGCCTTTCTGGGCCCAAGACCACAGACGAACGGAAGGAGATTGGATAGGTAGGTATCGGTCATGGCCTCGTTTATCTCAACACCAACAAGGTTGACAATATCTACCATGGCCATCTCGAGGTATTTCATGAGTTTGTCTTGTGGAAGGAGGATCTGATTGGGATCGAAAGAGATAGAAACAATGTCCTTTCCGAGGGCAGCATACTCTTTCAGTGGGCTCTGAAGGAAGCGTGCGAGACCAATGCAGTACTTGACCAGAGGAGCCGTTCCAGGATGCTCCACATTGGACCTATCGCTAGTGTGGTAAAGCCTGGCAACCTCGTCATTGACCATGACAACCTCGAGTCTGTCACTTTTCTCGTTGCCGTCCTCGTCTTCATAGTCGGCGCAACGAAGATCATGGTCTTCCACGATCTGCTGTAGATCTTTGTAGAGTTTGCGCGTCTCCACCGAGAAGCCTGATACGCCGATGACATCTGGTTTCCGTCTTTGAACCATCTCGACCAGAGCTTCTATGTCCTTGGCATCCGGTATATATTTCTCCTTGTTTCCGGGGCGTAGGTCGTTGAATTTGCCTTGCTCCAGAACACGCCCTTCTTCATCAACCCAGGCGTAACAAACCGCATCGCGACCGGGAATTCCGTTGCCGTTGGAGAGGGCAAGCACTCTTGGAATAGTACCAAGCTGCATGCCCTTCGGCTTATAGGGTGCTTGGTCCAACTTCTCCGCAAACCGATCCTTGCACTGCCTAGCTAGAGCATTTTCGCACTCTGCTTTGACGGTTTCCTTGACACCCTTCGCAATAATCCTCTCCAATTTCGGGAGAGCCATGTCCAGAATCGAAGTGCGGAACTTGTTCCACTCAAGGGCACGGTCGCTGGTACCATCAGAGCTGAGCATTGCCTGGAAATCCTCTTTGATCTTTTCGTAATTCTGCAACCGGACCTTGACTTCAACCATACCCTCATCCTCAGCCTTGAGCATCTTCAAGAACAGCTCCGGCCTTCGAGCCATTGCTGTGTATTCCTGGTTGCGCAAATACTTGAACTCATAGTACGGATGATCTTCGGTGATCTTACGTAGACCCTTCTCGGTGCGATAGACGTCGAAGAGACCACCGGTGTAAAATGTGCGCCTCATAACACTTCGCATCCTTGGGCTCATGACCAGTTCCTCGGCGAACATTGCTTTGGCGGCGCGCAGAACCTGCGCGGACGTCTGATATTCGGGAGGGTCTAGTAAGTGGTCGGCCATGTCCTCGGGCATTTCCTGTGGATCCTCCGGATACACCCTGTGTCCATCTTTCTGCAGGTTCTTTGCGTAATCGTCAGGCGTAATGCCAATGGCACGAACCAAATTGTAGACCTTTCCCGCCCGAATCCTCTCAAAGATGGTGTTGGCGCCACGAGTCCGCTTCTGGACGCCCGGTGTTGCCTCAGCTTCCAGAGTATTGACATCCTTGAGCTGAGCTGAGTACGTGAAATGTATATAATCCTGGATGTCTTGGATTTCTTCAATAGACTCAGCCTTCGCGAGGAGCGTCTCGAACACAGGATCCTGAATATCCGCAATGGCCTTCAGGTTTTCGTACGTCTTCACGAGCGCCTCTCGTTTCTCTGACAAAGCCCGGAATTTCAGGTCCAACTCAAAGATTTCCCAGAGGTCACTCTGAGTAAGGAGTCGTTGCGGTCCGGCATTTCCGTCAATATCATCCTGATCTTGCTGGGAGCTCGAGTGAATCAAATAGTCCTTCCGATGATTGAAAATGAAAGGAACCTCCAGGTCTTCGATATTCATCAACTCCAAAACTTTACGAACGGCCTTCTGGAAAGGCTGCTCGCAGCTTTGGCCGAGACGTTTCTTCGGCCATAAGAGTTTTGAGACCCACAAAGCCTCCACGCCTAGGCGGTTAGCCATCTCATCCTCATCGAGCTCCAGTTGCTTGAAAGGCTTTCTCGCAATCTGAAATCTCTCAGGAACGTCCGTGAAGCGGATCTCATTGTCTTCGTCCGTCATCATCCTCTCAGCGAGCTGAGATGGCTCGAAGACATCCTTGAGCTCCAACTGTTTCTCTTCGCCCATTTCTTCTTCATCTTTTTCCTCTTGAAGTTGCAGAGCCCAGTCGTATTCGGTGCCGTCGCCGAAAGCATTCCGGTAGTCCTCCATCTCAGCCTCGTCCATTCCAGCCTCAGGAAAACCGACGCCCCCAACGGTCCTCTTGCCGGGTCTTGCCACTTCGCGATCTTCTTCATCCTGCAAGCCTTCCTCGTCGTCGAAGACGTCTTCTTCAATGAAGTCGGCAAATTCATCGGTGACGCCACCTCTTGGTTCCCGTCGAGAGGGCCTCTCGTCGTATCCATCTCCAAGGTCCTCATCTTCATCGGAAAATATGTCGTCAACGCCGCGTGGTCCTCGAGCCGAACGCTCTTCCCTGTGGCCGCGTTTGAGGCGCTTGAACTTAGACTGTAACACATATACAGTCAGCACAACGACAGCAAACAAAGGTTGGGAATACACATGCCTGACTTGATTCCTCCCTGGGGACAGTCTCGCCGATCAGGTCGAGATCTTCCTCATCCAAAACTTCTTCCTCTTCGCGCTCAGCTCGCCGTCTTTTTCTTCGCTCGCGCCGACGGGCGCGCCGCTCCTCTTCGTCCTCTTCATCCTCATCAACGATGAAACCTTCCCGGACCTAGCACGATATACGGTAAGCATAGTGGCGCAATGGCTTTGGGATCGTGCGAGGTACTTACGGCGGCAGCTGCCTCCTCATCTTCGTCTTCTTCCTCCTCCTCACTAGAGTCATCCAGAGCACGGGCATTGCGAGCGGGTTTCTCCTCGTCGTTGGCGGCGTTCTCCTCGTCGTAGTCGCCGTCGTCGGACTCGCTGCCTAGCTCGGCGGCGACGTCAAGCAGGGGATGCGCCATGTTGCGAGGTTACGATCGGCCGGGGAGTTGCTGAGCGTGTGTAGCTGACGCGGCGAGGAGGAGCAGCGCGATTAAGTGCGCGCGACAGAGGGGCGGACGGAGGCTCTCGGCGCTTTGAAGTGGATGGAGTTGTCGGCTGCACAGCGCTGGAGGTCACCGCGACGACAGCGTGAACATGAAAGCTGAGAGAGCGCGCTGGCTTGGCGCGGCCTCTCACCGCCCGCCCATTTGGGACGCTGAACAATCCGCTCGCGGGCCGACCACGCCCCAGGGCGCATGTCCTGGCCCCCAGACAGCGAGACAGCCGCTCGCCTGCGGCGGGATGGCCGTCGCCGTCGCTGTCGCCATCGCTTTGCCCGGCTGCCCGCTACCCGCTGCCCGCTGCTCGCAGAGCAAAGCGTCGAGCTCGCTATGGACCCTGCTGCTATAGTTGCTCGTAACGGGCTCGCATCCTCACTTCGCTTGCCAGGCGACTGTACGCGCAAGAGGCGGCAAAACGCAGCGCATCTCGTCTGAGAGATCGGCGGCGCCAGGTGAAACTTCTCGTGGCCGCGTTGAAGCCTTAGCGACCCGCGCGCGCTCAGAGCAGTGCGCGATGATTTCTGCGGATCATGCAGAGAGGAGCCTCCGCAGCGACGGGCGTGAAACAGCCCCGCTGGCGCTAGTCCGTGATATTCATAACTTGCTACTCCGTCTCATTGTGCCGCTGGTCAAATAGCAGAGCTCCCGCGCCGCGACCTGCAGGAACCAGTGCCCGTCTCGCTCTGCTGCTCGGACGCTGATTGAGCCGCTCACCCTGCCACTGCACGCCCCACGCCCCAGCCAGCGCGTTGCGGCGTTCTCGACTTCAAACGCCCGCTAACCACCACCGCCGCCCAAAATCCGTCCCAGCCCGTCGCGCGCCGTTGACCTGTCCGCTCACCTCGTTCGTCCGCAAGCTCGCAGCACGCCTCAGCGCTGTTGCATCTGAGCGACTCTACCCTCCAACCGGACCCACCGCCACGCCCAAAGCGGCAATCCAATAGTCAAGAAGCCCTACCCGGCGGGCACCACACCCGGTACCTCCTTTCGCCTGCGCACTCCCGATTGGCGCATCGCCCCTCCACCACTGCGGCGCCCTCAGCTCGACATCCGCCGCGTCTCCCCAACTCCTGACCTCTCCTGCGGCCGCCAGAACACCACCCACTGCTCTCTCGCTGCCCCACCGAGCACCGTGACGCAACCTCGCGCCCAAAAATGGCGGACTCGCAGTTCAAGGTCCGCACGATGAAGCGGAAGAACGTCAAGGGCCTGGCCCTCAACGCGCCCCAGCCACGGCCTGCGTTGTCCGGCGCCGACGCTCAACTTCCTGGATCGCGCCGGGAGGACGACAAAGCCGCCGGCCAGCTGGAGATTGGCGTCGAGTTCAGGCTGGACCTGAGAGCGGAGGACCTGATTGTGATAAGGGAGCTCGGCCATGGCAACGGAGGCACTGTGAGCAAGGTGCAGCACGCTGCGACAAAGGCCATCATGGCCCGGAAGGTGAGTTTGGCTCGCAAGCATTCATCCGAAACTGTGCCGGTGGTTAACAGTGTTCGTCCAGATCATTCACGTCGAAGCCAAGAACGAAGTGCGCAAACGGATAGTGCGGGAGCTGCGTATTATGCACGACTGCGCGTGCCCATACATAGTGTCTTTCTACGGGGCTTTCCAGAACGAGTCTGGCGATGTGGTGATGTGCATGGAGTACATGGATTGCGGGTAAGGTCTCTCCATGGCTATTGAAGACCCTTAGATGAGTCTAACTGAACGATAGCTCCCTCGACGGCATCTCGAAGAACTTCGGTCCTGTCCGTGTTGATGTGCTCGGCAAGATTGCAGAAGCAGTGCTGGGCGGCCTTTCGTACCTCTACAAGCAGCACAGAATCATGCATCGTGACATGAAGCCATCGAACATACTCGTGAACTCTAAGGGACAGATCAAGATTTGCGACTTCGGTGTTTCAAGTGAGCTTGAAGGCTCTGTGGCGGAGACGTTCGTCGGCACTGGCACATACATGGCGCCGGAGAGGATTCAGGGAGCGAAATACACGGTCAAGTCTGACGTCTGGAGCGTGGGATTGACCCTGATGGAGCTTGCCATCGGAAAATTCCCCTTCAACAACAGTGACAACGATGACGAAACCGGTGGACCTCAGGGTATTTTGGATCTGTTGCAGCAGATCGTCCTGGAACCGGCGCCCAAGCTTCCCAAGAGCGACGCATTTCCCTCGATTCTGGAGGACATGATTGCACGTTGCCTGATGAAGAATCCGGACGAGAGACCAACTCCTTGGGAGCTTTACGTAAGTCCTTGTGCACATTGATTCTACATTTTCGTATGCTAACGTTCTCACCTAGGACTCTGATCCTTTCCTCCTCGCGGCTAAGCGTACTCCAGTCGATCTTGAGGCCTGGGCCGTTAGCATGATGGAGCGCCAAAACCGCAAGTCTCATCTCCAACCGACACCAGCGTCTGCAAAGATGCGTGAACAACTCCGTGCTTCTCCGAGCCACAGCCCCACGCCGTCTTCGGCTTCCAATGACCGCCATACTCCCACTTCAAGTCACACTCCGCGCTCTTCTGCAAGCCAGGACTCAAGAGATGGCCGTGATAGAGAAAGACCACAATACCCAGCTCGGACTAGCAGTGCAGGCCAGCTATCTGGCGGTCAGCCAATGCAATTGCCGATCAGGCCAGCACCTCCGCCAAGCAACCCGCTTCCGCAACCGCCGAGAAAAGTTTGAGCGTGAAAAAAAGGGGGAAGATACCAGCGCGAACTTCTGATAGGTGTAGTGTCCTGATGCTCGCGCACAGTCAGGCCGGCACCAAAAGCACAAGACAAACCTCGTCCGATGGGTGCGTGTGAATAGGGCGGTGTTTCAGACACTCCCCCTGACGCTGTACCACAAACAGGGCTCTCTCTATAGAAAGTGATGTTGGATTAGGATGTTGTTTCTTGGGATTTACACAGCATGCATCGGCGCCTCATCCACTTGGATTCTCCTTATCGTGCCTCTCACACCTCCGAGCAATTCTTCTAAGGGTCTCCTGTCGATGTCCGATTCCGAAAATCAGGCTATGCATCTTCTACTGGGGAGGGATGGAGTTTCGGGTGTTCGCAGGAAAGGAGGCAGGAGGCTTATCATTGAAGGGAGGATTCCATTTCCATTTCCCCCCCCCCCGAAATCGTTGCGAATAAGGAAAGAAATCGACAATATATCAATGGCCACAGTGTGTTCTACATCCGAATGCTCTCCTGCTCCGCTTGAATGCGCCCGTTCAGAGATTTTACACAAGACGTCACTTTTGGCTTTCCCCCCCCCTTTCACCACCTGCCCAAAGTATCGACCGTTTTACCCTAAATAGCTGTCAGGAGCGAAACGTAGGGTGCACCGGGAAGCAAAGTGGTCGAAACAGGACGCTCCAAAGATCCAGAGACTTTTGAAACGAACGATTCGTTAGAACGCACGGAGTCCACGTATCCGTGCCCTCTGTCGGGAGGCAGGCCGAAGAAAGGAAAGATCCGTCCGAGATTTCCACATATAGCAATTCAATGGTGTCTCATACGAGGGCTTTTGTAGGAGCTTTTATGTGCGGATGATCTGCAGTGTCAGTACGCGCCTGCACATCCGGTTGGTCGCTTCGATTTTCAATGTATCATGCTAGTGGGTTGTGGCTTATCAATAGCACAGGATCGCCGCTGCTTGCGGTCTGAAACGGACAGCTGTCTTTGGGGGCCGGAGATATGAGCTTGAGTCCGGACCAAGCAGTCAGTGGTCTGCTCGAGTGGCTCGTCTGGCCCAGCTTCACTGCAGCCGAATGGCAGACCGCGAAGTGGATAATCTGGTTGTGCAGACGAGCCCGAGGAAGAAGGTGATCTGATGAAGGTTTAGACATGTCACTTCTTTCGGACGCCCCCCTGAGTAACCGTGATGTTTCTCCGACATCCATCCCACCTCCTGCATGGAAAAGGGCAAGAAATGTGGAAAAGAAGTTAGCAAGGAGATAGTACAGAGAGTTTACTCACCCCAGCAGCATAGAATGGCAACCCCAACCACCCACTTTCCCCCTTCCCGCTCGAAGACAACCTCGTCCCGAGCCCAAAGAGCCCCGCGAACGCCACCTCCCCGGTCAGCACCGCGACCAGTTCCAGCAGCGCAATTCCCGCGTACAGCTGGCCCATCCTACTCCCCGTGCCCTCCGCTTCACTACCGTCTCCATCCTCACCACGGCCACCATCCGCGGGCGCCGCCACCGCAAAGTGCGCCACCAACCCCCTCATCGTCTGTGTGATCCCATTACCCGCCGACCCGAGCACCAAGCCCGCGACGATCAGCACGACAGCGGGCATCGCATCGCCGCCACCGCCGCTACCACCACCAACACTACCAGCAGGACCGACACCGCTCGCGCTCCCAACCATCCAGCTCCCGGCGGCGAGGCACGCCAAGCTCACGCGCGCGACCCACGTGTCGACGACGACGGCGCCGGCGCGCAGGCCGCGGCCGACGAGCGGCAGCAGCAGCAGCACGAGCAGGGACATGAAGGCCTTGATGGAGAGGAGGTAGCCCGCGGAGGCGATGGGCCAGCGCAGCGTCTTGGAGGCGAACTGCAGGTAGAGGTGGTTGCTCATGAGGGCGAAGGTCTTGAGGAAGATGGTGGCGAAGCAGAGGAGGAGCGGGGTCGTGGCGGGGAGGCGGAGGGAGCGGAGGATGCTGGTGAGGGAGTGGAGCAGGGAGCGGAGCGTTTGGGTGGTTGTGGTCTGTTGGGTTAGGTTCGAGGTTAGTGGAGGGGTTGTGTGTGGGGGGGATGAGGGGGCATTCTGACTTTGGACTTTGCGGTGATGCTGTTATTGTCGGAGGAGGTGATAGATGCTTCGTCGATCACGCTGTCGTGGCGAGGACGTGAATTTCGAGAAGGTAGCGTTTCGGGAATAGCCAATATGATTGGAAGGGATGTCAGCAGAACCGGAGTGCTTATCTTGAAGGGAAGCCAGAGGTCTCGGGATAAGAGCCATGATCCGCCCACGGCTGAGACCATGTCAGTTACCCGAATAAGTGCGCCAACTAAGTAGAAGGTAGATGTTCTAGACAGCGTTAGCTTCGGTAAACCAAATTTCTAGTATCAGGACAATTCGCAGACATCCGAAGTCTACACCAGGCAGCATTGCTTGCAGGTCAAGAAGGGGCTAGATTCATTAATGCGTCTCCGCTCTTGCGAGTTGACACTCAAAAACGTCTTCATCCTCATATTGCCTTTGCATTTCAGGCTCAATGCAGAAAGCTGTGCGTCAAACAATGCTGGAAAAGAAATGAAATTACCTCATGCTCTCTGGTGCAACATCCACGATCACAGTATTCATAAGAGCCGATATATTTCGATGCCCACCTCCCATGAACTGGAAGATTGCAGACGCCCAAACCAATCTGGTCGGAAAGACTTCATGGAAGTAACCTAATGGCGCATCAGCGATATAGTCAAGCGAGCATATTCGGTGGATCCATACAGATCATAATCACCCAGAGATAACTCAGTATCTGGCCGGTCATGCCGAGCAGCAACACAGGCTTTCGACCCCAGACATCCGCAAGTCGTCCAAAAAGGACGGTGCAAAGAAGACCTAAGAGGTAGGCAAAAGTCAGGCACCATAACTAGAGGCCAAAGTAGAAAGCTTAACTTGCAGGATCTTATCAAAGAAAATCAGCATCCCACAACATCGTCTCCAAACCCAAACAGGTAAGTCACAACGCCGCATGAACAGCACCCTCGAAATGGAGATGATTTTTTTTTATTGAGGACTAAGAAACGCGAAAACTGAGTTTGACACAAGAATGGTCAACGCACCAGGGACCGCAGCGAAGAGGCTCTTTAGCGCACGCAGGTACGCCAGCTCGACCTGTATGGCATCGCGCTTGCACAGGTCTTCGCGCACGTAGCGCAGCGGCGGCGGGCCAACGAGGTGCGGGTCGTGCGCGGTGTAGTAGTCGCGGCACACGGCCATCTCGAGCAAACGCACCTCCGGCGCCGCTGTCAGGCCATCGCCCAGGTCCGCGACGAGAGAGAGCGCGCCGCATAACAACGCGGCTCGGGGCCAGAAGATGGACGAAGGCGAGGGCGATGGTGTGGCGGTGCCTGAGCGTTGTTCCTGGCGTTGCGACGGTGGTGCGGGAGAGCGGGATGGCGGCCGCGATGGTGGGGTTGCGGATGCGGTGCCGTCTTGCGCCCGGTGGGACTGCCGGCTTGTGCCTGCACTGAACGCGTCAAGGCGTTGTCCCGACGAGAGCAATGGTGTTGTCTCGTCGGCGTCGGCTGCAAGGATTACTGAATGAGTGATCGAGGACTCCATTGGCATGACCTGTGAGTATAGCGAAGGGGCAGTATATTGTCTGGGCAGGAAGATGTGATGAATGTGTACTCGCAAGCTACGTTTACCCCTCCTCCATGCAACCGCTGAACCTTATCTCCGTCGAATTCCAAGGGCGGGAGCTACTGCAGCGTTGTGCATAGTTCAGAGTCATTGATTCACTCAACCGAGCCACTGAGAGGCACACATCAAGTCCTCATGCGCAAGCAGATGTCCACGCGAGCATAACTCTCGGCTTGAGACACAAAGTGTCCATTTGCTGTCAGGTCTGGACTAGATTGGACGCATCTCTTTTCCGAATGTGAACCCTAAATTAAGATTAGATTAAGTTGGGATGCATGCCGAACAGCAAGTCTACACTGCCCTTGCCTTTCAGACGCCTTCAACACCTTGCTTTTATTCAAACGCCGGCATAATGCATAGCTAGTGACCATCGGGCAGCACAAACTCTTTTATCGATATCGCTGCCTCTAATTTTTAGATTTTCACGAAAAGAACTTGGCGTACGCGGCCTTCTCCTTCTTCCTAAACTCCGCAAGCTTCTTCTTCGCACCAGCCAAGCCATTCAAGACAGCTGCATCGTTGGGTGCCAGCTTCTGTGCCTCCTCGTAATCTTGAATGGCCTCTTCTTCGTTCTTACGAGCCTCGCGCGCCTGAGCCCTGCGGAAATAGGCCTTGGCCTTATCAGCGTCGCTAGTGCCCTTGACCTCAAGCGCGTATGTTGCGCTCTTGATAGCACCATCAAAATCCTTCAACTTGTTCTGAATCAAGGCACTGTTGTTGTGCAGCTGGAAGCGCAGGGACGAAAGTTGTTGCGCTGTCTCCGGCGGGTCCTTCTCTTCGACCTCGGGGTTCTCATTAAGGTAACGGAGACCCTTCTGGTACTTGGCCAGAGCGAGACGGAAGTCGCCGGCCTTGAAGGCCTTGTTACCCATGTCTTTCAGCTCAGCGGCAATCTTGGCGATGTCAGGCGCAGAGAGTTCCTCAGACTGGTCTTCAGGGAAATCTTCATAGGGATCGCCGGTGCTGTCGGGGATGCGCTCGGTGCACTTTTCGTAGTCCTCACCCGTAAGCTCGCCGCAGTCTGTTAGAAGTAAGCTTCCGAGCCCGTGCTACAGGACGAGTTCTTGGTTGAAAACATACCAGCAATGATGGGAAACTGCTCGGGAACAGGTCTATCTTGTGCAGCGGTGGGAAGGTTCTCAATTTGACGCACAACCGACTTGCCGTTAATCACCTCACCGAATACGACGTGCTTGCCGTCGAGGTGGGGTGTTGGCACAGTGGTAACGAAGAATTGAGAGCCGTTGGTACCAGGGCCGGCGTTAGCCATGGAAAGCAGGAAAGGCTTTTCGTGCTTCAACTCGAAATTCTCGTCCTCGAACTTCTCGCCATATATGCTCTCTCCGCCAGTGCCATTGCCTGCGGTGAAATCACCGCCCTGAATCATGAATTGCTTGATCACACGGTGGAAACCGGAACCCTTGTAGTGCAGAGGCTTGCCCGACTTGCCCTCGCCTTTCTCGCCGGTGCAGAGGGCGCGGAAATTTTCGGCGGTCTTGGGGACGACTGTGGTTGTCGTTATTACTAGGCTGGGTGAGAGTTGCGTGAGGGTTGCTTACTATCATTGTACTAGATTGAATCAGTAAGTGCAGGAAACAGGTGCGGGAAGTGTGTGGTGTACTTACAAGCTCGAAGGCAATGCGGCCAGCCGGCTGGGTGCCGATCTGGATGTCGAAGAAGACACGGGAACGCTCTGATTGCGGAAGTCAGCGCGCGGCCTTAGTGCTCAGCGCGGGGTCAAGCTTACTCTGGTCGGCCATTGTCGCGTAGGAATTGGTAAGTGAGGGCTATTGTAGCTGTGTCGATATGGCTTGAAGTAGAACTCGTGTGCAGAGCGTACAGATGTAGCGTGAATGATCGCACGTTCGAAGATATGCGCGCAGATTCGTATAGGGCAGGCTGGAGTCGCTGCTTCAAGAAGATTCCATTCGACGATGACGCCTAAGCCCGGGCCGATTAGCGCCCCTGCCGCTCTCAGGGCCTAACCGCCGCAACACCACCAAGACGATCCGCGACAAGGATCTCTTCGCTCTCTCTCTCCGCAACTCGTCAACCCGCAAAAGTCGTTGCCCCATCTGAAGCTACTATCTAGCGCATGAGTATGCTATCACAACACTTGCACGGTACATGTAACGCTTAGTCTTCACGTTCTCTTACACGCGCAGCGCCGTTGCATCTCCTCAAGACCACATTGAGTCTTTTCTTCTCTAAATACCGTGTCCTCTCACTTGCTCTTCACACTATCTTGTTTTTGCCTGAGTTTAGTACAGCCCCGCCGTATAAAGTTGGTCGTATTCGTAGCAAAGCACTCCAGCTTTGATGTCCATCACATCCCCCACAGTTATGTTCTCCGCGTTGACTCCCACGCTCATGGGAAAGTCCAGCGTCACGTTTCCACCTTGTGCGTTGTCATAGTCCATGAGGTAGATGGGGCCAGAGATATCTGTCAGTCTTTTTTCAAGATCCAACGCCTGCCACGACCACCAGACACGGTCGAGGTTGGCGTGGTGCGCATAGAACTAGGTTTGTTAGTCGATTTGCCTTGCCCATCAATAGGGAGGCTTACGCACAATAGGCTACCACCCCGTCAGTGCTAAATCTAAGCAAATTCTGAAAGGAAACTCACGTCTGAGGGGCTAGCATAAAGGTCACCCATTTGTCCATAGGTACCTCCAACACCGTAATGACCACCACCGTGAACGCCAGACGCGTCAAACGAAGGGCCTCCCTCTACCACTCGGTCGAACCATCCGAAGTCGGCCTGACTGAGGGTCAATTGAGTTTGATTCATCCCAAGGTACCTTCCTGCGAAATATGGGCTGAAGTCACGCGCAAGACATCGGGGATTGCCGTTCAGGTCGCTCAACGGGCCCAAGTTGACCGTCAGATTTGCAAACGGGCCATCTTGGATGCAACCCCCACCAGTGCGTCCAGGGACAGAGAGAGGATCCGAAGTGTTGACCAGTATTGGCAGCCCATTGCCGCCAAAACCGTACACCGGGTCAAATACTGGGGACTTCAGGAAATCGGTCTCCGAAGTGACATCCAAGGTCCAGTCCCAGTATGGCTGAGCTCCGCTGTAGCCACATTCTTCGCGGAGCCCCTTCTCATACACTGCGGTAAACCATCTATGCCACGCGAGGAAGTGGCCCTACAGTCGTATTGTCAGCACCCGCTCGATCTCGAAACGCGCCTTAGACCGGGGATCTGTCTGCTCGACCCGGGTTGACAATTACCGAGACGGCTCGGCACTTCGATGTCAAACATCGGAAAACACTCCGGACTTTTGCAGCCAACAACATGAGACTTGGATCAAAAGTACTTGGCACGTCACATGGACGATGCCAGCATTCTTTCGCACCGACTGGACCGCACGCGGACGAACGCGCGAACGTCTCATGGGCATGTGCATGGACCCCATTCGCCGAACTCGGGACCACCTCAATTCAATCAGGAGGGGATCACCAACCGTGTAATGGATTGAAAAAGTCCATAATGACGTCAGCTTCATGACTCGATGCAAGTGGCCTCTGCCTTACCTGATTGATATGAGTAGCAACGAGATCTTCAAAACGAGAGCCGACACCGGGAGCATCAGCCTTCGGCGTGATCGGAGGTTTCGTCAAGAAGCATTGCACAGCGGCCAGATATTCAAGCTTTTCGGTGTTGCTGAGGGTGCGCCTGGGAAGCTTGTTCAGCATGTACTTTGATTCATCCCGAATTCACCCCTGCCAGCTCTCTGTCAAAGTTGCAGGCGGCCTTGTCTTCCCCACATCAGGGCTTTTGAAACAACCTACCACTCCTTACGGACAATTGGGCTTTCACAAGTAGCGACATCTCGGAGTCGCGTTGGAGGTGCTGCGTTGCTGCCATGCGGAGCCGCGTCCGCCCCTACAGATAAGGCGAGGACCCCTAAAAGAAGCACAGCAACGCCACAGTCACTAAGCCTCGCCATGAATCTATGGTGAAGCAGCTTGCGAGTTAGGAGCGCCGATCTTTCGATCTCCACGCTAGGCCCTCTTTCGCCTGGGTGATTCCACCACGGGACCTGGGCGCTGGCCGAGCTACATCAGAATTTTCATCAGATGGATCAGGCGGCACTATTGTATGTGCGGTATGTCCGAGAGACTTACAAGTCTGGTAACGCCGAGGGATATCCAGAGACGCTCGTGCACGTATTGCGAGAGATGAGAGGCGCAGAGCCAAAAGCCGCAGTGAGCAGCTGACCTTTAATACACGGCAGAGATCCACATCCTCCAGCAACGACGTGCCGCTCGCGAGTCACTATCTTTGCTACCGAGTTCGACCACCTGTGCCGCACTTGATGCTTCACGCATTGGTACAAAGTCCCGGGTGTCTGCGCGCGGGACGGACAGAATAGGCGACCCGGAGCACCAATAACGGAGCCGACTCCAGGCTGGGGCCTAAGTCATCCGATGGCGGCTGGGAACGATTCCGCGGGAGCGTGGGCAGCGTGTAACCGGGATTCAAGGACAAGCTTTATGAGTCGCGATCTGGGCCCCCCCCCCCCCCGTTGCAGGGCACTGTGCCCGTGCTGGCTAAGAAGGTTTGCAGGCACTCGCCCCGATGCCTGCATTCACCAGGCCACAGTGAAACGCAGGCCGCACGAGTCGCTGGGGGGTGTGCAGCCTCAACCTCGCAGCGCAGCGTGCGCCTATCAAGAGGACGCGGCTAAAGATGTTTGCAGGCAGGTCGGCGGACGACAGCGCCGCAGCGGGCTGGTTGCCAAAAGAGCCCAGAAGCCGTGCGCCTTCGACCCACTGCGGGCCGACAGCGACCACAGCTGGACTGCGAGCAAGGCTGAGGCTCGGACATGCTCCACCGCAGCGCTGAGGTGACGAGGAGACTCCGAACAGTTTTCCACGATTCGGCGTCTGGACAGCGCTGGCCGGGGTCGTTTCTGGATGGTCTGCCAACACCCACGTGGACCGAAGCTGTCGTGCCAGACAGCAGCGGGCCGGCGCTGCGCCTTCCGCTCGGAACGGCAGTGAGTAGCAGTCCGCATTAGCTGGCATGATGCATCTCTGTGCATCGGGGACAGGGAAGCAAATTACGGACACGCGCCAGTGCCAATCAGGCCAGGTGCCGCCTCGTTGCTTCGTCGGCGATCTCCAAATGATGGGGTCAAAAGGCTAGCCACCCAGCACCCCGGCTGCTGCCGCAGTTCGGGCTGGGCGCCCAGCGACAGGCATGCCACGCCGTCCCTATGAATGCCTCGAGACTCCAGAAACCATTGCCCCGTCGACGATAGATGGGCCTCCCGGCCAGCCAGCTCGCACCCGCTGTTTTATGCCCGGTGCTGCGGGTAGGATAATTGATCACCCTCTCCCGACTCTTGTCCCTCGGGCCCGGCATCGTCCCCAGACCTCGTATGAATCCGGCCCATCCAGTCGCCGCCGGTGCCCGCGCGACACTGCTCTGCCACCCGCAATGGCTCCCAACGACTACGGCCCGCGCATAGAGGTGACGGCCTTCACCCTCACCAGCATCTCCACCGTAATCGTCGCCCTCAGGTACGTCTGACAGCTGCACTCGTATTACCATTTACCGTGAACTGATCTCTCAGCCAGACTATACTGCAATGTCCACCTGTTGAAGAGGGCTGGCATCTCTGATATATTCATGAGCGCTGCAATGGTATGTGCCTAGACTCATGTGATTGAGCATGGAGAGCGACGTCTCACATGTTCCACAGGTCATGACATGGGGCATAGCAGTCATCAACCATTACCAGGTTCGATATGGCACTGGAAAGCACATTTACGATTTAGGAACGGTGCGTAAGCTATGCTCCAATGACACTTTTGTAAACACTAATCCCATGTAGTCCATGGACGGTCTTGAGGGTACTCTCAAGTCATGTAGGTCTAGTCAGTATCTTCACCGTAGCCATTCGTGCTAACAATGAGTAGGGTATTCCTTCCAGATTGCCTACCTCGTCGACCTCCTCTTCGTAAAGTTCTCCATCCTGTTCTTCTACTGCGCCATCTGCGATCAGAGATGGTTTCGAACGGTCATCTACGCCATGATGGCAATAGTAGGAAGCTTCACCATCGCCATGACCTTCGTCAACGCTTTCGAATGTCCAAACCCGTCAGACGCCTTCACCGTCGAGATTATCATGGCTGGCCTTGGATCTTGCCGGGACCTACATTCGATGTATTTTGCGCAAGCGGGATTCAACATCGCAAGCGACCTGACCATCATGCTAATTCCTGTCCCTCTACTGGCGCGCCTCCAGATGCCAAAGACCAGACGGGTTGCGCTTTTTGGAATTTTCAGCGTCGGCTTCATTGCAGTCCTAGCGTCAATTCTCCGTCTCTGGACACTGTCGATATGGGCAAAATCAAAGGATGTCCCTTACACCGGCGGGCCGATCCTTATCTGGACACAAATCGAATTGAACGCCGCAATCATCTCTGCATCCTTCCCATCCATGAAGGCGCTCTTTGCGCACACTTTCTCGGACAAATCAGGCACTCAGCAGTCTTCAAGTGGTGGGCGCTACTTTAAGTACGGCTACGGCGCCAACTCCGCGGACAAAGCCAAGGCGATAAAGATTAAGGACAGCACAATCAGTTTGAAGACGCTCTCTTTCGTGAAGAGTGGCTCTGGCGAGACACGGACATCAGCAACACTGCCACGAGGAGGCCAGGGGATGCGGAGCTTCGACGCCGGGAATAACCACAGTGATGAGGCCTTGTTCTTCGATGACCCCGCTGGTGAGGAGACCATCGTCGAGAGCGGAAAGAACTCTTCGGACGACAGGCGAGACAGGGTCGCCGGAGTACGAACAACCCCGCAGCCGACCTTTCCGACCCACCAAGGCATCATGAAGAGCTTGACCGTTGAGCAAACCACCGAGGATGCGAACGGACGGCAGCAATACTACCGATCGCACTATCTCCGATGATCCGATGACCTTCCAATTTTACGAGAAACGAAACCTAGCTCACAGCACGGACTGGCAATTCATTATGAGATAGCAATCATCGCAACTGGGCATTGGCGAACATAGGATTACACCAGCATCTTTTACGACGGGGTTTCCTTCACAGATCGTTTACGGTCTGGGGAAGAGAGCGGCTTGGGGAATTGTAATTGTACGTAGAAGTCTTGTCACCCGGCGTTTTTTCCTTTTCAAGATACCACATTCATCTACGCAAAACAAGATACCACCGAGTACATGTACAGTACTAGCACCGAGAGAAGCGACAGAAAGTGTAGGAAGGCGAATGCGGGCTACCAACGCACTCCAGGTACCCTTTTTTTTTTTTTTTCTTTCTCCCGAGACTCTCTCCCTGCCGCTCACGACCACCAAGAGCTCTCATAGCCTTGTCGACGTTACAGCTGCCGAAATTCAGCCCACCCACTTTGGATGAAAAAAAGCAAAACCGACCCTCGTCAAAAATGTGGGTAGGTAGGGGTTCCTCCCCACGCACCTACCCAACTCATCCTTCCCGAGCGCTCTCTCCTGCCCCTGCAGCAGCAGCAAAGCAACGGCCGCGAACGCGGCGCAAGGCGATCACCCGATGGATGGGCCGGAAGCTCCATGAAGGCAGTTCCCGTCCTGCTTTCCTCCCCCCACCCCCACCTCGAGCACGCGACGATGGAGAAAGGGGGAAAAATTTAAAAAAAAAAAAAAAAAAAAGAGGAAGAGAGCCTTGCGCCGCCAGGCACGAGCGAACCGGCGAGAGCCGATTACGCGTTTTCGAGCGAGCATGCATCCCCAATCCAGGTCTCGCTTGCTCCGCCCTCCCCCTCCCCGGCCGAACGCCAGAAATGCTTGCCATCGTCGCACCCCCCCCCCCCGTTATCAGCTTGTCTCTTGCCTTCCCATCCCCCGGCGGGAGAGGCACAATCAAGGTCTCGCTTCTGCGGCCTCTCTCTCCGTGCCCCCCGCCTTGCCTTGTTGGCCCTGCTTACAGTGCCGTCTGATTGCTTACACAATACCCCCCCCTCTATTTTTTTTTTTTTTTTAGAGAGAGAGAGAGAGGCTCGGCGCTCTGCTGCAGCATCTGCGCGCACTTCTGAAAACGCTCGAGGCAGAGAACGTCACAGCACATCTGCTTATGTCTTGGATCGAAGGGGGAGGGGAGAAACCCGCCACGCCCGCGCCCCGGCTCTCCGCACGCTCGGACGGTGACTGGCTGGGAATGGATGCCGTCGACGGATCTTTCCTTCCTACACGTTATTTTTTTTTTCTCTGGGCAGCAGTAAGCGCTGCTGCGCCGTGAACAAAAGGAAGACGATGGTAAATGTGGAGGCAGCATGTGTGTGTATGTGAGCGCGCGCGCGCTGCTCTCTCTCTTTTCTGTCTCGGGCTATTCGAGCCGCAGGCCCGCGTCTCCGGGTACCCTATTGTTGACAGGAGTTTGCCGCCGTGCTCGTATGCTGCTCATACAGCGTGTTCTTCACGCACTGCTTTTCTTTTCTTTTTCTTTATCTTGCTTGCTCATTTCACAAGCTTGTCGGATGCAGCAGGGCTGAGATACCGATGTTGCTTCTCTATGGGAATTTTTTAGCGGGGGTTGCTTCCTCGTATTCTTCATCCTGTCATTCGGCAATCTGGACGAGTAGGGAGAGAGCATGTGCCTCGTTTCGTGGCTCTTCTTCTTCTTCTTCTTCCTCCTCCTGGTTTGTCGATCGATTGCTTGTTCGACTTCGTGCGCACGCTCGCGCGGTGGGGCCGCAGAGTGGCTGCTTCTGCGGTGTGAAGCGGTGCCGAGTCGTCATCATCGCAGATGAGTGGACCGACGGTTTGCTCGGGGGGAGAAGGCGAGAAAGAAGGGCGGATATGGGGCCGGGCGGCGGACGTGCCAGGGAGGTCGAATTTTTTTTTTCCTGGAGAATATAGTATACAGATCGAGAAATGGAGTTTGGGAGTTTGGGAGTTTGGGAGTTTGGAGATGAGCTGCTGCTGACTCGAGGGGGCTTTGCGCGAGGCAGCTGTGCTGAGGCTTGAATTTTTTTTTTTTTTTGCTTTTCCTTCTACTTCTTTCTCAATTTCCTTCTTTGAGGCTGATGAGTAGAATCCCGCAGCGCAGGCGTTGACGTCCCGCTGCACAGCCAGCTGCGCTCAGTAAGACATCCGCCGCCTTGTCGGATGGATTCTCCGAATGTGCAGTCACAGTCAATGGGCCAATAGGGCGATTCGCGGGCCAATGCCCCGTAGATGTCGTACCATAAGCCCCCAGTTTTCCATCGAGTATACGGGCTACGGCCTACTTTTCTTTTCCTTCGTTTTCCTTGGATTTTGAGCAACATCATTGGGCAGCGTAAATCCGTCTGCTACTCATGCTTACATGCTCCGCCCAGGCGCCCAGTATCTAGTGATTACTACGCTCGGGGGCCAGAAGGGCCGGTATCAGACCATGAGCTCCGCCTCGGAGTCGTGTGTGTGTGTGTGTGTGTGTGTGTGTGTGTGTGTGTGTGTGTGTGTGTGTGTGTGTGTGTGTGTGTGTGTGTGTGTGTGTGTGTGTGTGTGTGTATGCGTGTGCGTACGACCAGCAGTAAAAAGAAAGGGAGATGCTGTACGCCCGAATGTAACATCTTGGTGCCTCAGCCTCTTTGGGCTGCTGCAGCATGGCCCGCCGCGAAGCGAGACGCGGGTTCCGTAGGTAGCCAGTATGTTCCAGTAAGCCTTGGCCTTGCATGCGCCACCGCGGGTGTGCGGGTTTTGCGAGCCATCCACAACAACGTGCGGATGGCATGACAGCCACCGTCGCACGAGGGAGCGGGAGCGCTTCTGCCCGCTCCCTTCTGATACCGTTACACAGCCTCGCGACTCTCTGGTTCCGGATGGGAGAGCCCTTGTCTTTTGAGGCTTATGGCGGTGGAGCGGAAGGCGAAGGGTACCATGGGTAGACTCCGACAATGGCTGTCAGGTTAGGTCATTTCGAAAACGGCAAGCCGGCCTGACTGTTTGGGCAGCTGAGACCCTGATCTGGTCTGACATTTCGGGAAGACATACTGAAATTGAATGTTTGAAAGTATCATGTCAGGCTCTATGAACGCGCATTTTTTTCGGGCATAGAAGTGGTTGAAAGATGGGCTTGTCCCTGTCCAGGAAGGATCAGGACAGGCCGGGCAGTGGTAAGCTGCATATGAAAAGATCATGCGAAAATAGCTGGTCACGGTGATCACGGCACGAATGGGGGAGCAAAAAGTTTCTGAACGAGACCCCGGTATCTTGCGAATAATGGATGTTTGCTATAGCTTTATCTATGTCAGACAGGAACAACCGCGCCGTGGGATCACCAGTGTTCCGGACGGGAGTGCGGATCTCAGGGATTATACGATCCACCGTTGGCGAGCAAATGCCGGGCAAGGATAATCCCAGATGGAACGAAGCACAGCAAGCATCGCGGAGCAGGGCCTGTGGGGTAGAGCTTCGGCGGCGGATTGTGGCCGAAGGCTCCTTGGCCGCTTCATGCAAACGTGCTTAATCAATTCGTGACGATGCAGTGGCCTCTCTTGCAGGGCATGGGGACCCGAAGCATTCTCGACTGCAGCGCTGCAGGTACGCGCGCATCGTCACTAGGGCCTGAGGATCAAAGTTCTGCGCAGGGCACGCGAGATGCAACAGGAGGCATTCTTCAACACTTCGTCTCATCTTTCCTTCGATCTTCGCATGATATCCTCGCGTCATGTAACAGAGTCTATAAAGTATACTATGCAGGTATGTCGCCACCGTCCCTACGATCATCGTGGATAGATATACTCAAAAGTTACGCGTGCCGGACCAGAAGCTTCTGCTGCTCGGTCCCCTTCCCTTCCCGCTGTCAAACCAAATCTTATTTTACCACTCCAACTCATTAACGGGTCCGATCTTTCCCCACAGACCCATGTCCGGCGCCGTCTGCGGTTTGGGGCAGCTCAACTGCTTGCAAACTACGTTTGCACCCGTATCTGTCAGCTGGTGTAGCTACCAAAAGGTAAAATTGATTGAAAGAAACGTTCGGCGCCACAGAGATCATATCAACTGACCGTACATCGTAAAAGTTGGGGGAAAGAATGTCGAGACTTACGCAGATCAGCTTGGTTGTACCTCTCGCTCACGTTTGACTCCCTGCTAGCCGGCCACACCTCCTTACCCCTTTTCCTCTCTTCCTTGAGGTGTGCCGTCAGACCATCCAGTATTCCCAGCTGGAGCCTAGTCGCCACGGCGTCCAGCGCCGGTTGTTCTGCCTTAGCACCTGAAAGGAGGGATTGGACCTCATCCTTGATGGCCTCGATGGCGATGTCGGCTTGGGCATTATCGCCAGGCCAGTTCAGGTATACGTGGCATGTAAACAGAGTATGGGTCGCCGAAGTAGGGGATGCGGAGACGGTGTACCATAGTCGGCCATCTGCTGAAATGTGGAGAGAGCTGAGTCCGTGATGGTCGAGGACGGAGTGTGCGCTTTGGCCGCCAATGTTGGATAAGAATGGCATCTTGGAAGCCAAGTCAAGCCATGCGTTGGGTGGGACAGTGGTAGAGCAGCCCGTCTTCTCCATGTAATGTACTGTAAGCAGAAAGGTTTTGTGAGCTTAGCGAGGTACGTTCGGCTTTGGAGTCTGAATTACCGGCTTGCTTCCAGTTCACATTCTCAGCGAAATCGAGCTGAGCAAGAGGGGCTGACCGCTCGGAGATGCCCCAGCTCTTTGCCAGGATATCGACCATCCTGACCTCAGGAGTTGTCACTTTCTCCGCGCTCAGATTCGCAAAGACAAAGCCCTGACGGGTAGTATGTGTGTGAATTTCGAACAGTCCATTTTGGCTTTTGTCAAAGCTCTCAATTTCGTCAAATGCAGGCGCTTTGATAAGACGTCCTCTTGTGTCATAACTCCATCCGTGGTAGCGGCATCCCAGTACAGTCGAAGACCCGGATTTCTTCTTGGTGATGGTGTATGCTCGATGCCGGCATACATTATGGAAAGCTCGAATAACATGATCTTTTCCAAGGATCAGGAAGATAGGAAAGTTGGCCAGCTGAAATGTGTGATAGTCGCCTGGCTTCGAAAAATGGCTCCGGTGAGTGAGGTATATCCAGTGCTGGCCAGCTTGTCAGACACCTGATTGGCTGACGCACAGTAATTTGGAGGCTTACCTTGCTGAAAATTGCACGACGTTCTAACTCAAAAAGGGTCTCGCCAACCCACCAATCCTCGGGAAAATCAGATGCGCGATGTGCCTGAGGCTCTATAGGCTCGCCAGGCCCAGGGGCAGCTGACCGGGCAACGTCAGATCTCTTGGCACGGGCCCAGCCGCTGGTTACATGTATATATGCTCCAAAGGCAACAAGAGCAGCGGAAACAGAGAATAAAATGGACACAACGTTAACCATGATGATCTACCGAACCTCCGAGAGGCTTCTCTGGACCTGCGAGAAAATGGCCACGGCGAGCAGGATATACAACTTAGCTAGAGCAGAGCGGCTCGCCTGACCACACATATCGCATGACATGTCGACGTAGTTTACCCACCCAAGTAGCCGAATTTGGACATGCTTTCCCTCTGTATCTGCTGTCAGTAGGGCAACCAGCGGAGGTTGATGCGTTGATGTGCAGATGATGCGGGGATTGGATCGCGTTTCCCCTTTCGGAACAGCGTGGAGATCCCGCATCCGCGGTGACCCAGTGAACAGACGAAGGCAGACCAATCACAACGTCTGAATTTTGCAGATGGTCTTGTTAAAGCGGGCGCAGGATGAGCTGGATTGCACAAGTGTTGGCAGGCCGTTATCGTTGGCTCCTGTCGCGGGGCGTCACGCTCTCGGTCCTGCCCGAACAGGTAAGCCACAGCCACTGTGTGCTCAATGCGACATCCGAAATGCCAGGCAAATGATTCATGGCTGCTGAAATTTCGGTGCGTAACGATATACGTGCGAGAACACGACTACTAGATGGCATGAGATTCAGACTGGTCTGCTGGAGTTTAACAACTATTGAGAGAAATGGGCGGTCGAAGGGCCGAGGATTCCACCGGAAGACGGTCAATGAACTCCTACAACGTGCTGATCCAGACTGTGCTGCTCGAAGACCATTTCGAGAACACGGCCTTGGTAGTCTGGGAACAAATCAGACATTAGTGGCGAGGGGGAGCTGGACGACCTACAGGCAACGCCGTTCTCCTTATTCGGGTTTAAAATGCCTTCAGCATAAATGCCCTTCTCCAAATTCGCTTGTGCTTTCTCGCACAACTCGTAGTCCTCGAGGGCAACCTGCCTGACGAATTTAAAGTACTCATCGAACTTTTCGCCTGATTCCATGTGGTAATAATCGAACTCCATGCGAGTGATGTTCGGATCCTCTGTCGGGCACACCCGGAAGGAGCTCATCCCGCCGCCGTACACGTTGAGAGTGCAATTAGGAAAGAAGTACAGGAACAAGCCGTCATCGGGCTTCTTCGGATCCGCAATGTGCTGTGAGAAATTCTTGAAGTTCTTCACCGAATAGAAGGTGGGTGGATAGTAGACGGAAAATGAGGGGTGGGTGTACTGGCAGTGAAGGCACTCTTGATAGCCGTCGACCATAGTTTTCCAATTGAACCTGCCTTCGTATTTGAGGCTTCTACGGTGCGGCAGCTTGGTGAAATCGACGCGGGAGATCAAAGGCTCGAGATCAGGAAAGAACTCGTCAAACTCAGGCGCACCGTTTGATATGGTAGCAAACAGCAGTCCCGTGGCGGTCGTCCGGCTGCGCACCTCTTCGTCCTTTAATGTTCGAGAATGTCAGAGGGACTCTTATGTTCTGCTAGATTGACGACAGACCGTCTTCTGCATCAAGACTCTCAAGCTTCCATCCTCGTTCCTGGTCACATAAACGGGCACTTGGGCGATCTCGTAGTCTACACGGTCTTCATGGAACCGAGTGACTGGCCCCAGGAGATACCATGACTGCAAAGGTTAGCGACGAAGCAGGAATATCCTTTTTTTTTTTGTGGTGTATGTACACTACTCTACTCACCTTGAAAAACACGGCACGGCGTTCCAAGTTGTACAGTTCTTGACTGGTATACCACGAGGCGGGCAGAGTCCTCGGAAGCTCACAGGTCATGGCGATAGGGCAGCAGGTAATGTGCAGCACAGCTTGTGGGAATACCAGTGAGTCGGTGTTGAGCCCTGTTGTGTGTCGCGGCTTCCAGTCTTATAGATGGGGCTGGGAGAGACAACACACATGGTGTTATCAAAAATGGACAAGGAACCCCATGCACGGTTGGCAGGTGAGTGGAATGCATGCAGATCTGTCGTCAGTGCCGGTCTTTGGTCAGGGAAGACCCCGACTTGATAAGCGACAAAGCGCTATGTCGAATGCAGAGAAGAAGTCCCAAGCGCCGAGGACACCAAAAATAAGCATGAGACGTAGAGACGTAGAAAGATGGTAGGTTGTTGCCTCGAGGCTATTAGCTACTAAGGACTGTAGCTTCACGAAGGTAATGTTCATGTCTGTTACTTGCAGAGCTTGCCGAGCTGGCAGGTGATTTCGGACGGCTAGGTGACAACTTTACGCGAAGCACAGTGAGTGGGAGCAAGCGGGTTAGGAACAGAGTGGAGTGGAGTGGAGTGGAGTGGAGTGGAGTGGAGTGGAGATGGAGGGGAGCGGAAGGTGGAGGGTGCTGATGGTGAGGGGAGCCGGCAGACGATTCGCCGACAGTGGGCAGTGGGCAGGCGGGGATGACGCGACCGTGCTCGACGCGCCTGGAAGCTTGACGCGCAACTGGAAGGAAAGCTCAGCTGCTCCTGCACTACCGCATCATCCAAGCTATTCCTATGGGCATAATCGGATAACTTTCCCAGGTCCATCCGTCTGCTGTAGCGCCCCTCGGAAAAAATTCCTCTAGGATTTGGGACATTCTGGGCGATAGCGAGATCACCTGGATTGCCCAGCTTGCGCCTGACCACTTCCAACAAACTGGCCGTCCGCTGCGCATCGCCGTCGACGAAGCTGGATGGCGTTCTTGCACCTTGAACCCCCACCAGGTCCGCGCCATTCGTGAGAGTGAGCCAATTCTTCAGTCTATCGGCTGCGATCCTCTGAGCTGACAGCATGCCAATGTAGAGGTGCCTGAAGCGAATCCCGTTGAGACGGCCATCCTTTTCCGAATCCTCAAACTCTTGAAGCTTAATGTACAGCTTTTCTTCACTTTCGATGGGCCCTGGAGGCCATAGAAGAAAAGAAAGACGGCCGGCATGATCAAATACAAAGACATCGACACCCTACGCCGTCTCCTTGACCTCCTCCGCGTCCCGCACCATCAAGCCCCGGCCGAAGCGGAGGCAGAATGCGCCCGGCTGCAACTGGAAGGAATCGTTGAAGCCGTGTGGTCGGAAGACAGCGATAGTCCGATGTTCGGATGCACTTTTCTCATCCGCAACTTCCGCGACAAGAACAAGAAGAGTGACACCTACGTCCGCGTGCACCGGGCTCGCAATATATGGGAAAAGAAACAGCTTGATTGTGAGGGTCTGGTTCTGTTTGCTATGCTGAGTGGCGGTGACTACGATCCCGTCAGAGTTATCGGCTGCGGTGCACAGCTGGCTTGGAAAGCCGCAAAGCGTGGTCTCGGAAAGATACTGTGTCAAACGCCCGACAGGGAATTACCATCCATCAGAGACCGCCTCCTACCAATCTTCCATAACCGTGACGTGGAGATCCCACCCAGTTGGCCTCGAGCAAGACACTTGAACAACTACAGGAACCCAACAGTATCCACGCTGGAGACCTCCGTGATTTGCAAATCCGGATGCCCTGGGACCGTGTCATTGACCAGTCAGCTTTAAGAATCTTCCTCAGAGAACGTTTGCAAATTCGGACCAAAGGCTTTCTGAAGCATGTTGCCACCATCATTTTGGTTCGGAAGCTGTGTGACAGTGCCACTTCACCAGTCAGCCGCGACAGCGATAACCCGTATACGATCGAGATTGCTCGCCAACGTAAGCAGAACACAAACAATGTGCCCGGAGAGCAGTTTGAGAGGAAGATCAGGTTTCTACCTCTCACTGTCGTCGACTTTGATGTCATGGTGCAGCCAGAGAATGAAGACTGGCGGGAACTTGTGACCAAGGCTGATGGCGAATATGATCCACGTGCTAAGATTGACTGTGAGATCCTCGACGTTATCCCCAGACATAGCCTACCTGCGTCAGTGCTTGAAGCTCCGCCGGCAAAATCTCCTAAGAAGAGGAAGCGGATATCTCAGGAGCAGGGAGATGATTATGTGGAGTGTTCTGATGTGCTAATAACAGAATCCATGACAGCACCGAGACAGCTGGACACAGCAAGGAGTTCAAGGAAGCGCCCCAGGTAGACAGCACAGAACCAATCTCGGGCCGATGAATCTGAAGCGCCTCCGACGAAGTGAGCGAGATTATTGACAAGATGATATGTGTTCGCCTACGTGGCGCCGGACGCAGTAGTGGTGGGCGTAGACACCAGGGTCCTGGCTCTAGGTCTGACGTATTGGCACCGCCTCCAACTCAAAGTTCTGCAGAAATCGTCGACCTCGGATCGCAAAGCGAAGATGAGTTGCCCTCTCCATCTGAGCTTCTCCCGCGGCCCGTAAGTGGCGTATCTGCATCTCGTCTGAGACCACCGGAACCAGTTCATGCAGCAACATGTGTCCTTCCCGTCCCGGCTCCTGCGGATGAAGATTTTCGATTAACGCGCCAAATGCAAGCTGCATATGTTGCTGAATCAAGTCCAGCAGCGGAAACATCCGCCCCATCCCCTGGATCTGCAGAGCCTTTAACAACGCCACCAAGAATAATTCCCGCACCCAGATCCCAGCGGCAGATCCAAAGACTGTCACAGCGGCAGGTCGAGGCGGAGTCACTTTCCGTGCGAGAAGCGGTTCGTGCTCATTGGGCCGGTTTCAATGCGAAGATATCCGAACGAGATGGCATGCAGGAACCACGAAGTACCGACAGGTCACAGAATCAGAGGTCTGCGTACGCTGCATTAGAAACTATCGAGTGCATTGACTTGACTAGCGACTGAATGCGGCGAAACTAATATCCGGATGTTACGACGGTGTCCGATTGGCCATTTCACAGACGCTGCATTGCCGGTGTCCGGTTGTTCCTCGACGAAGAACCTACAGCTTATTCGATGAATCACATCAAGACGCCACGTTCTGTCTTAACACTGCATTTCAGATGAAGCAAGACCACGCCGCACACATCATCCCACGACCGGTATGAAAACAAGGTTTCGCCTGGGGCCTTGCATGGATGCTCGGAAAATGACATAATATGGCACGTTCACTATAGTGGAGGTTTTCACCTCCGCGGCCCCGCGAAAGGCGATATGGATCCGGCCTGCTAACGCCAAAGATTGCGGTGCATTCCTAAAGTGGAGAAAACCTACATGAGCAATGAGTTTAGGGCAAATTCGCTGGGAAACCTTACCTCTGGCCTACTACTTTTATCCGTCCACTTATACTCCATATGTCTGCGCGACAGCTCTAGTTGTTGCAAAGGGTTTCGCAAGAGTTTGTTGGAAACCATGATAGATTGACCCTCTTAGGGGCTTGACAGCTAGCAGAGTCTATGTACACAGGGGTGAAACTTGGCCTGATTAGGCCTCAATAATTAGGTAAATACTATGTGCCGCCTTCGATCTTCAACAGAGTTATGGACATACCCTTGAAAGCTTTGTACTCTTACTTTTACCATCTAAATTCCATCAAATGCACCGATTGCTGGAAGTATCGGGCCATATTAGGCCGAAACCTTTTCAATGACGTGACCATGGTATTCAAAAGGACACTAGTTCTGGCCCAACCGCTGTTCCGGCATCTTCGTACGAGATGAAAGGTTGTTTTCTCGGAAATTTTGTATAAACAGCAGGCGACTTGAAACTTACGAGGGGCTGATTGCGCCACGAGTCAATGCATATTCGGGAGTTCTGCGCCACAAATGGGTTTGTTCGACAATTATACGCCAAGTACAATGCTGCGGCATAGAACACGAGATATTTTACTTGGCGATGAGTAGAGAAGTTCAGCTGGTTCCTTGTAAAGGGGATCGCGAAGAAACCAAAACAAAAGGGAGCACTGACCGAACGGGTCGGCGGCGAGATTAAAAGATCGTCCCAGGGACTTCGTATTTGCACTCGGACGTAGCCGACGCTTTCTCGCCGGGCCGAAGGGTCTGTTTAGTTTCGCTCCTGTTGACAAGGCTGGAGAGAGATCGCTGGCAGAACTTGCCGCTGGTGGAGCTCAAGGCTTTGCTGATGTGGCGTTTGTGACCGGATGACCACGAGTCGTGCAGGCTCGTGGAACAAACAGATTCTTCAAAACGGACCCCAGCATACACGGCTCCCGAGACAGAAGGTCGCACAGGGACGATAGACATGTTTCATGAGAATGGACAGCGGCATGTCTTACTCAGAACGCATCATCTGCTGCATTCTTTCGCGTCCGTGGAGGCTGGAGTCTTGGTATCGACATGTCAAGAAGTCGGAGCGCTCAGACGCCGCCCCCGTCTTACTGATCATGCAGCCCGATGAAGATCGTCGAGTTATTTATGCACTGCTGACCGCAAAGTCGCACAGGTTACAGATGTTTCGCGTGGACAGTGGCGGATTCACTGGGCTGACAGACGCTAAAATCTGACCCGGCGTGCTGCGGCTATGATTAAGCTCAAACTTTATTTGCTAGAAGCCGTCAAATTGAGGCTTTGATCTTGAATCAAGAGACCACCCAAGCCAATCGCATCCTTTCCTGCCCACCCGGCCTTTGATGTCAAATGCCGAACATGCGTCTGCCCGCGGCCGCCGCGGCAGGACTTGGGGGTTCGGACAAGGAGAGGCCATGATCGGCGCGTGGAGAAGCCTTGGTAGAACATCCGGTATCCCGGGTGCTGCGCGCAAAGGGCTCTTGCAGCCCGTTGCAACCCATGCTCAGAATCTGGAATTCTACCCCTAATTAAAGCAACCCACGTCGATTGGCACCAATCGTGCGCCCCGGAAAGCTGCTGTGCGATGTTCTAAGCCGTGTTTGCTTAATCCATGCCTTTCCCAAAATGCCGTGGGCCGGCCTCGATGTGATCGGCCTTCCTTCTCTTTGAGCGCCGACGTCCACCAGGAGAGATAAACCTTCTCATAGGGCCTCATTCCTTCTCTTTCTTTCCCTTTTTCGTCACCCCTCCCGACCGTGGCCCACCTTGAACATGCGGTGGTCGACGTTGCTCCCCTTGCTAGCGGCCGCCGTGGCCTGGGCTAAGGAGCCTTACCTCAAGGTTCACGACGATACCTTCATACCAGATGCTGTCCTACGGGTTACGGAGGAAGATGCCAGCATTGGCTGTATTCAAAGGAATTCGGTCGTCGTTAACGGGACTGTCCCAGGGCCTCCGTTGCAATTCATATCGGGCAGTGTCATCTGGGTCCGTGTTTATAATGACATGCCGGACAAAAATCTCACAATGGTACGAACCGACGACATATCCGTCCGCATGCAGATATCCCAGCTAACTTCTTTGGTCCCAGCATTGGCACGGCTTGACCATGGCAGCCGCGCCATTCGCCGACGGTTCGGTTGCTGCCAGTCAATGGGCGATTGCGCCGTTGAAATTTTTCGACTACGAGCTTAACCTGTTCGACATCAAGCCGGGAACGTACTTCTACCACTCCCATGTCGGCTTCCAAGCAATCACTGCCACGGGTCCCCTGATCATTACCAACAAGGCGGGCGAGGAGTCGCCTTACCAATATGACGAGGACCAGCACGTCATGTTCACAGATCTCTACAACACCACCGACAAGGATATTGAAGCAGGCCTTGTAGCCAACCCTTTCAAGTGGAGCGGCGAAGTGGGCGACGTCCTTGTCAACGGTGCTGGCATTTCGTCATACCCGGCAACCAACGATGCTGAGAGTTGCGGTCTCGCACAAATTCCCGTGGAAGCTGGGAAGACCTACCGGCTGCGCTTCATCGGCGCCACCGCGCTTTCATTCCTGGCTGTCGGATTCGAGGAGCACAATCTGACCATCATCGAGGCTGACGGTGCCTACACGGAGCCTGTGGAAGTCAGTTTTATCCAGATCGGCGGCGGTCAACGCTACTCGGCCCTCCTGAAGACTTGGACCTGCGACGAGCTCGCATCCATAGCCGATGGCCGGTCCCAGTTTTACATCCAGATGGAAGGCCGGGACCGCCCTAAGAACATCACCACTTATGCCGTCCTGGATTACGGCAATAGCTGCGGCGGCAGCACCGGTGTCAGCGTCGGTGTCAACGTTGATGCCGGATCCGGATCCGACTCCAAACAAGATTCCAACAACCAGTCTTCCGCCGGTGGTCCTGCGAATGGCGTTGGTGGTGGTGGTGGCGGCGGCGGCGGCAAGAAGGGCCCCATCTCGCGCAAGACGCCTCCGCAGACGCCGCCGCTCCACCTGCCGCCGACGGTCCAGGGGTGGCTGGACTACGAGCTGCACCCGCTGGAGCCGGCGGCGGACTTCCCGACGGCGGACGAGGTGACGCGCACGGTGGTGATGGACATCTACCAGCTGGGCGACAACGGGTACGTGCGGTGGGCGCAGAACAACCTGTCGTGGTACGAGCACACGCCCGTGGTGCCGTACCTGGTCGCGCTGTACACCAACGCGTCGCAGTACCTGCCCGACTACGACGTGGCCGTCGCCAGCGGCACCGGGCGCGACGCGCGCGTGAGCGCGTGGCCGGCCAGGATCGGCGAGGTGCTCGAGATCGTGATTCAGAACACCGGGTCGTACAGCGGCGGCATGGACGGGCATCCCATGCACATACACGGCGCGCACCCGTTCTACCTGGGCAGCGGGCGCGGCGTGTACGATCGCGAGGAGAACGAGAAGAGGCTGGCGGGCAAGACGCCGGTGACGCGCGATACGTCGATGCTGTACAGGTACAGCGATAAGGAGGAGCCGCATAAGGTGCACAGTTGGCTGGCGTGGAGGATTCGCGTGACGCAGCCGGGCGTGTGGATGCTGCACTGCCATACGCTGCAGCATATGATCATGGGTGAGTTCGTTTCCGCATTCTCAGAGTGTCCATGGTTTCCCCCACCCCCTTCTTCTTACTTGTCCCCGTCATGGCGGTGGACAAGGGGAAATGTGGAATTGGTCGTTATGCGGACAAAAGAAACGGAAGCTGACAAACGATGCAGGAATGCAAACCGTCTGGGTTTTCGGAGACTCCAAGGATATCCTCACGGTTCCGCTGCCGATGGTCGAGGGTTACCTGCTTTATGGCGGAGATGTGTACGGCGACGACGATCACGACCCGCAAGTGATTCACTTCTTTGATTCGGATTGACGACAATGACGACAATGACGATGGAAAGGAGAATTAAGAGGCGGAACGGCAAACGGGATGCGGAGAGAACTTGCTTTGAAGAAACACAGATTACTGCGGGGAATGGCGATTTGTAATGCATCCTACTATCCAAGATATATTCGGTAATTTTGAGACAAGAGGCGGACCAGAAATCTTGAAACAAGACCAAGAAAAAGCAATGGATAATTCGTGCGAGCTCTTGAAGCCGAGCCGAGGAATTGTTGAGTGAACAAACTCTGTTATACCTGCGATATGCTAGCCTTTTGGGGCCTGATACGGCGCCCAATTGCAGGCTTGAACAGTAAGTATCTTGTATTTTGCATTGGAAGAGCCGGGATTAAACCAGTCACGCAGAGGTCGCGTTTAGACAGACCCACTGCGGACAAATAGCTGGGCAATGTCTCGTGAGGTATCTGTGTTACGATGTAGATCGGTATGGTGTTGCAGGGTGTTGACCTCGGCAAAGGCAGGCGCGGCATTGCATGCGGGCAAGAGGGAGGGGAAGCGCGTTGGTTGCTGGTCTGACGGATTCTTCCAAACTTTCCGGAGAGCTGCACATTTCACCACCATCTGCAACCCATGAGTGGATCCACGAGACTCGTCCCCAGGATGCGCTGCACGATGCCTCCCGACTATCCTCCCGCAGCTGGCACAAGCTGCTCCCGCATATCGCTACGCCCCTATCAGTGCCCGTTGCGCCCTCCCTTCGTCAATCCGCCGCAACCGGCCGACCGGCGCCGTTGAGCTCTCTATCGCCAACGCCTCGCACCAGCCACGTCTCCCCGGCCCTTCGCTGGGCTATCTGATATCGGGATTGAGCGCGACCGACCTTGAAGTCGACAGCCTAGCAGCTGCGACAGGAAGCCGGAACAATGCATTTCGGCGGGTGGCAGCGTGGGTCGTCGGGCTGCCGGCGGCGTTCGGTGCGGTTCTAGCAGCCGGCACTTGGGCCGGAAAGCAGGAGGAGTACAGCAGCGCTCAGACGTGATGCGTGATGGCGCCAGATCTCGAGAGATATTTTCCCACGCTGGCAGGGCCCAACACGCGGCCGGCCCGGCGCTTTGTGCTGCTCGACTGCCGGTCAACAGGGTACTCGCCGCCGAACAGGGTGCTCGCCGCCGAGAATGAACGAGAATTGTCCGGGTAAGGCTGAGATTGCATCAGACCTCCCAGCGCTGGCCCCTTCTCGCACTCCAGACCAGACGTACGAACCTACAACGTCGGCCGAGTCCCACAAAAATCCTGCTGTCACTCGACTGAGAGTGTGTGATCCGGAAGGATAAATCTATGCCTTCGAGGACCCTCCTTCCGACTCCCCCGCCGTACAGAGCTTGTTATTTGCAACCAATCCCTGATATTGAAAAGGCTTGTTAGGCTGTCTAACGTCAGACCCGTCCCTTATTTGGTCACACAGCTTTCTTACTCGGCTCTGCGTCAACATCAGCACACAACCGTGTGCCTAGCACTCACTCTATTATTAATGTCCCCCGAGAGCACGCTGGGCCTCGCTCCGGTCCGACACCAGCCAGAAGAAGAAATCATGACGGACCTTATCTCCTACCCCAAGCCGCCCATGTGCTCGGCTCCACAACCCGCCTCCACCTCCACATCATTATCATCACCATCACCATCCTCCTCCTCTTCTCTCATCGACCGGCTGCCGACCGAGCTCCGCCTCCAGATCTACGACCTCCTCTTCCCGGACAAAGCCGTGCCGTCGCACCCCTGCGATAAGGGCGGCTTCCGCACCGACGGGCAGCCCGCCGACACCAAGATGCTCCGGCTCAACCGCGCCATCCACGCCGAGGCCCAGGCGATCCTGTACTCGCGCGTGCCCTTCGAGATCAAGGTCCACCCAGGCGGCATCTCGCTCTGCGGCGGCCGCCAGATGACGTACCCGGACTTCGACTTCGGCAAGCGCGGCGGCCCGCGCAAGATCCACCCGGTCGAGGGCGGCCGGTGGGACGCGCTGCTGCGCAACGTGCGCCGCCTGGACGTCACCGTCGTCGCGTGGGTGCAGCACAACATCTTCGACGCCGTCAAGCAGTACGCCCGCCACCTCGCCGACCGCCTCGTCGAGGCCGACCCGCCGCTGCTGGACCTGCGCATCGCCATCGAGTGGCACAACGGCACCACCAACTTCCCCGTCACCCATCCCACGCCCGCCATGGCCCGTCAGCTGCTCGAGCCCTTCGAGCGCCTGAAGGTGCGCAGGTGCGTCGACGTCGGGAACGTGGGCACCCCGAGGTACTTTTTCGGCGCGCCCGCGCTGGCCGTCGTCGAGGAGGAGGAGTACAGGGCGTTGAAGGAGGAGCTGAGGCGGTGCATGTTGGTGAAGTGAGGTGATGCGTGAGGTGAGGTGAGGTGAGGTGAGGTGGGATGATGCGTCCGAGTCAGTTTTGGGATGTTTTGAGGTGTTTTTTCTTTTTTTTTTTCGGTGTCTGGTGTTTTTTTCTTTCCTTTCCCGTAAAACCACCCCTGGGTCTCGGGTGGCTCGGATAGATCGGAAAGCTAAAATTTTTGGGATTGGCGTTTGGAGATTATAGAGACACTTGCATGACTCTGATTGGGGGTTGGGTTGATGTAATGTTTGATGTCGTGGCTCGTTGGAGAATTGGCGTGTTGCGGTTCATGGGTCTTGCGTATAGGCCGGGGGTAACGGTGGAATGGAGGGGCTCTTTGGTGGATGTATTACGCCATAGGAGGCCACTGAGGTAGAAGTTGAATCGAACTGAACTGAAGATTCAAAAAAAAAAAAAAAAAAAACTAGACCGGAGCTCTTCGTCGAAGTGTCTGTAACTCATCGGGTTTCCTTCCCAGGATTCTGGTGTTTTAACGCCACTGTAAACCCCTGTTCCCCTTCACGAACAGCCTACTAAAGGAAGCTTGATAGAACGATACGTGACTTATACAGGGCGTTTATGTGCTAAAGAGACTTACTTGCCCGGGAAGTGGGTTGGCAAGGCGGCGGTACTCATCCTATACTGAGGCTACCGTAACTTTGCTGTATTCCGTGCCGCAATGTCTTGTCGCTGGGCAACCGCGTTTGAGCAGCCTCTTTTCCCACCTTGCACGTCTTGTTACGAGCGAAGGGGTTCCTTGGGCATGGGATTTGAACGAATCCTCCCGTTATCTTGAGGGAAGCTCGTGAAAGACTGATTGAAGCACGTTTGCTGCGCAGAAGAATTCCCGATGACGGGCACATAGGCACGCTGCTGTTGCCACTCCTGCTGCTCCTCATAGGACAACGCATCAAGCGACTCCCTCCAAACGCCGAAGGTATTTTGCGTGGAAACTGTACGCGCTGCTCTTCCCCTCATGCTCTCAACGCAAGCAGCCAGTCCTCTTTGCAAAGACGGCCAGACAGGCTTACCCCTTCCTCCTTTTCCCAAGAGGATCTGACACAGCGACGCAGAAGCATGGGCATCGAAGCCGCCGTCGTCGAACCCGGCACCGTCACCCTCGCCGGCGGACCCCGCTGCGGGGCACCGGTCACCGTGTCCGTCGACGAGGACATGCTGGCCGCCGCGGTGACGAGCATGGATCCGGAGACGCAGTACGCGCAGTGAGCGCCCATTGAAACCCCACTTCTAATCCTCCTCCCCGTAGGCCCGTTCATGAGAAGGAGGAGGGAGGGAGGGAGGGAGGGAGGGAGGGAGGGGAAAGAAGCCAAGACTGACCTACTCCACGGCAGCCTCGTAGCCAAACTCACGCGCAACCCCGCCGACGGCAGTGGCACGCGCGACTACGCGATCCGGCTCTACCACAAGAAAGACCCGGCCGAACTGGCCGGCGCGTTCGAAAAGCGTCTGCGGCGGCGGTATGGCAAGCGGCGGCGGGCGCGGCAGCACGTCAAGGCCTTCGCGAAGGAGCTGGCGGCGCGGGAGGGGACGCTCGTGTCGAACGTGGTGGTGCTGGGGCTAGGGAGCGTGTCGATGGTCGGCGTGGAGAAAGGGGTGGTGGAAGGGCGGTACGACCGGTTGGCGTGGGTGGTCACGTTTGCGGAGGTGATGGGGCGTGAGTCTCTTACTCTTCTCTCCTCTCCTCTCCTCTCCTCTCCTCTCCTCTCCTCTCCTCTCCTCTCTCTCTCTCTCTCCGTGTCTGTCTGTCTGTCCGTGTTCGTTTCGGTCTTTTGCATTCACTCTTCCTTGCCTGTGGAGGTGGGGTCCGTGTGCGATGCTGACGTATGTAGGATACGACCACCACGCGCACATCAAACTCTTGGTCCAAGATCCGACCCTCGCGCCACCGGAGCGCTTCTTCCTGTGGACGCTGGGCGTGCACGTCGTCGACGACCCGGACGTGTTCGATCTCGTCAACGAACGCTCCATCGTCGTCGTTTTTGGCGACGGTGGTGGTGGTTGTTGGGCCAGCATGGCGAAGCGGGTGTGGCCGGCGGCGATACTCGCGGAGCGGGAATGCGTGGAGCTAGTGGCAAGGAACGGCGTCAAAGAAGGCGATGGTGTCGTGGGCGAGGGTCCGATACTAGGTACGGCCGGTGGTGATGAAGATGCTGGTGCTGGCGGTAGAGGCGAGGGTGCCGAGTGGACGTGGCCGGAGGAGATAGATCGGGAACGCGTGAAGCCAGCGACCGGCGGTGAAGAGAACGGCAGTAGTGGTGATGGGAGTGCCAGAGGCCCGGACATGGAGTGGGTGCAAGAGTTCCTCGAGACATATGATAGAGCGCCGCCACCAGCAGGCGTCGAGCAGTGGGGTGACGTGGTCCTGTTGTTGAGAAACGGCGAGTCGCCGAGGAAGGCGTTGGAGAATGTGGACGATAATCACGCGAAACTTATTAATGAGCGAGCGGGCAATAGAGGTGCCATATATCGTATGGATGGTCCTGATGCGGAGACTGGGTGGGTGTCAGTGCCACTATGAACGACGTCTGATATCTGATTTAGTAGCCCTGCTATAGATACGGCTATGCTCTACTAAGGTTAGCTCCGGTAGATAGATGCAACAACCTTTGTGGATAGAGATGACGACTTTTCGAAGATAATGAAGAAGTCATAAACATTACTGGTGGTATCTCAAAAAAGCTTAAAATAACCCGAGCAGAGGCCATTGCTCGTGAAAATCCCTTCCGGATCTATGTTCCTCTGTATCTCTCTTAACCTCTCCACGTTCTCCGGC
Source organism: Neoscytalidium dimidiatum (assembly GCA_037367355.1). Lineage (NCBI taxonomy): Eukaryota > Fungi > Ascomycota > Dothideomycetes > Botryosphaeriales > Botryosphaeriaceae > Neoscytalidium > Neoscytalidium dimidiatum. The sequence continues at coordinate 2,110,317 of CM074695.1, read as the reverse complement.
TTGTACCCTGCGAAGACGTCATCGCGTTCTGAGTCCGCGTAATTCATGTAGAGGTAATCGTTGAGTACGCCGAGATCAGCTGCTGCTGCTCGGAATCTTGCCAGTAGCCGTGCTCGGAATTGGTACGCAGCCTCATCCTCCTCGGCGTGGTCCCAACTGGTGACAATATTATTAACTACGAGACGGTCAGAAATCAACATTTTCAGAATTGCCGCAGAACCGGATCAGAACTTACGGGATAAAGGGCCGTTTGACTCAATCCCGATCGCATTGCCGCCGCGATTCTTCATGGCATTGATAGCAGCTAGCGGAATGGGCTGGAAAGTCATGGCCGGGCACGCAGTCTTAGCTTGAACCTTCAAGATCTCTACCTCTTCTTTGAATATTTGAACCATCTGCCTCTCGGCCTCTTTCGATGGAGTATACGTAAGAGTTGCCATGAAATTGCTGGACAGAACGCAGATTAGCTTGGCATTCTTGTGGGATTTCCCGACCTGGCAGGGGATGTTGGGTCCGAGCTTATGCCCACGTACCGTTGACCCTTGGAGGTGCCTTGCTTCAACTCCATGCTGAAATTGCTCATAACTTCCGTCCGCATGGTACTACCGATAGGCTCGATGTTGTCAATTTGGGTGTAGACGGCGGGACACTGGTTGACGGGTTTCGAGTACATCAGCTGGGAGAGAGCCAAGGTGGCATTTTTAGCGGGCATCCAGATATAGCCTGTCCAGAAGCCGATGTCGGGATCATTGCTCATCATCAATTCGTGAGATGCATCAATGAGAGCGTCCATCTTATCCGGGGAGTAAAACTTCTGGCCACCGTAGATCTTGCCTTGGCTGACGGTGGTCAGAGTGAAGCGGGTCACGATGCCGAAGTTGTTGGCGCCGCCACGGAGGGCAAAATAGAGATCGGGGTTGCAGTGCTCGCTGGCGGTGACGATGGTGGTGTTGGGCAAGACAAGCTCGTACTCCAGGACGTTGTCCAATGCCCATCCGTACCGGGCAGACAGGAAGCTGATACCTCCTCCCAAAAGCAGCCCGCCCACGCCTACATCGTCCACCCTCCCTCCAACAACAGTAAGGTTGCTCTTCTCCAAGGCGCGGTAAACATCGCCCCAAACGGCGCCGGTGCCGACTCGTACATGGGATCTGTTCTTGGACAGTTCTATCTGGTTGATGCGGGCCAAGTCGACGGTAACTCCGCCGACGGAGCTGGAGGCATCCCTGCTGGAGCTGTGGCCGCCGCTCTTGATGGCAAAGTTGCACCAGTTGCTGACTAGGATACCCAGGACGGTGGCGACCTCTTGAGTGGTGGCAGGCTCGATGCGGCAAGCGCGGTGAGAGTCCTGCTGCTTGACGTCCCAAACGGTGAAGTTCTTGTCGGCATCGGGATAGTGCAGCTGGGATCCAAAGCGACTGGCCAGGGTGGAGCACTGTTGCGATGCAGATCAGATGTGAGTGCTTGTTTTAAGCATAACGGCGAAATAGGCAAGAGTTACCGCTTCATCGCAGCCGCCGCTAGATGGACCCCGAACGGCGGGGATGGCCAGGAATTGGGCCGAGGCTGCTTGGCAGACAAGGAAAACGAGAGCAATCAACAGCAGCGGAAGGAGAGACAGGGAAGCGAGTGAGGCAGCCATGATGGCTGTTGCCACGCCGGGGAGGGAGTGGCGAGGCAGGCAGCAGATGCAGGTCCAGCTGGTGCTGGGAGGGTTTGGAAACATGAGAAAGTGGAGTGCTAAGAGTCAAATAGTTCGGCAGGACTTGGGCGCCAAGGCGGGAAGTTGCGGCGCTGCAGGCGGATCTAGCGTGGAGTGGCAGCGGCAGGCTGTGGAAATGGACGGATTGGGAGCAAGTGCAGCTTTGTGCAGGCTGAAAGAGCGAGGCACAGGCACAGGCACGGGCTCAGGCTCAGGCGCTGGGCGTTGGCCGGTCGGGTTACGGGCCTTCCGCTGGTCGGGTCCCGGGCGCCATGGTGGCCGAGAGGACGTTGCTGGCAGTGGCAGGACTGGAGGCTGAGGAGCAGGGTCGCGGGGAGACATGCCGCGTCGCTGGGCTGAAGGGCGAAAGGAGAATTCCGGTCGGAGATGAGAGAGTCGGGAGGCTGGCCCGACTAGTGCAAGCTCCCGTTGGTGATCACGCCAGGGTTGAGCAGGATGAGAGGCGAGGCGAGACGAGACCTGACGAGCGGCAGCGACCTGCCTGCGCTACAATACACACACACAGTACACGTACACGTATTGTACAGTACCTGTGAGGCCTACATCACATCCTGCATCCCGCGACATGCATGCGCGCAACCACGGAGTCTCCCGCCCTGGCCCTGACCCCGCCGCTTCGTCGCTGCCCACTGGCTATCGGTTGATTGCAGGCTTGCTGCTATCGCTACGCCGCGCGCGCGCAGCCGTCGACTCAGCAGCGACGGGAAGGATGCGTAATCAAGCTCGTTCCGCCGTCATGCCTGCATCCAGACCAACGCTGCTGCTCGTCTGCATCAGCACCCTAGCCATTCCTGGTCGCCCATTCCGCGGCCCGCGTAGAGCCGCGAGCCCTGCACCAACCACCAGCTTTGGCACCCGCACCACCAGCACCACAGACGCTCCAGCCCACAATCAACCGCCACCCCGATATAGCACATCCTCCATATAGCCTCCAAACGGCCTGCGCATGCGAGAGGCGCAACGCACGCCCTCTCTCCATCATCACCAACCTCCTGCCTGCACGGCACGTTACATCGCCTCGTCTCTTCCGGCACCGCCTCGCCGAATCCATTCCAAACTGCCGGCGCGTTGAGCCGCGAAGCCACCATTCCAATGGCACTGCTCCCCTGGTACCCTTGAGTTAGCACCTAGTCTGAGCCTTCTCGTTTTCTTGCCCCGAAAAAGGATCTGTCACGAAGCCCGTGATCGCCGCCAACACTGCACACCTCGTCTCGCGACTCAACCGCCTCGATCTGAAACGAGGTCAGCACGATGGAGACGGTTTGCCCCATCTACGCCATTCGGCATGGTGCGCCTGTCCCAGAAGAAGGGAATGAAAAATTGTTCGCCGGCATGTCCGAGGCACGGCTTTCTCCACCAGCTGGCTTACGTAGCTGCACGCCGTGGAGACGAAGAGCAACTAAAAAAAAAAAAAAAAAAATTTGTGCCCATTTCGCGCTTCGCGAATCAATACCATACATCGGCATCGCTTTCGAACCTTTTGTCCAAATTCATGAAGGTGATCAGCATAGCTTTTGCTAACGAGCGCGATGGTTTTCTACGTCTCTCCCGCTCCGGGAACATGCCTCCGCAACTTCAAAGCAGAACCTCGTTCTCGCTACAATAGCTCCGTTTCACCGAGAGAGACCACCAGCATGGTTCACGATCGATCGTAAATCCGAAAATCGCTCCGCCTTTGACGGATATATGAGTCGCCCTCTGCCCCTACGGAACATGCCGCGCTTTAAGGGAAACTGCCATCTCCAACATGCAGGAAGCCGACTCGTGATCTGTCAGGCAAGGGTCGATGCTACCACGAGCCAAGATCTTGGTGCAGTGTCGGTATGGCTGAGTGCCAACTCTGCGCTTTATTCAGTAGCTGCACGTTCACAGCATTTTCGTTTACTCGTATAAGGACCGAATGATCGGCAATCTTCGCGAATGCACTCAATGTGTGGAGAAACAAGGCAAGTAAACGTCATCTGATGTGCATATGAGACGAAAGGGTCTATAGTATTGTCCAACCACCAATCAGATACCCGGTAAATACTCCACGTCCAGACCATCTCCTTGCTCATCCGCCACCGCCGGGAGCGCATTGCTCGACAAGTCACTTCTTTGACCGCCTTTAATCTCAAAGCATGGCCTGCACGAAGTTACACGGCAAATTCCACTTCAGTGAAGCATGATTTTGTGAGTAGAGGTATCCATGCGGTGTAGAACAACGCCGAACAGAGCAATGAATACGCTCAGCAGAGTAACGAATACGCCCAAACTCATTGCCCAACTCCCGCCATCAAAAGAACGCCCCGATCAGAATCATACTGAGAAACAGACCAAAACCCCGGAAGCTCTCCCTCTCCTCACCACGACCCAGATGGCGAAATAGGGGGGAAATGAACATGGGACCCCAAACGACCTATGACAGCTGTGTCTTAACCGCATAACGAACCAACAGAAAGGGAAACGACAAGATTGCACCACACCACCTCATTACTGCGCACCCTCCACCAACTTGCTCTTGCCCGCCAAATCCGCCGCCAATGTCCTCATCGGCACATTAGCCATGATCTCGAACACGCTCACCTCGACGCCGACCTCCTTCGCGATCCAGTTACGCACCTCGACCGCGACGAGCGAATCCACGCCGTACGCGCTCAGCGGCTTATTGGCATCAATGTCGCCAGCCGGCACCATCATCAGCTTGGCCAAACGTTCGACCATGCTGCGAGTGATCAACTCGACTGCCTCGCCGACATCGCCACCCACGCGCGCTAACTCGTCGCGCAGCGAAACGGAGCTACCGCCCGCGGCACCGGAGCCGGAAGCACGCGCAAGCAGTGGCCTGAACTTGCCGTCTGCTATCCAGTACCAGGACTCCGAGTGCTCGTTAACCGGAAGGCCGCACATGATCTGCGCCGGATGCGGGATGTCCTCGGACATGGCGGTGGCGAGGAGGCCGTGGAGATCGGAGTTGTGCATAACTTTGAGGCCTGCGGCAAGAATGTCATCGTCAGTATAAGAGAAGATCAAAAGAGGGGGTGATCGGGGGAAAGGGAGGATCAGGGGTCCGCAACTCACCCATGCTCTTGACATGGTCCACGTATTCGTCGTGCTCGGCCACAAACCCGACGCTGAGCAGATACCCGATGTCGATGGTCATGGCGCGCAGGCCGAGCGAGCGGCGGTAGCTGGCGAAGTAATCCTGGAAGATATTGCCGGCGCCGTAGTTGCCCTGACCGCGGTGGCCCATGACGCCGGCCAGCGAGCTGAGCATGACGAAGAAATCGAGCTCCTTGGGCAGCATGTCGTGCAGGTTCCACGTGCCGTGGACTTTAGGACCAACAGTTATACGCAAGTGCTCTGCCGTCATCTTGTCGAAGAGCGTGTCCCGCAGCACCATGGCGCCCGTCACGCAGCCGCGGATCGGCGGCAGCGACGAGATCTGCTCGAGGACAGACGCCAGCGATTCACGGCTGCCGACATCGCAGTTGAACGCGAGCGCGTTGGTGCCGTACGTCTTGCGCAGGTTCTCGATGTACGCCTTGTTCTCCTCGCCCGACGCGGCCGAGCGCGACAGGAAGACCAGGTTCTGCGCGCCCTTCTCTGCCAGCCAGCGCCCGATCTCGCGACAGATGCCGCCCAGGCCGCCGGCTAGGATGTAGGTCGCATCCGGGCGGACATTGACCTTAGGCGTGCGCGGCACAGCGGGCACAACGTCGGCGTCATCGACGCGCACGACGATCTTGCCCATGTGCTTGCCCGTCTGCATGTACCGGAACGCCTTCTCGACCTCGGCGAACGTGAAGAGCTGGACGGGCTTGACGGGGGCGATGGCCCCGCCGTTGATCAGCTTCGCGACGTCCTGGAACAGCGCGACGGCGCGCGGCGTCGGGTTGTTTTCGAAGTCGATCAGGTTGACACCGCAGTAGCTCTTGTTGTCCAGCAGCGGCATCATGTCCAGCCCGGTGTTCGCAAACAGGTCCGCCTTCCCGATCTCGAGGAAGCGGCCGAACTTGGCCAGGACGTGCCAGCTGAGCCGAAGCGCCTCGCCGGCCAGCGAGTTCAGCACAACGTCGACGCCGCGGCCGCCCGTCATGCGCTTCACGCCCTTCGCGAAGCTGAGGTCGCGGCTGCTGAAGATGCGGTTCGCCGCGATCCCGTACTCGCGCATGATCAGCTCCTTCTTTTCCGCGGAGCCCACCGTGGCGAATATCTCGGCCCCGACGTGCTGGGCCACCGCGATGGCAGCTTGCCCGACGCCACCCGCCGCCGCGTGGATCAGGATCGACTCGCCCTTGGCCAGCCGGCCGACGGTGACGAGCGCATAGTAAGCCGTCAGGTAAATCAGCGGCATGGACGCCGCATCTTCAAAGCTCATTCCATCGGGCAGAGGGATGGTGCCCTGGACGGGAAAGCGGACGAAGGTTGCGAAAGTATCGCAAGAAGAGGTCATGACGCGGTCGCCGGGCTTGACGGAGGTGACCGCGCCGCCCACGCGCGTCACCACGCCGGAGACGTCGACGCCCAGCTTGTTCTCGTTGAGGTTGCCCATGGCGACGAGCACGTCCTTGAAGTTGAGGCCGACCGCTTTGACCTGGATCTCGATCCAGTCGTCCGCCAGTGGCGTGTAGTACGTCTCGTCCTCCTCCCAGCGGAACGTGTCCAGCAGGCCCGGCGTCTTGATGGTCAGCTTCAGCGGCCGCCCGCACCCCGTGAACGACACCGCCTCCGGCTCGCCCTTGGCCTCGTGCCGCCGCAGCGACGCGTCCACCGCCGGCGCCTTCTCGACGCGCGGCACGTACACCGCGTCGCCGCGCGCCGCGAACTCATGGTCGGCGCTGTCGCCCCGACTATGCCGGACGGCAACGGTGAGGATGGCTGCTGCGGACGTCTCGAAGCCGGCCGTGGCGCCGTCCGCGGGATCGATGTCGAGCGTCGCGAGCGACACGCCCGCGTTCTCGTTGCGGATGGCCCGCGAGAGACCCGCCATCAGTGCGCCGTGCGGCCGGGGGCAGTCCATCGCCGCGCCGCCCGTCACCCACAGCGTGCCGCCCGCGCCGAGGATCAGCGTGCGCAGCCGCTCCCAGTCCTCATTGCTGATAGTCGCCAGCAGCGGGGTCTCCCACTCCGCCAGGGCGATGCAGTACTTGCCTTTGATGTCCGCCTCACTGAACTTCGCCCACTCGAGCGCGTCCACCTCGTGTCCTTGCGCCTGGAACGCCTTCTGGATGGAGGCGCTCAAGGAGGTGGAGGCGGTCGTGCCGGTGGTGATGATGGCGAAGGAGGAGGCGGGTGGGGGCTGCGCGGTCAAGGGCTTGGTCGAGACGAGCAGGGAGACGGGCTCCTTGGAGCTGTCACAGTCGCCGCGCACGTCGAGGTCGACGCCGGTGAAGTCGGCCTGCTTGAGCGCGGCGTCCCATTCGGCAACGTCGAGGAGGGGCCCGCCTTTGCGGCCGTCGTCTTCGCCGAGCCACCTGGCGGAAGGTTTCAGGTCAGCGGATTGTGCGCTCAGGGGTCAAGATGGGGGAACGGGAGTTGAAGTGGAAAAGGGATTGCGGAAGAAAGAGAGAGAGAGAGAGAGAGAGAGAGAGAGAGAACTTACCAGCCTGGCAGCGGCCCCATGATGAAACCGCAGAAGATGCGCTTGATGGTGACTTCGGAGAGGACGAGCTTGCCGCCGGGCTTGAGCAGCGCGCGGCAGTGCGCCAGCGTCTCCTGGATGCTCTTGGTGGCGTGCAGCACGTTGGCGCAGACGATGAGATCGAAGCTCTCCGGCTCGAAGCCCTGGCCTATCGGGTCGTCCTCGATGTTCAGCGTGCCGAACTGCATGATGGAGGCATCCTTGCTGAAGCGCTCGGCCGCCTTGGCCAGGAAGCCGGGGCTGATGTCGGTGAAGTGGTAGCGCGAGGCCTTGGACGTGCCGTCGTCGTTGCGCAGCCGCTCCAGCACGTGGTACGTGGTGCCGCCGGTGCCGGCGCCGATCTCGAGGACGGACAGGCCCGGCTTGGTGTCGGCGACCAGGCCGACGTACTCGGCGACGTTGGAGTTGAAGGACGTGCCGAAGGCGCCGCGGTAGAAGGTGTACAGCAGGTCCCCCTCCAGCATCACCTGCAGCGGCTCGATCTCGTGCGTGAAGATGCGCGACAGGTTCTGCCCGATCCGGTCGATCATCTGCACCGTGATGTCGCCCGAGTCGGACGTCACGATCCGCTTGCGCGCGGCCACCAGCTCGGCCTCGATCTCCCTCGCGTCTGCGGGCAGCGGCGGGAAGGCGGCGAGGCGCTCGATCATCCATTCGTAGAAGAGCTTGAAGAAACCGTCCCGCGGGATGTGCGGCTCGCCCTCTTCGGACGCCAGCCAGTCGAGGATGCGCTTGATGTAGACGAGGCAGACGTACTCGAGCTTGTCGAGGACCGAATCGTCGTCCTCGTTGGGGATCGTGCGGCGGTACACCAGCTCCTTGATCTTGGCCGGCGCGAGCAGGTCGGTGTCCTCGTGCCAGATCTGGTCGAAGCACTGGGCGCGCCCTTCGCCGATGCTGTTGCTGTTCTCGTTGCTGCTGGCGCCGACGGAAGCCAGGCCCAACCCTTCCATGATGATCTGCGGCGCCTGCAGGTCCTCGGTCGCGACGGTGATGGACGACATCCAGGTGGTGTAGCTCGTCTTCTGCGCGGTCGAGAAGCCGTGCAGCTTGGTGCCCGGCGCGGAGGGCACGTCGGCGGCCACGAAGATGCGGTCGAAGGAGAAGGGCACGACGGCCTCACCGAGCGACTGCTCGGCGCCGCTGATGGACGGGAACAGCAAGTGCAGCACCGAGTCCAGCGTCGCGGGGTGCACAACACATGGGTACTCGTACCCCTGAGGCATCGCGCTCTTGGTGTCCGGCACGCCGATGACGCCGTAGCTGGCGCTGTCGCCCGCGTACAGCTCGCTCATGTTCCGGAACGTCTTGCCGTAGTGCATGCCAATCGTCTCGACCGTGTCGTACAGGAAGCTCCGCGCCGGCTTCTGGCACCTCTGCCTGGCGTCCTCGAAGGCGCGCTTGTACGCCGCGTTCTCGAGCGCGTTCTCCTCCAGCGTGGCGGCGGACAGGGACGACTTGTACGTCACGGATACCAAGCCGCGGCAGTGCACCGTCCACTGCCTCGCGTCCTCGGACCACGAGGAGACGGTGAACTCGTTCAGGGTGGCCGAGGGCGCGGCCTTGGTGCCCGTCCGCCGCGGGTGGAACTGCACGAGCACCTCGACGCCCTTCTCGTCGTCGGGCACGCGCAGCGCCGTCGTGATGGCCACGTCGCGCAGCTCGTAGCCGTGGATCTCCTCGTGCGGGTCGGCCAGCTGCCGCGCGCCCTCGATGGCCATCACCGCCATGCCGGCGCCCGGGTACAGGATGTTGCCCTGCACCCGGTGCTCGCGGATCCACGGGTTCTCGAAGCACCGCAGGAAGTTGCGCCACGTCGGGTCCGGCGATCCCGGCACGCGGTAGCCCAGCAGGTCGAGGCGCGGCCGCGCCCGCAGCCGGTGCTCGCGGCTCAGGTACGACTCCTCCCAGAAGCTGAGCGCGTGGTTCCACGCGTACGGGGGCAGGTCGACCAGCATGGACGCGGCGTCCGCGGCCGTCTCGTTGACGCGGGAGAGCGAGAGCCGGCACCCCTTGCGGTACAGCTCGCCGGCGCAGGACAGCGCCGTCTGCACGCCGTCGTGGTTGCGGTGCAGGACGGTGACGTACGAGAGGTCGGCGAACTTGGCGTTGTCCGCGCCCTTGAAGATGTCGAGCACGTAGCTGCGCAGCGCCGAGTGCGGCCCCACCTCGACGAAGACGCTGGCGAAGGCGGTGCGGTCGTGCGAGCGCTTCTGCTCCTTGCTGTGGTGCAGCAGCGCGGAGAGCGCGCCCGTGAAGTTGACGGGTGAGACGAGGTTGTCGACCCAGTACGAGGGGCCGAGCTCCTCCGGCCTGACCAGGGCGCCGGTGACGGACGAGAACATGGGGATGCTCTCAGTGGAGGAGGTGGTGCCGACGTTCGCCAGGGCGGCTTCGTACGCCTCGCGGATGACCTCCATGTGCGGGGAGTGGTAGGCGACCTCGACCCTCAACTTCGTGCAGTTGATCTGCTCCGCAGCGAGGATCTCGCGCAGCTCGTCGATGGCAGCCTCATCGCCAGAAACTGTGCACGCCTTGGGGCTGTTGTACGCGGCCACGACGGCCTTGCCCTTGGTCAGCGCGGCCAGGCGCTCTTGCAACGACTCGCCATTGGCGCTGACGGCCATCATCGCGCCCTTCAAGTCCTTCTTCTGCGCTATCGTGCCGGCGAACTGGCCCCTGAGCCACGCGATCTTGACGGCAGCTTCCCCCGTGATGGCGCCCGCGCAGTACGCCGCCGCGATCTCGCCGCTGGAGTGTCCAACGACGGCGGCCGCGCGGACGTCCCACGCCCGCAGGAGGTCGACCAGCGCGACCTGCAGCGCCGTGCAGGCCGGCTGGCTGAGCTCGGCCAGGCCCAGCCCGCTCTCCGCTTCCGGCCGGGCAAGCTCCTCCGCCAGGCTCCAGGCCCAGCCCAGCGAGCGCAGCGTCTCCTCCGCCGCCCGCAGGCTCGCGCGGAAGGGCTCGTAGGCCGCGGCGAGCCCCTTGCCCATGGCGAACCACTGCGCGCCCTGCCCCGTGAAGACGAAGGCCACCCGGGGCACGTGCGAGTCCGACGAGCGCGCCGCGGCGGGGACGTCGTCCAGGCTCTTGAGCAGCCCGGGCACGTCGGCCGCGATGGCGAAGGACTTCCAGGGCAGGGCGGTGCGCTTCTCGGAGAGGGTGTAGGCGAGGTTGGGGAGGAGGTCGTCGTCGTCGTTGTCTTCGCTGTGGGACGGAGATTTGGATTCGAGGTAGCTGCGCAGCTGCTGGATGCTGCGCTTGACGCCGTCCTGGTCGTACGAGGAGAGGACGAAGAGCTTGGGCTTTGGAGATGAGTGCGCGACGCCGTTGCCGTTGGTGTGGCCGTTGGTGGTTGGCGCGTCTCCGTTGGGGAGTCCATTGGTGACTCCGTTGGACGCGCCGTTGGTCAGGCCATTCGAATGACCGTTCGTCGAAGCGTGACCGTTTGTCAGGGTATGGCCATTCGTTAAGGTGGGCAGCTTTGGCTTGAGAACGGTGGCATGCCTGCCCCTCAGTCCCATCCGCTCGAAATAGTGAGCCGCATCTTCAACCACAACATGGGCATTGGCGCCACCAAAGCCAAAGGAGTTGATGCTGGCGCGACGGGGTCCGTCGTGAGGCCATGCGGAGAGCTCGAGAGGAATCTTGACGTTCTCCGGCAGGCTGATCTGCGGGTTCAACTTCTCGAACCTGGGGGTGTGATCAGCAAGACGACTCGGGAAGGCTTCTCTATACAGTGTACTTACCACAGGTTCTGCGGGATCAGCCCCCTCTCCACGACCAGCGCGGCTTTTATGACACCCGCAACACCGGCTGCACCCTCCAAATGGCCGATGTTCGTTTTGACCGAGCCGACATATAGGTCAGACGTCCTATTCGCACCGACAGTCTTTAGGATGGCATTCGCTTCGAGCGGATCGCCCGCCTGCGTGCCAGTACCGTGCGCCTCGACGTAGCCAGTCTCAGCGGGATCAACACCGGCCTGCTTGTACGCAGTGCGGATGAGCTCCTGCTGGGCCTCGCTGTTGGGCAAGCTGATGCCGGGCGTCCTGCCGTCCTCGTTTGTTGCGGACGCGAGCACGACAGCGCGCACTGTGTCGCCGTCGCGTAGGGCGGCGTCGAGCGGCTTCAGCACGGTGATGCCGATGCCCTCGCCGCGCGAGAAGCCGTTCGCCTTCGCGTCCCACATCTGGCACTTGCCGTCCGGCGACAGGATCTTGGCAGCCCCCAGCAGGATGCTCATGTCCGGCCCGAACATCAGGTTCGCGCCGCCGACCACCGACATGGACGCTTCGCCCGTCCGCAGGCTCTGGCATGCTAGATGGAAGGCAGTTAGACTGGATGAGCAGGCCGTGTCGATGGTCATGCTAGGGCCTTTCAGGTCGTAGAACCACGATAGGCGATTTGATGCCAGGGAGGACGAGAGGCCGGTGGCGTCTGCTATGGGCGTTAGGCCTCTTGCACAAAAGGTGAGAGTGAGTGAACAAGGCTTACGGTATATTGAAGGTCCCTCGTTGTCACGGACGCTGTAGGAGGCAGGTGTTAGCGGGTGACACCATGCTCGGGACAGGTGAGTGATTTACTTCAAGCTGCTGAAGTCGTTCGTGAAGGAGCCGATGTACACCGAGGTCTTGGAGCCTTTCACGGCATCCAGGCTCAATCCAGCTGCGAGGACAGGTAGGTCAGTATGGAGTCTTTTGTTTTTCTTGACAGGGTCGGAACACACCGTTTTCAAAGCCCTCGTAAGTCGTCTCAAGCAGCATGCGGTGCATAGGGTCCATTGCCTTGGCTTCCTTAGGCGTGATGGAGAAGAAAGGTGCATCGAAGACCTTGAAGTCTTGCTTCAAGAAGTGAGCATGGCTAAGGGATGTTAGCATATCCCGTCTGAGTACGAAGGAGAACGCAATTGAGGTACCGAGGCTGTATGCTCCCTAGCCTCTCAGAGTCCAGGTGGTAGAAGCCATCAATATCGTAGCGGTCCTTGGGAATTTCGGACCGTGCCGAACGAGCATCCAGCAGCATCTGCCAGAACTTCTCTGAATCGGCGCCATCGCCAGGTGCTCTGAGGGCAATGCCGATGATGGCAATCGGCATTGAGCAAGGGGTATCTTGAGAGATGATACCAGGCATTGTGACTGCGGATGAGGGAGGGAAGAAAGTAACGGGAAGAGGAGGGCGGACAAGTTATTGGAGGCGGCAGTTCCTCACGAGGGAGCTCAGAGAGCAAGCTGCTACCGCAATGTCTTTCCGCCGGTTTATATCACTGTTGCGACTGTCGTTCTCCCTTATCCACCTCTTGCTCCATTCTGATGGCCGCGGATAACTCCATCGTCAGGACGGAACTCGGACCATGCTCGAAGAAGCGACACACTGACAATGCCTTCCTATGTCCTGATTCAAAGACGTCTCTGGGTGACTGCCCGTCCGTCCAATTGTGACCTGGAGACCTCCACGAGCTTACAGAGACTGGACTCCGCATCGCGATCTGCCCAGGGTCTGCGAGTCAACCCCGATGATCTCCCAAACGCCCTCTCCGGATGCACCAACTTGCCGGGGTTTTCGCCGACCAATGTGGCTGTTGTCGTATCGGGCATGCTACCATCCAGTCGGTTAATGATACGCTGTGGAGGAGTCTGGTAATGCGGTGCGATCATGGAAAGATATCAGCCGTGGCGCCGTCTTCCTTAGTACTACACCACTGACTTGCGGTTGATCGTAGTTCTTGATACTTTCATGCGGCTCTGGTAAGCTTAAACATTTAGCACTGCACCAACACATTAGTGAAAAGCAAAGACAACCTTCCGCGTCCACGAGGCAGTCCACGAACTCCGGCAAACGTGCGCCCTCGTCGGTCCGCCGGCGAGCGGCGGTACTTCGGGTTTGCGCTTCCCAGATCGATATAGGGAAAACTCGTATTCGCGGGAAGGCCCACCCTGACTCGTCCCTGTCAATCACTTCGGTGTAAGAGAGAGCACGTGAATTGGCCAATAGAAATGCTCACCTTAAGCACATTGTCGCCTCACCATGACTCTCCTCACAGGTCGGAGGCGCCGACGTTGCCCGAAAGACGCGAAGCCGCTCAGGAAATGGCTTACGTGGTGACCAAGCTTCCAAGGGGGTCAATGCTGCTCGCCTTGTTCGTTCGAGAACCGGAGACGGAAAAGAGAAAAAACGACGGAATGGGAGCTAGGACCATTTTCTGCGAGGGACAGCTTCGGGAGGGCGACCAGAGCTGTTCTTTCGCCAGACCTACGTGTCCGGGTATTCCTCTTCGACAAAAGCTGTCTGCTTCTGCTGGACGATATTCTCAAGTTACAGCTCTTTCCTCTCAATACATCGTTTGTCTAGTATCGAGAAATCTCAGCATTCTGTGATCTTTTCATCAGAAATCCAGTTCTCTCACCAATTACGTCATGGCGACAGCAAACTCGAAAGTTGTGGAAATGCGCCCTACTCCATCAACGATCCAAGAGGAGCTCGCGCCGAAGCTTTCGAAGGACGCGAGCGTTGCCATCCCCAATTCCGAAGCTTTCGACGGCTCAGACTTGAGATTTACCGAGTATTCGCGGCCTGTAAGCTCTCAACACGAAATCAACTGAAGAAGGCCGGAACTGACGGATCGAAAGACTTACATTGCAGCAGTGCGGCCAGCGTGTGACCGGGACGTCGTAGAGACAATCAAATATGCCCGAGGAAAAGGAATCCCGTTCGCCGCGCGTTCCGGTCACCACTGCGTGACCACGACCATGGGGCGCATGCGAGACGGGATCGTGATCGATATGCGCTCCCTCAAGCACATGCGGTTGGATCGGGAGAAGCAGGAAGTGACAGTCGGCGGCGGTGTGATAACGGACGACTTCGCCCGGTACCTGCAGAGCGAAGGGTTCGAAGTCAGTGAGTAGATTCCTCCTCCCACCGCCGCCCCATCCCTAAAACGCGCGAATGGAAGAAGACTCCCGACTTTCTGCACGACCGTATGGCAGCATTGCTGACCTCCTCCTCCAGCTGTCGGGTCCTGCCCGACAACGGGCCTCGTCGGCGTCGCCTTCGGCGCGGGCCTGGGCCGGCTGCAGGGCAAGTACGGTTTCCTGCACGACAACATGCTGTCCGCGCGGCTGGCGCTGGCGGACGGCTCCGTCGTGACGGCGTCCGCAACCTCGCACCCGGACCTCTTCTGGGCCGTCCGCGGCGCGGGGCACAACTTCGGCATCTGCCTGGAGGCGACGTTCCGCGTGTATCGCCAGGAGCATGGCGGCGTGCACCACACGTGGGACTTCGAGTACACGCTGGACGCGTGCGAGGCGGTGCTGGAGGCTGTCAACAGGGTCCACGCGGACATGCCGCGCGAGTGCGCCATCTTCGTGCTGTGGAGGCGGGAGTCGCCAGGAGGGTTCAAGGTAAGGAAAGGACCCCTGAGGCGTAGAGCATGCGGGAGGGAGAAAGACGTTTACTGATGTTGCGTAGAGTCTGATCATGGTGAACCTCGTCTTCGCGGGACCGGAAGCGGACGCGGAGCCGTGGGTCTCCGTATTCGAGAGGCTGGGTCCTGTCCGCAGCAGCGGCAAGGTCGCGACAACGTGGGACGAGCTGCCGTGGGTCACGTACGGCGGCCAGAACAAGCTCCTGAGCAAGCCCGAGGTCTGGAAGTTGGCGCCCAACAAGATGATGGCGGCGGTCAGCGTCAAGGAGTTGGACGTACCGACCACCAAGGCATTCTTCGAGTCCGTCAAGGCGATGAATGAGCGGTTCGCCGGAAAGGGGTGGTTTGGTGCTATGTTTGAGTGCTTGCCACATCATCGGACTAGGGAGTTTCCAGATGATGCTACTGCGTTCCCTTGGAGGAATGGTGCGGATCATTTCCTGTGAGTATCTCCAACTCCTATCGGAAAGGAGAATCCCCTGGATTAACCAAATTCCAGGATGCTTACGGCGACGCCGGTGAGTATGGATGATCGAGATGAGTTCGAGGCGCATCTGGACAAGTGGAAGAAGGCTTTCGTCCAAGTGTCGGGGTACGGGCGGTTACAGCAGTACGTGAACTATGGAAATACCACGGTAACACTGCGTGATCCAGTAGAGGCGCTATACGGGTATGAGCCATGGAGGCTGGAAAGGCTGCGGGCTTTGAAGCGACAGTATGATCCTGACGGAGCGTTCTCCTGGTATCAGCCCTTCATGTAATACTTTGAGGGCAGAGAGGAATCCATTTTTGCTGTTTTGTCAATACCATGTTTACTTGGCACATTAACGACTTGGCTGCTGGAGGAAATTCTCGCCTGTATCATCCATCGAGCCAAGGGTTGCCCAAAACAACGATGCCACGTGAAAGGGACATGAGGCTCAGCAGGACAAGCGTGTACGACTCAACACTGACCGACTACCCGGTTTCAAGGCGGATATTCCGCGCGCTCACCACGTAGTTGCAGGGGTCAGACGCCCCACAGGTCCCTGCGGTGTGCGTCCTGACTAGCGGGCGCTTCCAGGATCGGACCGTGTTGCAGCGGGGCCTGCAACGCTTGACTCTAGAGCTTCACGAGCTTGTTGATCCTTGGAGCTTTTCCGACAGACCTTGTCTCCAACCTGTGCAACCAGAATTTCGTGACTGGACAACGTGCTCCTCCATCACAAGGCGGTTGGTCGACAGGAGAGTCATGGGGGATCAGGCACACCACCATCGCCACAAGGGCACGGGAAGATGCTTGGTCAGAAGCGCGTCGACCTGCACCAGAATTCCTATCTTCTCGCGAATAGATAGTCGGCAATTGCCAATGGTCTACCTAGCCGGTGTGGTCGACCTGATCTGTTTTGCCGGCGTGAGGCCACTCTCGCAATTGGAGCTCTATCCAGGTTCGGAACTTGTCGGTAAGTACTCTACCGCTGGATGGAAGCTTCTCAGCTACCACAGAATCAGTATCGTGAAAACGGGTGAGATCCTGAGCGTGAGAACATGATGGATCAGAAGTCCACATTGCTTTCCAATATTTCGGTCGGCAAGATCGCAGCCGGAATTCTGCTTTCCGTACGCATTTTCCACGCCCCAACAATGAAGCTCCAATTCCTCACAACTTCCAGGCAACCCTCTACCTTCTCTCCCGAACCATCTACAACGTCTACCTCCACCCCCTCCGCTCCTACCCCGGCCCCAAACTCTGGGCCGCGACCCGCCTCCCATGGAACTGGTACAACCTGCACGGCGAGCTCTCCCGCAAGATCCTGGCCCTGCACACGCAATACGGGCCGGTCGTGCGCATCGCGCCCGACGAGCTCTCCTACACCAGCGGCACGGCGTGGAAGAAGATCTACGGCCAGCGCTCGCCCGAGTTCGCCAAGTGCCTCGACGGCCGCGGCATCGCGGGGCCGAACATGCGCGCGGGCGGCGCGAGCGGCATCGTCACTGCGCCGCACGAGCGACACGCGCGGCTGCGGCGGGCCATCCTGCCGGCCTTCTCGGACCGGGCGCTGCGCGAGCAAGAGCCCTTCCTGCAGACGTACACGGGCAAGCTGGCGGAGCGGCTGCGGCGCTGCTGCAGGGCGGGCCCGCAGGACATGCAGCGGTGGTACGGCTTGATGGCCTTTGACATCGTGTCCGATCTGGCGTTCGGGCAGCCGGCTGGGTGTCTGGACAACGCGGATCAGCCGTGGTTGCAGGTCATTGGCGCTCGCGCCAAGTCGATCGTTTGGTTCCAGTTCGCGATGTACTACGGATTGGACGGGTGGATGAATATGCTGGCGCCGAAGGCTTCGATCGAAGCGCGGAAGAAGCACCTGCAGCTGACGACGGCGAAGGTGCAGCAGCGCCTGAAGCAGAAGGAGGACCGGAAGGACTTTATGAGTTACATTCTGGACAACCAGACTGAGACGCTATCGAACATGGAGTTGGTTCTGATGGCGTCGTCGTTCATTGTCGCGGGGAGTGGAACATCCTCAAGCGCCTTGACAGCGATCACGTTCTTCCTTGGCAGGAACCCGGAGAAGTATAGGCTGCTGGCGCACGAGGTGCGCTCCGCGTTCGGCTCAGAGGTAGAGATAACGATTGAGTCGACCAGCCGGTTGAACTACCTCAAGGCGGTCATTGAGGAAGGGATGCGCCTGCATCCCCCTAGCCCGAGCACTTTGCCGCGCTTCGTTCCGGGGAAAGGTGATGAAATCGATGGGAAATGGGTTCCTGGTGGAACGGCGGTCGGCATCCATCAACTCTCAGCCGGCCGCATGGAGTCCAACTTTCGACATGCAAAATCATTTATTCCGGAGCGCTGGCTGCCGCTCACGAAGGATTCAGAATTCGCAAATGATGACAGAACAGCGACGCAGCCATTCTCCTATGGTCCTCGGAACTGCATTGGTCAAAAGTAAGTGTACCGTGATCTCTACGATGACTATGAGCATTAACGATACGCAGTTTGGCATACGCTGAAATGAAACTTGTCTTCGCCAAACTATTTTGGAACTTCGACTTCGAGCTTACAGAAAACTCCGACAAGTGGCTAGACGAACAGAAGACGTACCTTGTATGGGAAAAGACACCAATGATGGTGAGGTTGAGGCAGCGAAGTTAGCGCGATAGACAGCTATCAAATGACGTGAAACTATCAATCTTACAGTGTGGGGGTAATACATGACAAGACCTGATTGCAACTCAAGAAGATGCAGCACGCTAAAGCGCAGATGAATACTCGATATCCATGCACGAACATAGTTGTCGCGAATGAACAGTGGGAGGCAATTTCGCCATCCAATCCCAATTTAATTCAATTGGGAAGCTGGAACATTTGATAATACCATAAAAAAATTTTTTGCGGCGTGGCAATAAATCTCCTGGATAGCCATCAGTCTTTGGCGACTTTCAACCTTGCCTTTACAGCTTCATGCTTTGGCCCTGGCGCGCAAACAACAGTGAAGTTGTGATAATCTCTCGTGGGATCTACGTCCACGCCTTGGAGAGTATCAAATCTCTGCAATATTCTTGCAATGACATAGCCCGCTTCTGTCAAGGCAAATTGTTGACCGATGCAGATTCTGGGCCCACCGTTGAATGGTGCGTACATCCAGCCTGGCCGTCTCTTCTCCCATCGCTCAGGGACGAACTTATCAGCATCAGGTCCCCAGAGATCTTGCCGCCTGTGGAGTACGTGGGTACTGAAGTTGACCTCAGTTCCCTTGGGAATGAAAACGGGAGCATTGCCATCTGGCCCTCCGCCAGTTGGTAAGGTGGTGTCGCGCACAGCACACCGGCTGTTGAATGGAACGATAGAATGTAGGCGGAGGGTTTCGTTCATAACATGCTGGAGGTAGCTACAACCTTTCAGACCTTCGAAGGTGATCGTGTTGTGGCCATTGTCATAGGATCCGAACGTCTCCAAGATGATCCCGCGAAGTTTTTCAAAGACAACCGGATGGCGTATGAGGCAGTAGAAGGTCCAACTTATGAGCGAAGCCGTGGTATCCCGGCCAGCGGCAAGCAACCCCAGAACGTGCTCGCGAACCTCTGTCCGATCCTGGCATCGTGAAGCCATGGTCTCAAGGAAGTCATACCGCTCGTCCTCGCCCTTTTCTCGACGCTCAGCCTCGGCCATGGCTTGGTCGCAGAAGTCGTGGAGAATTCTGACGCATTCTTTGAGCTCGCGGTTTCCATAAAGCCAATAGAAACTGCGGAGCCGCAGCCGGATACCGAGAATCTGCTGGACCCGCTCGAATGCCCAGTGGAAATTTTTCTCAGGCTCCTCACCTCGAATCTTGGCCAGAAGAGAGCCAGTGCTCTTGCCGAGAAACAGTTCGGTAGCGGAGTCGATGGTCAAGCTAGGAAAGAGTGAGGCAAGGCTGATGGGTTTGGTCCATCCTTTCTCGTCGACAGGCATACACTGAAGCATATTTTGGAAATGCTGCTCCAGTAAGGCGAGGTTGGAGACTCTATCTCGCATGAAGATGGGACGGACGACCTCGCGAGCGCTGTGCCAGGCCTGGCCGTCAACGGCAAAGATGCTACGGCCCAGGACAGACTTCAAATTGGTACGGCGGGCTTCGCCCATGATGAAGTCGTTGAACTGCGTGGCTAAGATGGCCTGAATATTTTTAGGATCCGCGGTGGTGAAGTTCTCGGTGCCGAGAATGCGAATACGCCAGGTGTACCGGCCCATGGCTCTGAAGCGGTCGAAGACGAACTCGGGGGTGCGCTGATCACGGTCTGCCTCCAACAGCTTCAACACCATGTCGATGCCCAGTGGCCATCGTGTAGCCTCCACTGGTACTGGCTGGCATCCCAATTGCTCGGCTTTGCGTCCCCACTGGTACCTCCGCACGAGCGCATCTAAGATACGGTGGAGCAGAAGTAAAGCGAGGGCGAGAAAGGCCAGGCGTATAACGTTTGCAGAAAGCATGGTGTCGTTCGGGGTGCAGTCTTGCGAGGTAGTGAGCGCTTCGGCTGCGCCATTGGATTAATAGAACATGCAGCAAAATGGAGTAGTAAAAGCGTCGAAGAGCGTGCTTGACGCTGGGCATGGTATTGGCCGACATGGCAGCATGTTTCGGACCGAGGGGCGAGGACATTATTCGGGTTGATTTACAGTGCTAACCGTGATGGGCACGTCCGGGAGGAAGAGCTCGAGCTGATCAGGTCGTCTGCTCAGGTGCCCCTAGGATGCGAGTCACGGTCCCGGCAGCCGGCAGCAGATGGATTAGCCAAGATTAGAAGTCAGCACGAAGTGTTCCCACCCAAACGTCCCTCATCCTAGGCAAGAAATACAGCGCTGAGGTAGGTGCATAGCAGCGACGGGATCGGGTACTCGTTGAGCCGTCGAAGCGCGCTACGATCGAGAGCAGACCGCACTGGTACTGCAGGAGGGGCGTCACTGGATAACTCGAGTGCTCTGCATTGAATCCTGGTTTAGGTGACAGCAACGATGTTGGGTGTCACTTGACGGTTTGCTGGTGTTGTGGGCGACGCGTTTGCACGCGAAACGCGGAGGTGGAGAGTGCATTGAGCCGCAGGCCTGAGAAGCTCCGAGGCTTGGAGACTACCGGCAACAACTTCCACATCAGTGGCAGTGGACACGGATTAATTGCCCATGTTACCAATATTCCTCACGGCACAACTCGAAGTCTTTCCGTCTATGAAGCGTCCTTGAGCTGTGCTCATCATGAATTGTAGCTTTTCTTCATAATTCTGTCTAGGATCAGGCTGTCGAACTTCGGAAGCTGCATGGGCTAGTGCCTACAGCTTTCGAAGGATTCAGGCACCGGGCTCGGCGCCAGCTGAGTAGCGCTCATGCAATCAATCTATTTAAATAAACACGGCCCTGGTAAATTGCACTCTCTTCATTCACAATCCTCAAGGTCTTGCCAGCCTCCCTCCAACTACACCTTCTTGGGAATCGTATTGCCATCGAATCAGCCGCCATCGCAATATGCCGCCTGACGAGGCT
The DNA here is from genome assembly GCA_037367355.1 of Neoscytalidium dimidiatum. Lineage (NCBI taxonomy): Eukaryota > Fungi > Ascomycota > Dothideomycetes > Botryosphaeriales > Botryosphaeriaceae > Neoscytalidium > Neoscytalidium dimidiatum. The sequence continues at coordinate 2,089,550 of CM074695.1, read as the reverse complement.
TTCTCTTTCAGGGTACTTCATCAAGTCGAAGACATTGCGTACTTCTCAATGCCTTCTCATTCCATCCTTAGGATTGTCGAAGATGCAACTAGTAGAACCCTCCATACCGGCCCGACGGAGTATCAAGGACTGATATATGATCTCCCTTCTTGCCTCAAACAGCTGACTGTCACAAGCAGCTTCAGGAATGACGAAAATCCCCGTGACTTTCTCCGTTACCTAAGGGTGATGGAATTTGACGACCAGACTAGTCATCCCCAACTTCGAGAGGTAGATATTCAAAGTTATGGTCTCAAAGTGCAAGGAGCGCGGCATTTCGTGTACTTTGTGGCCAGACAAAGACTCGGCTTGAGAGGTTCGACATCCAACTTCGATGGAAAGGCTGAAGCCTCAGCAGTTATACACATGAGTCAGAGCGACGTACATCAACAACAGGAAAGCTCTGTGTAGTTATGGTCCTTTCACAGGCGATTCGAAGGTCCGAATATTGCTGCACTAACACAGCCATCTCGTGATGAGTCGAACCTACCGTTCATTTCACTTATCTCCTTGCGCGTTCACATCCATACGACTGGTTCAAGAATCTGTCATCATAGTTCAAAAATCTGTCCACGTCTTTGCTCTCTGTTATCGAATCAAGCTCCCAAATAGCCACATAGATAGAACCTTTGAAGGGCCTCCTTGCTTTTGTATCGCCATACTGTGTCCTTGGCATTTTCCGCAGACGCCTCGCGTGTCCTTGGCATGAACGATCCCGCATTCTCTCTTTCTTTCCCCCCCTACCGACTAAACACCAAAAAAAAAAAAAAAAAAGAACAACTCCTTCGATTCAGCGTCCCCTCTCACGTGTTGGTAGCGGCATTCTTGTTGCTGTACCACGCGTTCCAAAAGTCGACAATCTCCTCCGGATACCCAGTCCGGTAGAACTCGAGCTCCCAGTCGGGGGCGTGCCTCTCGGCGACGGCGAGCCAGTACTCCATCTCGCGCTCGCGCTCGGGGCGGCCGGCGAAGTGGACGAGGAAGTCGCCGCGGCGGACGCGCTCGGGCTCGAGGGTCTCGTTCTGGAAGGCGTGGTAGGCGTTGAACCAGCGCTGCGGCACGTACGCGACGCCGGGGCGGAACGCGGGCTCGAGCAGCAGCTTCTCCATGGCGCTCTGGTCGAGGAAGGCGAGCGCGTCGCCGGGCCGGTAGAAGCGGTAGCCCAGGATCCCGCTGAACAGCTCGAGGCTCCACGCGTGGACGCGCAGCAGGAAGATGCCGTTGTTCAGCCCGTTCGCGTCCTTGGACACCACCAGGTGGACGTTCGGGTCCGGCGGCAGGAACTTGGACGGCGGCACGCACGGGTTGAGCACGACGGTGTCGCCGTCGACCCAGAGCAGCCACTGCAGCCGCTCGTCCGCCGGCCGGAGCAGCTCGTCCGTCAGGACGGAGAGGATGTAGGCCGGCTTGTTCCACACGCCGTCGATGATCTCGTCGCGCAGCACGAATTGCCGCAGCCCGTGGATCCGGTTGTGCACCTCGTGCGTGCGCAGCGCCCGCTCGTAAGTGGGGTTCGGCGCCCCGTAGAGGATGCTTATTTTGCCCATGCGCACGGTTGACATGGTAGCCAGGTTGTTGTAGTCGGACTCGTTCAGCAGGGTTTGGTGCTGCGGGTTGCGGCAGAGTTCAGGGTTCTGCTCCCACACGCTGGGCCCGACGGGCGAGACGGAAGATCCGCTGAGGTCACATCAGCTGCCGGAATTTTTTTCACTCTCCAGGGGAACTTGAGATGCACCTGTGGACTGCTGATTTCGTTGTAAACAGTAAAAATGCTATTAGCGCCCACACGAAGACCAGTGTGAGCACGGGGTATTTGACGCTCATCTGCGGAACCATCGTCCATAGCGTTGATGATGGCGCCTGGAAATGGCGGTTCCATATTTCTCGAGCGGTCATGGTGTGTACGGCTTTCGGCATTCATGCTACTGAGAGGACAAAGCATTTGGGGAGCTTGCTTTTATCTTGCCGCTTGCGCTCAATTGTTGCTTGGCAAGATAGTGTACCAAGCCTCGACAAATTTCTTGGCCAGTGTTGTTAAGGCAAGGTGGACAGGCCAAGAAATATCGTCTTCACACTTGCTTGAGGTATGTGCTTGATGGTAGTAAGTTGCAAATATATGAGCTGGGCCTTTTTTCTTTCGAACTTGTACTAACATAACTACTCTAAAATGTAGAAAAGCATACAAAGTCAAAACACAGAGCCGTCTATATGCATGCAAATACACCAAAGGAAATGAATTCAACTGTCTTCACGGGAGCAACTCGAATGCTGCGCCGAGACCCCTTGACACGCAAATCGGAATGCGCTCATGTTGTCGCTGCAGGAAACCTTGAGCGCGCCATTTAGGAAGGAGGCGTACCAGAAGGAACCGCGCCGGTCATCGTGCCGTTACCACCAGATCCGCCACCGATCGCGCTGTCCTCGTTCTCGTGTCCACCGTCAACCTGGTAGTATGCGGCGACCGAGTAGTAGTCATCGTCGATGTAGTTCGCAGAGGTGTTGATGCCGATCTGGATCCAGGCGAGCAGACCGTCCGTGACGTCCGGGCCGAGGTAGATATACTCGGGGAAGGGGTCGTAGTACGTATCAGCCTGGACGATGTCCCACATGTCGTCGGCGTTGGTTGTGATGGCCTGCGTGTTGGTGTTGTACGGGTACACGGCCTCAACGGCGGACCGTAGGTCCTCCTGGTAGAAGAGCTGGCCGATGTGCGTGATATTGTTGTTATCGGCGATGGTGTTGTTCGGGTAGACGGTCACGTTCATGTGCGCGAGCAGGTGAGTGTGAGTAGCACGCCCTATGTGGTAAATTAGCCGAAATTTCTCAGAGTATTATGAGCGCATGACTTGCCATCATAGTGGCCAGGGAAGATGGTCTCGAAAGCGACGACACCATCTTGATCAGTTGACTGGATACCACGAAGGTAGGTCGAGTTCAGGCCATCAGCTGCGTAGTTGCCACTGCGATACACGTTAATCCACATGCTGGAGGGAATGGATTCCCGAACCAGAAACTTACCTGGTGTAGATTCCAGAGTAGACACCGGTGGCGTTGGCGTTCCAGATGTCCACGTAGACATCGGGGACTGGTTCACAGGTCTCGATATCGATATACTGGACCTCCAGGTAAAGATCGACACCATCGGAGTACTTGTCCTCCTTGACATTCTTGCGAATAAGCTCGCCCACAACGTAGCTTGCGGGTTATCAGCTGGTGGTTCTTAGTTCTGAACGTAGTTGCTGACTTACTAAGGACCGTCCGTGACTTCGGGAGCAAGGATACAAGAGGTGTTGGCTCCGAAGATGGCGCTCTCAGGGGTATTGACGTCATAGTTGTAAATGCCAGTCATGTTGTGGTTGATCGCCTCAAATTTCTCGAGCGTAGCGAGGTCACGGCGGTACTTCTGCGGTTCTGCGCTTGTCAATTGCGTTCACGGCTGAGACGCTGAGCATTTGGACTCACTATCCGAAATACCGCGCTTCTCACGGAGCTCGCGGGCAACCTGAGCACGACGAGCGTGAGAACGAGCGTTCAGTGCCTGATGTTTAGCGCTTCCGTTGCACGAATCAAGAGCGCGCTTAGCAGCAGAGGCTCTGGCCTCACGAGCGGAGATCTGGCGTCTGACATGGTGGTGGTCGTGGTGCTCTCCGGGGTGAGCAGCTGTGGAAACAAAAAGACCGGCAGCGACAGCAGCGCTGGTAAGCTTTGTAATGTTGACCATGATGAACGATTGGAGATTCAAAATTGCAAGGTCAGATTCTTGGAGAAAGAACGGGCTGTTGACCTTCACCTTGGCTTCAAGATCTACTGCTATATATCTAAGATCTCTTGATTCCGTTCTGCAGTATCCCCTTTCCGGAGATCCAGCTGCGTAAAGGCTTCGTCAACAAGTGGCAGGGGTGCACGTACACCCAGTCAGATTTGTCCCCGGTCTGCTTCTGCCTTCCTATCCAAGCCTCCGCCAAGAAGCTTAGAAAATCCACCGAGATGTCATTACCCGAGCGCCACTGGTCTATGCTCCTCCACTGACGTGCAAAAAATTTGTATCTCCAGGCGAGAGGTGTTGCCAACTCCTTGAGCGTTATAGCCGAAGATCCGCCGATGACTGCTTAGAAGGCTTTTACCTTGAACAGACTGTGCGTAGTATGCCAATTGCCGATGCCATTTGCTAAGGCGAGGACAGTCAAAGAAGCTTCATGCTTAGCATGACTTGTGGAAGCCAAGTAAGGCCAGCCATGTGCGGAGATGTTTGGAACAGATTGTGGCAGGTGCTTGGCATGGAGCAGTGCACTCTTGGATTCACAATAGCTTTGCTTTGATTGGTAGGCAGGGTAGCGCTGTCGGTGAGTGCGTAAGCTGCTTTGCCTTCCGCCTTGGTTGGCGGGGCGCTACATTGCACGGACAGTCGGTGGGAGGTTGGACGCGTGTTTTTCCCTCTTTCTGGGGGCAGACGCAAAAGGAATGTTTCGAACGGCGCGCCTCAGCCCGACTCAGCCTCTAATCAAAGCGCTAATCCCTTCTTCAGTTCAGTCAAGATAAGACGAGCCTTGATTGCAGGGCTGATTTAGCTTGATACGATTGCTCGGATATATCGGTCGAACCTTCCGGTGAAACCGAGAGAGTAGAATTGGTCAACGTCCCCAACTCCGGGTACACGGGTATCAAGTGCTTCTAGACCCGATTTATCCTTTCATTCGTTTCTGAATAACTTACTCTCCATCATCTAATGCTTATTTTTACGGTATTATTCTGCTAGCATTGACTTTTTCTTACTTCGGACATAAGCAGGCGCTCTCGGTCTTCATGTTTGATAAATAGTGGACCATGGTTCACTGAGGCATATGCTCTATTTCGACATCAATAAGTTAGAGATCCGGCTTAAGCATATATTTAGTCATCAAGGAAAGCAGTGGAGGTTCTTCTGTTGAAAACCATGATAGATTGGCCCCCTTAGGGCAATGACGACTAGCAGAGACTATGTACACTGGGGTGGAACTAAGCCTATTTAGGCCTCTCTCAATTAGGTAAATGCCACGTGCGGCCTTCGATATTCAACATCTTCCACTTCCATCTCCAAGTCTTTGTACTTTTAAGTCAAAGGGAGGAGGGTGTGGTTGACACTGGGAGAAATATCTTAGTAGAGAGATATTCGCTACGAAATCATCTGAACAACTACGTTCGATAACGCTTTATATACAAGTCCTGGAAATCTCGAATTCAGTTGAATAAGCCTGATCGTAGCGAAAGAGATGGGATCCCCGTAAGAGAACGGACAGAAACATCAACGACCACCACACGCGGTGATTTCTGAAAGGCTGATTTGCGAAGCATAATGGAACAAGTTCATACAACAAGATCCGTCCAAAGATATCGTCTTTCAGTAAGATATGCTTTGGTCTCCCCTTGGTGAGCAGGTACCAACGAGTGACACGTTCATCCCTCATGGGAAATCAGGATTTGATCCATCCAACGGGAGACATGTAGAATTGTAACGCACCACTATGCTCTCACTCGAAGCCTCTACTTAATTTCCATGATCTGCCCGAATATTCCCTGAGCCAAACACGGGGAACTCAAAATTCCGCGACCCGAGGATCTTTTCGGCAAGCGTCGCATACTCTTGCGCATTCTCGGTCTCGGCGAAGTGATAACTCTGTACGCCACGTTGCATCATCCTTGTAGTAAATGAAAATAGAATCGAGACATGATACCTTCTATCTCTAGGTGCGAGGCATTCTAACCCCATAGATGTGATGGTTTCATTCAGGGGGATGGCGTGCTCCGCGAAAGTATATTTTACGTTCCGCCCGGTAACCTTGGATCGAAGTTTGAGCCATTTCGCGAAGGGCAAGGCATTCATCTGGACCACGTTTCAAAAACCGCGCTTCGACATACCCGAACACGCACGCCTTACTTTGAGGCATCCATGGCATTGCTTGCTGTACACGCACGCATCTGATCGACCCTTCAGATCGAGCCGATTTTCAGCAAACGCTATTTAAAGTATATATCCGGTATACTTATAGCTTTCAACATCCGCAGAACTTGGATCAAGCACGTCCACTCGTTTAAGCTTTGCCTTTTCCTGTCTGTACTGTGGAGTCTTGTGCATTGTATAAGAGGAGATAAACATCATGGCTCACAGGCCATTCACTCCGAAGCCTCTCACCGATGTTTTTACAGATGATACCGATATTGACCGGCGCAGATGCCGTCGCACTGTTCCTATGAAGGTACTTGCATTGGGCCTCGGAAGGACAGGTACCGTGTGTAAGTCAACTACGTTCCGGAAAAGAGCGGAAAGAAACGAAGCAGAAGAGCAGAGTCGTGAAGAGAATGCCCAGATATAGCTCATACTCACCAGACGCACAGCCCTTCGTCATGCTCTGCGAAGACTCGGGTTTAATGACACATATCATATGCTCTCCGCGAGCACCGAGAACCCGCCCGACTGCCTGATGTGGTGCGACGCCCTCGCAGCCAAATACGACAACGACGGGCCGCCCTTCGGGCGCGAGCAGTGGGACCAGCTGCTCGGCCACTGCCAGGCAGTCAGCGACTGGCCCGCAGTAGCCTTCGCCCAAGAGCTGATCGAAGCATATCCGGAAGCCAAGGTCATCCTCACGACTCGCGACGTTGATTCGTGGTACAAGTGCGTCTCGTTCTTCTCCGTGCCTTTCGATCCTAAGTCATCTGGGTGTTGTGATTTAACAAAATGCCCACGTAGCTCTGCATTAAAGACCGTCCACTGGCGCGCGACGGAGCCCGAGCTCCGCCGCCTCGCCCGCTATGACTGGGCCGCCGGCCTGTACCAGCCTATGCTGAGCAAATTCTGGACGAGCTTCTTCCGCGGAAACTTCGAGAAGCACGGCAAGGCCGTCTTCATTGAGCACTACGAGCGCGTCCGTGCGCTGGTGCCCCCGGACCGCCTACTCGAGTACCGCGTCGGCGAGGGGTGGGAACGGTTGTGCGAGTTCCTGGAGGTGCCGGTGCCGGACGAGGAGTTCCCGAACGTGAATGATACGAGGGGATTCGTGGACAGATGTAGGGGCCGGATGAGAGCGCAGTGGGGCAATATTGCCGTGAAGTGGTTGACTTACGGGGCTGGAGTGGCGGCGGTGGGGATGGTGGTGGGGCGGCGGTCATGCGGAGGGTTGGAAGGTGGTAGGTATCGCGCGCAGTAGGAAAGTAAGACGCTCGTTGCGGTGCAAAATTGTCATTCAATTGCTTTTAACTAAAAGGATAAAAGGAGTGTGATATGTCCATGCCCCTCCTTGGTGATACCATCTCACATGAGCGGCAAAGTTGGTCAGAACGAAATGAAAGGTGCCGCTCAATGCGCAGGGAGAAAGCGATCCACAGTATTTACAAGAAATAAGGACGGTATTCACACACTTAGAGTGTGTAGAGCAGAGTTCCGAATCCGAGCTGGTCGTATCCACCGCTGTTTGGGCCGTAGTCACCGCCGCCACCCTCAGCACCGTTACCATCATTCCTGACCAACTCTGCATATTGTGTGGAGTAAGTCGCCTCCTGGCCCTCAATCTTGACGTAGTGGTTGTAAATCAGCTCCCAAATGGGACGGATGTTGCCGCGACCGCTGTCACTGATTACGGTGTGGGTCACATCGCTGTTCACGTAGGTGGTGAATTGGACATCGTTGCCCAGGTTGTATTTGGCAGCATACTCGGCGCCCTTGAGGATGCGATAGTCGTCGTACTTGAAAAGATTGATGCCCTGGTTGTAAGCAACCTGCGCAAAAATGCTGACTAGGCCGATGCTAAGCATGGTGTGGCCTTGGTCGCGGCCGGCCTGGGGGAACCTGTGTCAGCATACATCAAGGTGACCATACGGGCAACTCAGCTTACCTCTTGCACCTGGGCGGTACCATCGTCATAGACCTTCCAGAACAACTTCTCAATGGCACCATTGCCGCTGCCGTTGTAGAAGTAATTGATAGCCTCATCAAACATGGTTTGGTTATCGGAGAGGACACCAATGGAGAGCATGGAGGCCATGTTGCAGAGATCCCAATTCGCCCAGTAGTGGTCAACGGCGGCATCATTGTGGTTGATGAGAAAGCGGTGGTTCATAGGATAGAAGTAATCTGTGAGCATGGCGGTTATCGCCGCGAGGTTGTCGTCGGTAAAGCCGTCAAAGTCGCGAATGATTTCGGCGGCATTCGCGAATTGGTAGCCGTAAAGTCCGGAGGCAAGGTACTTGTCGGAGCTTCCAGAGATTTCCTTCAGAGTGCTCGACCAAGCATTGAGGATATTGGCAGCTGCGGTGCCGTAGGCTTCGTCACCTGTGACCTTCCAGCGGATGGCAAGCCTGAGGTGCATCTTTCAGCAAACAAGAAAATCGTATGAAATGGGTCAAAGTACTTACTGGTACGCGGCAGCAGCATCGTTGTAAGCACGGCTGTAATTTTCGTCACAGCTGGCACGACTGCCACGACAAAGGAGCTCAACAGGGGCAGCCGTATAAGTAGACTGGGCATGCGAGTTATTCGTCAATTTGTACCAGCCAGTGAGCCACGGCTCCTTGCCAGCGTTGACATTCGTAGTGATGCGGTCAAAGTCTTCAGCTGTGTGAAGTGCGCCAGGGTGGACGAAAGCCGCCGCAGCAGTAAATGCTGAGCCAGTCAGCCAAACTGGATACCTCATAATGGAATGCGTCTGGAGAAAGAATGTTCAAAGAAGGATGGGGAGTGGTAGAACGAGGCGTTCATGGGTGTGGATATTAAGCGCTTTTATTCTTGAGAGCGCCCTTCAGGCATCGCACAGGGTACGAGTAATCCGAGACCTTGCCTAGTGTAGTAGTACCGGTGGGCCAGTAAACCAGGGGTTGTGACTTTGGGCCGCTGCGAGGGCGGTAATATGGAGAATAGAAACATGAGCCACCAATGATCGCTCAGGGAGAACGCAAACGTTTGATCATCTGTAAATCCCCAAGCGCCATATTCTTGTAACGGATAAACCCCTTTCACTTCTGGACGGTTATCGCGGCGGGGAAGAAGATTATTTTGGTGTTTTCCACCGGGGCATGGTCCGGATCGTCATCAAGAAGGGATGTTATGGTGAGGCATATGAAACATCCTGCTCATTTCGGTTAAGAACTGCCACCCACGCGACGCGACTCATTCCGTGTTTATTCAATCGGGATCCGCTGGGCGCTGCGGGGTTTTCCGGAGAAGTAGAAACACAGAACCGGAGGTGGTGTGAGAGGATCTGCAGGTTTTACTTCCTGATAAGACCCTATTGGCAAATATGAGGTATGGCCCATTTCCGATAAGGGCAGTTTGACGGTCGCTTACAGGGACAGGCTTCGTAATCCTCTGTACTCCTATAGCGGACCGTCTCCCGGACCGTTTTCCGACGTCGGGCCTTCTACCGGGCATCGTCCGGAGAGCTGGATTGACGGCCTGGGAGCAGGGAAGCAAAATAGGGAGCCTACTACGCACCCCTGTATTCCAGTAACAGATATTCCGGTGGGAGTTCTGCGAATCGCTTCCAATTCTGGTAAGATCTCGACGTCCAGAGCCTTTGTCCAACTAAGGATACCCACCCAAGCCGAGTATTCCGGGTGGATCACTCATGCATACTGAGTAGGACTACTGTAGTTGTCATCCGGTGCGGTACCACTGGTGGAGAAACTAAGAAAAAGCTCATACACTCGAATTGAGTGTCGGTGGGGAACCGTCACGCCATCTACCTTCTACCTTCTTTTTCGTATTCTGAGTGATGACGGTGAGCGTGTATCGTCCGATATATTTCCTTGGCATGAAGTTTGCTGCGCATAGACCCATAAACCATCTATATGTGTGAATACTATAGAGATGTAAAGTGTTACCGGAAGAGTCCAGCTTAGAGTGAATTAGCACTGATTACTGCGAAATAAACATAGAAACCAACATCGTCCAAAGCTTGATAGAGCATGGTCTTCAGGCAGACATGCTGGGATCATCCGGTGGCTGACTATCCTGCTTCGGGCTCTGGGTTTGCTAAGCTCTGTTGGCCACGGTTGTCTAAGAGACACCGGGGCATGGTCCACCTAAGAACTTACTCTTGGCTTCAAGGACCATTCCAGAATCTAAGCACTATATCTTTCTGTGATGAACTGACACGGAGAGCATCAGCTGAGTGCTGTTCGTACGATCACCCCGATCCTTCGCCCTCGCAAAGTCCCGTGGCCTCGCAGCACTGGCCCACCTAGCATAGGCACCTCCCGTCGAATCCACATCCTACTTCGCCTCCTCCGGCACGACCATCTCCTTATCATTCATCTCCCCCACATCCAGCGCGACAAGGAACCTGCTCACGCAGTTATACGCCGCGACCGCCGTCGTCAGCTCGACAATCTCCCGCTCGTTAAAGAAGGCCTTCAGCGCCTCGAACACCGCATCCTCCACCCTGATATCCTTGGTCATCGCATCCACGTACCGCACGACGGCCTTCTCCCTCTCGCCCAGCCCCTCCACCACGACGCCATCCGCGGCCGGCTCCTTCTTCAGCAGCCACGCCAGCACGGGCCTGCCCACGCCCGCCTTGGCCGCGAGGGCGCTGTGCGCGCGCCACTCCCACACGGCGTCGGTGAGGGCGCCGACGCGGCTGACGGCGAGCTCGAGGACGGCCTCGTCCACGACGGTCTGGGAGCGGATGGCGCCGATGAAGGCGTTGTAGCCGTCGGCGATGGGCGGGGCGTGCAGCAGCGCCAGGTCGAGCGGGATGAGCGGGCGCGGCAGGCGGCGCGCGCGGATGCGCTCGTAGACGGCGGCGGTCGCGGCCGGGTCCGGGTTCGAGGGCGAGGGCTCGGCCGGCGGCTCGGTCGGCGCGTAGGGGAGGCGCATGGTGAGGGGGGCGGAGGTGGATAGCGGGTGGGCGCGTGGTCGTTGGTATGGAGAACGGGACGGTGGATAGGCGTTCGAGCTGCTGGGATGCGACGGGACTAGTAGTGGTGGGCGCGGGACCGTAGCGGGCGGGATGGAGGCGTGGAAACCTGGGATTATGCGCCAATTGAGTTGGTGGTCTGTCTTTTCCCGGCTGGTGGTGGTGACGGGGCGGTGGGCTTGGATTACCTGGTGGCTTGGGAAAGCGAGATCTCATGGGTGCACAGGAATCGGGGATTTCTCTAGCATATATGCAGGCAATGGCTTCGGCATGGAGGGGCAGTCATGGCGGGGTAGAGCGCCCAAGCTCTCGGATGCGCGCTTGCGTGCATCGCGCCCCAGTGATGGTCGGCATTGACCACGGCAAAACGCTTACCCACTATTTCATCAAAGCGCAAAAATCCAACCACAGACGACAGCGACGCACGGAGAGTGTTCAGTGAAATCTTCTCAATTCTCTTCATGTGATATCAATTCAACGCTGAGCAGCTCGCGCAGAGAAAAATGTCCCAGAGCCCCAAAAAAACCAAATCGGAAATATTTACAACGCCGGAAATGCCAATCATCCACATTAGTTTTTCGTTTACAGCTGCGCCGAGTTCTTGCCGGTGGCGTCCTTGGGTGCCAGGCGGACGTTGTACTCGAGGTCGAGCTTAGCCTTGGGGTCGCCCTCGCGGGGGTTGAAGTGGATGATCAGATCATCCTTGACGGCGAAGACCGAGTCGTCGACGAGGTGGGGGTCGGTGTCGGGGTAGAGCTGAGTGACGACAGGCTTGTAGTCGGGGTGGCTGACCATCAAGTGGATGTGGGCAGGCCTCCACGGGCTGCGGTCCATCAGACGGAGAAGGACACCAGCGGGGCCATCGGTGGGGAGAGCGTAGGCAGTTGGCTTAAGCATGTAGAAGTGGTATTCGCCATTTTCGTTGGTCCTGAACTTGCCGCGAAGGTTGTTGGGCGTCTGGCCCTCAGGGTCCTGGAAGTCGTATTTTCCGTTGGAGTTGGCTTGCCAGATGTCGAAGACGACGTTGGGAATGGGCTTCTTGGTTTCGAGGTCGATGACGCGGCCGTGCATGAGAGCAACCTCGCCATTGTGCGGGCAGTCGATAATGCTGCCGCCGTTCTCACGGAAGGGAGCGTCGGGGCTCCAGAAGGGACCGAGAATGGCGGAGGAGGTGGGAGCCTCGCCGGTGGCAGACAGGTGCTTGTTGGCAATCTCGTCGACAAGCCTGGGCAGCGTTAGTCGGCTAAGTTCGCCGCAAGAGCGAAGCCAATGGCGTGCGCCGGGCAACTTACGATTCCAAGCCAATGACGTCGGTAATACGGTGAGTCTCGTTCCTCTTGCCGTTGCTCTCAGCCCAAAGCTTGCCGCACTGGTTCATGAACTCAACGCCGGCCATCCACTCCTCGGTGGTGAGCTCGACCTCGCGGGCGAAGTCGTGGATGTGCTTGAGCATGGCACTCAGGACGAAGCGGGCACGCGGCGGGCATGCCGGGCCAATGGCGTTGATGACGTTCTCGGTGAACTTGGGGTCGAACTTCTCGGAAGACATGGCCATTTTTGTGTTCGATTTGGTGGAGCTGTGGCGAGGAATACAGAACTGGTTGGAGCGGCTGCGAAACTGCAGAGAGCTGAGAAGAGAAGAAACGCGTGAAGATAAAGACTTGGTGGACATGAAGACTCAAAAATGGCCGGAGGACTTATATAAGTGCTCGTAGGCGTAGGGCATGGCGCACCACGGCAGATCCGTCGGCTGATGCATTTCGCGCCGGGGAAGCGTGACTTAGGCCGGTCGCATTCGTTGCCGGCGTGCTTACCGTCTACCAGGAGGGCCCCTGGTCCCCGCAGACCAGCCCCGCGCTCCGAGCCCCGGACCCTCTGCGCGAACCCTCCACAGCGCCGGCGTTCGGCGCCCTTTTGCAAAACGAGCTCCGCCATTGGCTGCTAGCCTTCAGCGCAACAACCGATGGTCGTAACCGTGGCCAACCGATCTGTCCGCCGTCCAGGGTAATCTCTCTTCCATCGCACACCATACCCAACAAGGCATCAAGCTCTGGCCCCACGTCGCCTGTAACGGAGCTACCACCTGCCACCGTGTGCCATAATCCATCCAGCTCCAGATGCGCGCCTCCTGTCGATTGTTCCACCAGCTCAGCAAGAATTGCACCAAGCAGTCACCGCCCTTTGCAAAAATGGCGAAGCACCACCTGATGGTCGGCACCTGGACCCGTCCGGGTGCCATCTTCACCTTCGAGTTCGATGACGAGGCATTGACCCTGAAGCTCGTCAAGCGCACCGAGATTCCCTACGACGAGCCCATCTCCTGGATGACCTTCAGTGTGAGCCAACGCCAACACCGTCGCCCGACACCATTGATGCGCCCTCTTGCTTCTCGGCCCGTGCTGATTCGTTTTCGTTGGTGCAGCATGACAGAAAGCAAATTTACGGCGCGTCCATGAAGACGTGGTCCAGTTACACGGTGAAGAGTCCGACCGAAATTGTGCAGAGTGCATCACACCCCATTGCTGGCCACCGTACGTCTCAGTCACCCTGCAAACGGCGACTCCACGGGGCAAGCGTCCAGGTTGCCTATTTTTTTCCACCTCAGGTGATCTAACAGAACGGTCTTCCATAACAGCCCTCGCCGCGAACAAGGACACCAATACTCGCGCAATCTTCCTGCTCGCCGCCAAGAAGCCCCCGTACAATGTCTACTGCAATCCATTTTACAACTATGCCGGTTTTGGCAATGTATTCTCGGTCAACGAGGACGGCGCACTGAAGGAGAACGTGCAAAACTACGAGTACGAGCCCAAGACTGGTATCCATGGCATGGTCTTCGATCCCACCGAGACATACCTGTACTCGGCGGACATGTACGCAAACAAGGTCTGGACACACAAGAAGGATTCAGAGACCGGCCATGTCACCTTGGTCGGCTCAGTCGAGGCGCCCGATCCAGGCGACCACCCCAGATGGGTTGAGATGCATCCAAGCGGGAACTATATCTACGTTCTGAACGAAGCGGGCAATAATCTAGTGGAATATGTGATTGACCAGCAGACGCATCTGCCTGTCTCCACTCACCGCATATTCCCCCTCATCCCACCTGGTGCGTGATGCTTCCAGTATTGCCGAAAGTCTAATGTCTTTGAGCTGACTCGTCCTCTCTAGGCCTGAGATACAACTTGAAGAACTATCGCGCCGACGTCGTCTTCACCACGCAGAGCGGCAAGACACTTTTCGCAACATCGCGCTCCAACACCATTGGCGTTCCTGGTTACATTAGCGCATTCAGTCTGGCGGAGAACGGCAGCATCGAGAGGCAGCTGTTCATGAACCCCACTTCGTCAAGCGGAGGCCACTCGAACGCTATCGCACCGTGCCCTTGGACGGACGAATATATCGCAATCACGGATGATACTGTCGGATTTATTGAGATGTATAGATGGCAGGATGGATTTCTCGGTAGAGTTGCTAGATGCGAGGTGACAGAACCTGGCTTTGGCATGAACGCCATCTGGTACGATTAGGCACACACATTAGAACTGAATAGATATCATTGGCTCTGAATTTCTGTTCCAGAGTGACGACCTGTGGATAAACAAAAGGAATGTGGTTCGACAGCAGGACATGAGTGCAGAGAGTTCATCCGGCTGCGATCTTGGCCGAGTGTGGAAATCCGTCAACACACTGCGCGCGCAACTAGACAACAGCCCTCATGGGGGCAGAATAACCTTTCTTGATGTCGCTGATGCTAGAGGCATAGAGTTGGGCTACCGATTACCTGCGCTCTTGCTCTACAAAGTTAATTAAAGTAAAAGGCGCACGACTGAGACCAGATCGCAGCCAAAAAATTTCCGGTCGCAAAATCGAGGACGCAACCCCGCTGACGTAGCTCCGAGTGCGGCGGTTAAAGGCACATCCGAGGTCCAGTACCGGCTGTGCGCCGGAACCACCGCGGAGCGCCACATCCCGACCTCTCTGCCGGCCGCGGGGTAGCCGCCTGGGGAACGCGCAGCACGAAGCACCAGGCTTTGCGATCGGAATGAAGCGCAGGCTAGTTAGCCGCTCAAAATACCAACGTCTCTCCTGATGTTCACGTTGTCATCCTCCACCAGGATCCGAGCCATTGGCCCCGCGACATCGCAGAAACTCGCTTCCGCCGCCATCTCCTCGTCCTCCGCGAAGCCCTTACCCGCCACCACTGCCGTCGCCGTTGCCGCATCGCTTGCTCCCTCACGTCGACCGACAAGATGGCGCCCGTGCCCGGCCTCCTGTACGTGACCATGCAGCCGCATGCCGAGCTGCCGGACTCGGTGTTCCACGACTGGTACAACAACGAGCACGGCCCGACGCGCCTGCGCCTGCCCTTCGTCGATAACGGCTTTCGCTATCGTGCCGCTGACCTTGGCGATGCAGGCCAGGGCTCCAAGGAGAAGCCCACATGGGTCGCCCTGTACGATATCAACGACATGGACGCGCTCAATTCTCCCGCCTACCTCGACCTGCGCAACCCGCCGCTGAAGAGCGAGAGGGAGGCCTCGATCATGAAGAAGATTCATGTGGACAGGAGGGTTTATGATTCCGTGAGTGATAAGAAAAAGGAGGGCTACAAGAAGCTCGAGGATGTGGATGCGGAGGGGAAAATTGGTGGAGTTTTGGTATCGGTCACGTCCATCTTGAAACCTGGTGCGGATGAGGCAGAATACAACAAGTGGGCAGAGGATGAACATGTGCCCCTGCTCTCCAAGGTCCCCGGCTGGAGGCGGTCGAGACGATTCAAGTACTCTTCTGTTGTCAAGCCTCTGGGACCGAGCGATGAGGTGAAGCACGTTGAGTATTTGTCACTGCACGAATACGATCCTGTGAACGGCCTGGGTGGTCCGGAATTCAAGGCTGCGACCACTACACCCTGGACAGAGAAGGTGAACAGCGAAATTGTCGGGGAGAAGAAGCGCCGCGTGTACAACTTGTTCTACACTTTTGGACCCGCGCCCCGGTATCTCTCCTCTCTCGCTGCCAGCGAAGTGCCTGAATTCAAGCATCCAGATGGGATTACCAAGACCATCCCCGCTTCTGGTGGTGCTGCTGGAGCAGTCGAATCCTACATCACCACTGCTGATGGTGTGGACATAGAGTACCGCTTGGAGGGTTCCGGTGATATCCACGCTCCCATTATTGTCCTTAGCAACTCTATCCTCACAGATTACCATATTTGGGACGACTTCGTCTCCGCATTCCTCTCGGATCCTGCAAATAAGGCCTACCGCGTCCTCCGCTACAACACGCGTGGGCGCAACAGCGCTGTTGGCAACACACCGGTCACTGTCGATTTGCTGGCCTCGGACATCATCGCCCTGCTCGACGCTCTCCGCGTCCCGAAGGCCGCCTCCGTCATCGGCGTCAGTCTAGGCGGCGTGACGGCGCTGGCCACCGCACTGCGCTACCCGGACCGCGTCGCTTCCTTCGTCTCCTGCGACACCAATCCCACCGCCCCTGCCGCGAACCCGCAACTATGGACGGAACGTGCTGAGGTCGCAGAGAAGGAGGGCGCAACGGCTGCGACGTACGGCGGTGCGAAGGCGCTGACGACCGTCTCTTCCGACGCGGACCCCGTCATCGGCGAGAAGCTGGCCGAGCTGACAGTTCGGAGATGGTTCGTCCCGAAGTCGTACGAGGATGCTGCCCTCGAGCCGAAGCTCAACAGCGTGAAGGCAGCCGTGGAGAGGAACAGCCTGCACGGGTTCAAGACGGCGGTACGCGCTCTCTTCAGCTACGACTACTCGAAGGAAATGAAGGACGGTAAGGTTCCGGGCGCTTTCTTGGTCGGCGCGGGGGATGGCAAGCTGCCGGAGGGAATGAAAAAGATGGCCGAGGCGTACGCGGACGGAAAGGGTCCGTACTATCTCGTCCAGGATGCGGGACACTTGCCCATGGTGGAGAAGCCGGAGGTCGTGAAGGGCCACGTCACGGACTTCTTGAGACAGAATGGCTTGTAGATGGGCCGGGATCCGTAGCCGATGGTGTGGTCCTTTGGGCTTTGGGTACGTACGTCCACATAATTGATGATGATGGTTATGTATGGCTGTCCTTGCCTTGGGAGCATCGTGCTTGTCTTCGCGTAAGACTCAACGCTTATCTGTGTCGCATCGAAAATTTATTCTGCTGCAGCCCGCTTCGAGCCAAGCAAATCCAGCGTCCGCGCTGTGATGTCTTGCCCGCCGCAAGCCGACCGTTGGAGCTGGGCAGCGGGAGTGGTCGCTGATTGGTGGGTGTTCGACTACTAACTTTTTGTGTAACTCAACTCAAGCAGCAGCGGAACCGAGTGGTGATGCACAAGAGCACGAAATCCCGTCCACCAAGGAAGAAAAAAAAAACCAGTAGATAAAGATCCGCAACGCGTGGTTCTCAGAGATGTTCAGGAAATATGCACTATGGCCCCCATGACAGCGAATCTTGGCCCGCTATCGCAGGTCGAGCTCCCGTTGCAACACCTCAAAACAGCAGTCTATCTAGCAACAGGTCCGCACGGATGGCACAAAACCCAGGAAAGACTACACACGCTGGAACAGCTCCTGTTCGTCTCCGGCGCGCAACTAGAGGCTCCTTCGTCGTTCGACTTCGCCGCGTATAGGGAAGAGCGCTCCATCAACGACATGGTCTACGGCGTCATTGTCCAGAATGGATTCGTCGAGAGCGTCCCGTTGCCAAACGCGTCGACAGGGCTCCCGGATGACGCTGGCCAGGCTTGTCTGCGCGCTCTGACATGCGGCCTCCTTTGCTTCTACGGCGCGGACACAACGGTCAATCTATTGCGGGAGTTGATACCGCACGCTCTGTTGAGCCCCGGCCACGGCGACACAGAGCTCAGGATCCAGCACGAGCTTCTCGACGCTCTTCAGCGGTGGGTCGAGTCGGTCATGTTGGAAGAGGATGCGAACGACTTCAGGCAGCACCTGCTGGACGAGGCGGGCGAGTTCGAAGCAAGCGTAACGGGGATCCCGCCGGAGAGCTTGCGCGCCATGGACAGGATCCATATCAACGACGTGCCCCTCATCCTAGGCGCGTTGAAGTGGATCCTATGGCCGAAGCAAAACCGGCAGCCTCAACACTACCCGACAAGCTCATTGAAGGTCCTCACCATGTCTCATATCCTATCGAAGCTCGGATTCGACGTGAAAGTCTCCACGTCCGTCGTTTCCACCACCGAAGACTATATGATAGCAACTCTCGGCACCGGCACCACGGCGGCAGCAGCAGCAGCACCGCCGGACATCTTCCTAATCGGCAACAGGAACGCCGAGACAGACTTCCTGGCCACATTCAACGAGCACCTCTTCCGGGGCCGCTTCGAGCCCAAGTGGCAGACCACCGTCCTCGAAGCCATCCCGTGGCTGACCTTCAAGCACTTCCGCGGCAAGACGCCCGGGATCGACACGCGGCGCCTGGTCGACGCCTGGAACGCGGCCTTCGCCCACGTCCGCCAGCGCGTCGACCGGCTCGTCAGGCAGAAGGGCCAGGTCTGCCTGCTCCTCAAGCCGGACGCCTCCCCGGCCGAGCCCCCCGTCCCGGAGACGCACCGCGCCATCCTGCACTACTTCTCGCCGCACCTGCACCGCCTCTGCGGCGCCGTCATGCGCGACTACGGACCCGCCTCCGCGACCGACCCGGGCTGGGCGCTGCAAGACATCAGCGAGGGGCTGCGCGCCCTCGCGGGCGGCCACAGCGGCTTCGTCGCGCGCCGCAGCGGCGGCAGCTTCCCGGACGCGCGCGTCAAGGATCACTGCCACGTCGTGCTCGCCATCGTCATGGGCACCGTCTACGGGCTCGCCAGCGCGTCCTGCCTCGAGCACAGCCGGCCGCTGGGCGCCGGCGGCGAGGTCGTCTTCCAGCCGGACGCGGTGCTGGCGGACGGGCGGCTGCGCGCGTGGGCGCGCGTGGTCGGCGCGGCGACCGGCACGGCGGGCGTCGCGCAGGGCGAGTGGAGCGGGCTGGTGTTCGAGCTGTTCCTGGGCGCGCGCGACGCGCTGTCCACGGCGGCTGGGGCGAAGCACGGGGCTTCGACCGCGACGTCGACGAGGCGCGATTCCGTGACGGGCGCGACGACGGTCTCGACGGCGGCGTCGTCGGCGTTCCAGCAGCAGCAGCATCTGGTGCTTGCGGCGCAGGCGAACGGGTTGAGCGCGGTTGCGAATGCGTTGGTGAATATGGCGGTGGGGGATAGCGCGCTGCATTTCCACATCCGCCGCGGCGTGCTGCTCAACTTGCCGCCGTCGGGGGAGGGCGCTGATGGCGGCGGCAGCGGTGGCGGTGCTGGCGGTACGCGGTACGTCCGCACGTCGACACGGCTTGAGCCTGCTGCTCCGTTGTCGTTACTCGCAGCGTCGACGCAGCAGAGTGTCCCTCCAAATGAGGAAGAGGAGGAAGAGGCCGACGGAGCAGCCGAGCCGTCATCCCCCGGCGACGTGCTGACCTCGCTCTCCGTCACCGTGACACCGTGCTGGGAGGGCGATCCAACGAGCATTGTGTACAGGATAACCGTGAGCAGCGGCGCGGGCGGGGCCAGCGCAGCTGCCACCGCGACCACGGCCAACATCGCCCTCGTCCTGGCCATCGCCGCCACCAGCACCGTGCCCTGCGCCCACGAGACCCCGACCACCTCCTCCTTCTCCACCGCCCCGCCCTCCTCCTCGTCCGCCTACGTCGACGCCAACCACAGCATCGCGACCCTCCTCCGCGAGCGCCGCTGGCGCTTCGTCCATTTCGGCCAGCTGATCCGCGGCGGCCGTGGCGGTGGCGATGCGGCCGTGCTGGGGGCGAGGAGGAGGGGCGACGTCGATGCTGGTGGGAAGGCCGGGGGCGCCGAGGCTGCGCAGCAGGTCATCCTCGATGCGAGTTGGAGTCCTGCGGCGACGGTGTACGCGCTCGGCGCGGTGAAGTGTCGGAATCTGTTTGTTAGTGCGGGGTGTCTGGGGTGCGTGTATGGACGGTGGAGGAGGAGGATGGAGAGAGAGGGTGGTAGTGAAGCGGAGAGGGGTAGTGTTGTGGTTGTGCTCCCTTGGAGGGAGGGGAGGTGAGTGGGATGGAGTTAGTGCTGTATTCTAGTTTTCTTTAGGGGTTTTTTTTTTCTTCTTGTTAGAAGAGTTCGAGAGAGAGTAAGTGGGTGATTGATGGATTCTGCTGTCTTTGTGGTTGAGTGACAGGGGCCTATACGAGGCGTTAATAGCGGCGAGGCGTTGTCATGTCTTGTCCTTCCTGTGTTGTGCTATTGTTGTTTACGAGTCAACTTCGTGAGAAATGGAATAGTCAATAACTCCGTCATTTGCCGCCGTGGTTGGCTCGCTGGACTGCTTGGTGGCGATGTGGTCAGGAACATAGAAAGCGAGTGCGGACATGTTCATAACAGCAACTCGGGTGAACGAATGAGCTGAGAAAATCGAGTACCTTCCAATAACCGACAGTAAATGTTCCTTCCACGATGTAGATGAGGAGTGAAGTGCAAAATTGGCGGCTCTGATCCTTCCGCGGGGTTCCTGAAGTCATAATTCCGGCGCCTTGCCAGACACCGGACCCTGGAGCAGACGATGCTACCTTGATCCACTTGCCGCGTGAAAGAGTAATGACGTCTGAAGACCGCGACGGAAGCTACATCGTCTCGTCAGTGTTAGGTGCCGGTTCTCCGACCCTTTTAGCCTTGCGTTACGTGAGAAAACGTTGCTGTGGTTGTTTTGTATCACCGGAAAGGGAAGCCGTCCGCGCCGTCTGCAGCTGCCGAGTCGAAGGGGGAAATAACCTTCAAGATACGGCACACCACACACACACCACAACACCCTCTTCTCTGACGGACAGGTCATCCCTCTTCGCAGCTTCTTCTGTTCCACATTCCTTCCGAGAATGACCATCCAACTCCTCTGTCTGGGCTAGATTCCACCTCTTGACCACCATCACGCGACTCCACCGCAGAAAGCGAGGTCGAAAGGAGAATTTCGGCCGAAGCCCGCGCACACTTACCTCACGAGAAAGAAACGGAACGAAGAGACGGCAAGGCGAAAGAACGAGCAAGGAGAATGCCGCAGCGAAGCCCACGAATCATCCCCAGCCGTCGTTTCTCCCATCGGGGCATCGACTCCCGAATATGTGGGCCGAGCAGCGTCCGCGTAGTCGAGCCGGGTTTCTCATCCACTGAAAAACCGCGTCCTTCCCGCGTTCTACGCCATGGTGCGTGTGGTGTCACGCCAATGCAAAACTCGTCCACTACGACAGCGTGCACCGGATACGGATTCGGCAAGACAAAGACAAGGAACAGCAGAGAAAAAAGGAAATTGAGGGCGGCGTAAGGACACTTCGTGTATCGGAGGAAAGACGGCTTGGCGCGGTCCGCAAAGGCGGTCTGTTCGCCCCAGAACAGGTTTGAGAGCCGCAAGTGCTCGCACCACACAAACCCCAAAGACGCTGGCTCGGTCCCCACGGGGCGCCGGAACTTGCCTCGCTCAGGCCTCGCGCACCCACCCAACGCGCGCGCAGAATTCCCCTTTGCGATCGGTGGCAAGGTAAGGCGCGCCTTTGCCGCATTTTCTTTACCTTACAATACCTTCTTCCTCCGATGCTACAGTGTGATCGAACGATGCGCCGCCAGAGAAAGTCCGGAGTGCGTGCGTCGGCACATGCACCCCGGGTTTTCTCTGCCCCCTCCGTACGTCCTTAGCCGAGTATAAAACACTCTGGGGCCCCAGACCCAGTTCGCGCGTGCGCACGATGCGAAGGTATGTCATCGCCCATACTATTCCCCCAAAAATAATCTCATTCGCATACCCACACTATGACGAAAGGCATTTCTATTATTTTACTTAAAAGCAACGCACATTCTTGGCTTTATTCGTTAACTATATATACAACATGGGAATCATTACAAACACGACCGACTCGCTCCCAAATATGCGATAAAACCCCCAGAAACGACCCATTCGTTTTTTTTCCTCCGAAAAATGAACACCTTCCCATGCAGAGATCTCACGACAACATTCTCGTTCTATCTCTAAATATTTGTTCTCCTGCCCAGCCCAGCTGGAACGCTGTCTAGATGGAAAGAGCATGGAATTCAACGGGCGGCACATCTAGTGCTGCGGGTTGAGGAGTTGAGGCTCCGGATTAGCGTCACTGTAACCATGCTTCTCCGTCGAGCTCGACTCTTCTTCGTCGCTGCTCTCGTCATCGCTCTGCTGCGCGAGCTTGCTGCGAGCGCGGAGCGCCGGGCCGAACTTGAACATGATGAAGGGGATAAAGGTAAGGAGAGTCGCAACCAAGGACAGGAGCAGACCAGCCCACTGAGAGCCCATGTTGTGGAAGAACTGCGAGGCGAAGAGCGGCGAAACAGCACCAAGGGTGTTACGCATCAGACCCTGACCAGCAATAGCCGAGGACGAATTCTGACCATAGCAGTCGGCGGTGTACGAGTAGCAGGACTCGAAGATGAAGAAAATACCGATGGCAATGAGGGCGAGCGCGATGATCGGACCGACCCAGAGCAGGTATCCGTACTGAGTAAAGGAGTAGATGAAAAGACCAATCGGCAGCCAGATAGCTCCCCAAAGAGCACCGTACAGACGAGCCTCAGGTTCGACGTGACCGTTCTTCTCGCGCGCAAGCTTCTCATATTTGCTGATTTGCAAAAAGTTCAGGCCGAAGGCAATGGTAGTGCCAACGCACAGGGAGATGTAAGGAAGACCAGCTGTAGATGGAATCAGTAAGAGCTTGGGGGAAACAGAAATAAGGGAACTGTAAAGAGGTGGACTTACAGACACCCTCGTTCCAGCCGCGCTTCTCCTGGAAGGTGATGGGAATGACAGAAAGGAACAGGAACGTCAGGAACCAGGCGAAGGCAATCCAGAGACCAAATGCAAAAACGACAGGCTCAGTGGACAGCATCTTCACGGCCTTAACCGAGGAAGCGTTGAGCATCTGCTTGATGTTCTTGGCCTCGAGATCCATCTTCGCCTTGTAGCGCTGGTCACCTGTGGCAGCGCGCAGCTGCTTGGCACGCTTGTGAAGAGTCACGCCGCCACGGGTCTCGCGAAAAAAGAGAAGGATGGTGATCAGGAGGGGAACGCAGGAAATACCCTGGATACCCTCGATCCACCTCCAACCAATGGCCTGGTCGATGAAACCGGCGTAAATCGGAGCACCAACTGTTCCCAGGATGGCAACGTAGGAGAAAAGAGACATGGGCCTCGAGCGCTTCTCCGGAGGGTACATGTCATCGAAAGTTCCACCCACGAGGATAGTACCAACGCAACCGAAGAGACCGAGGAATGCGCGCATGACTAAGATGGTGGCAATGTTCTTTCCAAGGGCCAGACCGATGAAGGTAATACAGAAGCAAGCGTATGCTCCGACGTAGATGACTTTACGGCCAACCAACTCGCAGAAAGGAGCCAGGAACATAGGGGCAAGGGCGCAAACGAAGTTGAACAAGAAAAGACCAAGCTGGCCAATTTCTGTCGAAACGCCGAATTCGGCGCACATGCTGTTGACGCCCGAGCTGTATGCTGTGGTGGCGAGACCGATGGTGAGGGTCATCAAGCACAACAGTGCCGTCGACGCAGATTTCCGGGTGTTGCTCCAGTTGAAAGGGTTCTCGCCATCGCCTGGTGCGAACTTCAACAAGATGTATTCCTCGCCTTCATGTTTTATCAAATCGGTATATGTTAGGGGCATGTCGAAATCCACCTCGGTCAGCGGGCCATGTTCTGCGCCCTTGTTTGCCTCGGCGTGGAGGGCTTGCAGGTAGATGCCTCCAGCAACGCAACCCTTTGGCTTCTTGCTTGTTTTCCTCTGGCCGTTGGCATCTATGGTCGATGATTGGGAGGACTCGACAGGAGTATCACCCTCCACCCAGGCCACATCGTTGTTGTTGTCGGACACTTTCGAGCGAGGAGCCATGGTGTTGGAAAGATTAGGAGATGTTCAGATGGGAAGGGTATCAGATACTCGGCAGAGCCTCCAAGGGCGGACGATATATAAAGGAAGCAGCACGAAGAAGCAGAAAGCGGACTCGCAGTTGGCCAACGGATCAGGCGTGGAGGCAAGCGTGTCACTCGATTCTCCCCCGATGACGTTGGACTCCATCGGGTCCGAACGAAAACCAAACCGGTGCCTCGACGGGCAACAGCGTATCCACCGTCGGACTCGCATGGTCCAAGAACGGACTAGACGGTGTGGCGGACCAGGCCAGGATCAGGCGAACAGAACAATGCAGGAATTCTCCACCACGACAAACGAGAGGAGTTTCGGAGAAACAGGTTCGGCGAAATTTTCACGAACTATCCCCATCTTCTGTCTTCCTCATTCCTGGCACTATTGCAACTGCGAGACGACATATGAAGCACCAAGGCGCGGAGGACCGGCATGCTCGTGCTTCACCTTCTTGGAGACGAGCCTGGTCTGCGGGCGCAACGGGAGGAAGGTGGAGCGAGCAGGATGTCAAATTTGTCGAAAAATGGGTCCTCAACGTATGCAGGCCGCAGTGTCGCCGCAGTTTTTGGATCACCAGCCTTATCGATTATGTCAGCCCGCCATCCCGGCCACAAGCCCTGTCGATCAGAAGATCCCAGCAAAAAGAGCCGCTCGCGCACGCCGGAAGACGGATTGAGAGCCAGCCGCAGCGGTCCGGGAGGGCGCGGTTCGCTGCGGGTGGTATGCCGAGCGCGAGTCGTCGGGGGCCTGAAGGATGATGTCAACAGCGGCGAAGTCGTAAAAGGCTCCGGCAGCGCACCACGCACACTTGAAAAGCAGCGGAAGGCGGATTTGCTCGGACTGGCAGGTGCTCGCCGCGATTGACCTGGGTTGCGTGTGCGTAGGCACGACGCCGGCGCTGGAACGTGCTGTGGCAGCAAGAGGTGGGATTGGAACTGGGACAAGAAACGGGCTGAGGCGTGGGTCAGTTACTGCTCGACAAGGCCGTTCCGTCAGCCGTGCCGCTAGCGCCACTTGCCGCCTGCCCGCTTGCTTGTCCACACGTTGTCCGCGCTGCCCCTGCCTGTCCTCCACCACGTTCAGCGCCCGAGTCTCGAGCCAGAGCACCAACACCTCTATCCGCAACGCTGGGTTCGCGTCACGACGCTGTCGCCTGACCGCCCGGTCGCATGGCTGTGCACAGGGTCTGCAACACCAGGCGCGTGGTCGAAGGCGGTCACGGTGCATGGCGTGCCAACTGAGACGCCGTGCATATCGGCTCCACTGATTCCACCACACCAGTACTGTTTGCCCGCCTCACAACGGCTCATTCTCCTATCTGGCCAAGAGTGGATTCAGAGGCGCATTCCCGGCCCCCTCGCATGGAGGCTCAGCAGCGGAGCGCTTCCGATCCAGGCTCCTTGACTACACCGCACCACCTCTCGTCCAGTGCTGCCGGGCCCATTGTGGGCTGACGGGGCACAATCTCTCCCACAATCGAGGAAATTGTCGCCAGACCCATGGGGCATTGGGGAATTGGGGCGCCCGCAGCATCTCCTCATTTCCTCCAGCTTCTGCCTCTCCAATCTCCATGAAATCCCCGGCTACCGAGAACATGGAGTTTATGGAGCAATCTCGCCGTGGTACGACTCCGTGCAGAATCTGCGTGCGGGCGTGCAGTACCGTAGCCGACCGGCATGAATGGCCGGTTGCTCGATAGGAGCTTTGTCCGACGTTCATCCACCATGTGACGTCACAGGGTTTTTGCAAGATGCTATTCAACACGACTGGATCTTCATTTGCCGTCGGCCAACGACGAAAAGTGTTCAAAACAGAGCAAATTATGCTACCGGTAACCGCCTGTTGTCGCCCTGAATTGCCCGTCGCCCTGGCGAGGCTTCGTTCCGAGTATGATCGCATCGGAGCCGCCGGGCGGGTCTTGCTGGCCCATGCTAGGAGATTGGCGTTTCTTGGTGGCGCTCACGGCGCTGCTCGGCGGAAGCCGTCTGTCGCAAGGCACATAGTCGTCATCGATAGAATCTTTACCCTAACCTTCTACGGCTGTATATCGCGTACACCGCCCAGCAAGAACAGGAGACCGTCAACACACGTGGTTCGATCCTAGGTCGCGAATCCCCATCCGGCGCCGCGGAACTCCTGCGTTGGCACCGTAAATCATGAGGCACCCCAAATTTTACCTGGAAACTTCCCCGCTGGGCAATCAACGCCAGAAAAGTCCCGCATGTGGAGAGTCCGGAGAGTGTCGCTTCCTCAATCCCTCCAGTTTCTTGCGTGCCCCGTGTTCCGGTATCGCTGGCAGTGCCCAGAACCAGGGAGCCCGCTGTTGCTCAGCACTTCTCGGGTATCTCGCCTCCCGCGCGTGGAGCAGAAATCTGCTTGGAGCAAGTGTTGGAACTCGTCCGCCCTCGGATCAATCGCCTCAGCGCTCTGCCCAATATCTGGCCACCCCCGAACCCGGTCGGACAAAAACAACAGAATTCCCGATGTGCAAATCACATTGAATGCCGAAGTAAGTACCAACCGACCGCCAAGCATGGCTCAACCATCGCCCCCCCTAGTCGCTTACCCTAGGTCCATGGCAATAAATAGTATCGGAAAACACGGCTGGTAGGTAGGTCTGTCCTCTAACTGCAACTGACGCTGACCTCCTGTCTCCTGAAGGAAGTGAGGCTGGGCTATTTCAGAGACGTAGACCGCAAGAGTCGAGGCCGTTCGCTGTGCAGGGTCTCGCTTCTAGCCTCCTGACACGGTCCACTTTTGAAACTTTTTTCGCCAAGTCGACTATGGTCTCGAAGGATGAGGCGGAACCGAGCCCTCGGCCGGGAATATTTGTAAGTGAGCATATGACTATGCGTGACGACTCAGAGAGACGCTCTGGGGGCTCTCTTTTCCGCCCTTTGTTCTCACTCATAGGATTGCGTTCCTCTCCTGCTCAGCCTCACCTGGCGCTCGTTGCATTGTTCTGGACAAGCCAATCTTTCCGAATCGTAGCCGCAGCCGAGTACCGCGGGGTGGGCAGTCTAACTATTGATGACAAGAGAAAAGGGCAACATCAGACGAAAGTTAACAGTCACGTGAAAGACGAGTGTGCTGGGTGCGCCTGAGGAACTCATCACGAACCGTAACGTTGCTATTGTCATCTGGATTCTACCGGACCCACTTTGCTGTCTTCGTCAACATAATTTCCAAACTCGTAGGCCAGCTTTGTCAATCTGGGTGACTACCCCAGGTCGTGTTGCTGGATCATTTTGACCTAGTGTGGGTCCACATGTATGATCGGTGCAATGCTGGGGAACACTCTCTAGGATGTGAACTTATTCCATCGTCTATAAAAGAAAACGCAAAATATTCTCAGTCCAATGTGCCAACGCTGGCACCCCTGTCGAGCAACAATTGAACCACCTTTTCGTGCCCTTCACTCAAAGCTGCCGCGAGAGCACTGCTATATGATCCGCCCATGGCATTCACATCGGCGCCATTGTCGAGTAGAAACTGCGCGACCTCCTCGTTGCCCTCAGATGAAGCAGTCTGAAGGGCAGTGCCGTACATCCCGCTCCGCGCGTTAACATCAGCGCCCTTCTCGAGCAGGATCTGAATCACCCTCTTATTTCCCCCGAACGCGGCAGCCTGGACTGCAAGACCGTAGATGCAACCCCAGCGCTCGTTGTCGGCATGGACGTCTGCTCCCCTATCGAGCAACAGCCAAACCACCCGCTCGTGCCCTCCGAACGAAGCGGCCATGAGGGCGCTTTTGAAGAATCCATCCCAGGCATTGACGTCCGCGCCGTGATCCAGCAGCGTCCGAGCCACCTCCTCCTGCCCGGCGAACGAGGCCGCCTGGAGAGCGTCGCCCCAGTATCTGCCCTGGACCTTGTCCTTGGCCCAGCCGTCGAACAGCTCCTCGACATCCTTGTCGTACGGCCCCATCGTGATGGGCCGGACCGGGTCGCCGAAGTTTCCCTGGGCTGTGATGTTCGCGCCCTCGGCGAGGAGCAGTCGGACGATCCTGGCGTGCCCGCGCACCGACGCGGCGTGCAGGGCGTTGCCGTAGAAGCCGCCCCGAGCGTCGACGTCGGCGCCGGCGTCGAGCAGCATCCGAACAACGTGCTCGTGCCCTTCGAACGAGGCGGCTTGAAGAGCGTTGCCGTAGTGGTGGCTCTTCTGAGTGTCGAGGCTGGCGCCCTGCCTGAGGAGCGTCTGAACCAGCTCCTCGCTTCCTGCGAGCGATGCCGCGTAGAGGGTGTCGTTTTGCTCGCCTTGAGCCTTGGCGCTCTCGCCGAGTGTACTTTGACACATGCCTGTACTTGCGAAGCCCTCTGTTCAAAATAATTTTAGTTAGATGCGAGATGAATTCCAAGTGGAAACAATGTACCAGATCTGGAAGTGTATGCTAAAAAAGAAATAAATAGGCTAGTTGGCAGGCAAAGTCCGCGAGCCATCTAGAAGGCGCAAAGTGTGAGCGTGTATTCACGCAGGCTGAAATAAATGTGAGGAGCAATTGAATTTATGACAAGATCTCCTGAGAGAGAAGATTCCCGTGTTGTAAGTGAAGCTACACAGCCTCACACAGTGTATGCCTACGCTAGTGTTGGATGTCTCACCCGCCGAGTGGCTCAGACGGTTTAGCTATTTCGCAGCCGCTCACTTGCGCATAACACGCAGTCTCCGGAAGAGACGCTGGCCAAACATACAAATCTGTCTCCTTTAAACAATCAGATCAAATCATTCTAGAGCCAGGAAAAATGTTCCGAGTAGAAGGTGCACCTATAGTGTATGTTAACACGTCCCAGTCAGAAAGTACGCTGTGGCGCAGCGCCTGCCAATCCATGCCTCTTCTCCACAGTTCGCGACTCGGATACGAGCGATCAATCCCGATAGTCAATTACATTCAACTACATAAACAACAAGGCTGACTTTGCCGTCTAGACTGTCGACAATCATGAGTTCCCCCTTGCCGATGTCCACCCTGCCCGACCCAGCCATTTAATCACTCAGACTGCTATGCACCAATCTCCTCCACCCCCTCGACGTCCCTCCCCACCCTCGCGCACATATTCCGTTCCATCTTCTCCCAAACATCCTGCTTGCCATCCCTATCCCTCCACTCCACCATGACCTCCTGCACATCCGCGAGACCCCTCGAATTCCGGTTATTTAAGGTCGGTTGCTTCGTTTCCTTTCTTCATTCCTTTGTTAAGAAAGATTTGTAATGAAACTTGAAGTGAATAGAATTGCTCCCGTCTTTGAGCAATTGGTGGCCGTGGTATGTAAGCAACTTCCGTACCTACATTTATCCACTTCCGTTTTTACCACTGGTAGTAATCAATGATCATGAGCTTATAGAAAAACTCTTCCAGCCCACTCCGAACCCCTATGAACTACCACAAAATGTTAAAAAAAAAAAAAAAAAGGTACAATGCGAGCCGAGCATAAAATGTCGCGATCCCCAATTTGCCGAATGTGGCAAGCGGCGTACGGGACCATTCCCGCCTTTGAAGCGGAGCAGGAACTCGTCGACGCCATAATTGGACCTGAATACGTTATACCGTTTTAGTCATTAGTTTTACCGAGTTCATTCGCGCTGCCGGCTCCTTCTCCCCTGGCGAGCTCCCCAGTAGTGCAGTAAGCTTTATCATTTTGCAGAGGTGCAGGTTCGGTTCCAAGACCTGTTCTTCACGGCGGCCAGTTCATAACAGCTACAAAGCGCTTGCTAAGCAAGGAATAGAGTTACAGGCTTCCAGTTAAAATACACGTCAATCCGGTAATGTATATTCTTGGGGCATTGGACGGGTCAGACGTCGTTCTGTAACCCCTTCCCGTTTGCAGCTTGCATCCCACGGCCGGAATTGTTGAAGAGGCTGTACACGCCCTCGGGTAGCTCGCACAAAAGCATCATCAGCTCCTTTACATATGATAAGAGGAAAATACTACAAGCATGAAAAACTGCTAGTATACGTCTAGGGTACTCTAATATATAGAATAGAATGGACGGTATTTCCCGAGTATGACTTCTGACAATCAACAAAGTGCAGTTCCTGCCTCCAAACCCGCTCATGCGCGAAGGTGAATATCCACCTACCTTGCGGTGTAGCAAGAAGGTGGATCATTCCCATTGTGCTTTATTTCTGAGATAACCTCCTTGCTGCAGCTCGAGTGGATGGTATCCCAAGGGTTCGACACTACCGAAATGAGCTCTACGAGTGCGTTGCTTCTCCCTTAGTTTCAGAGCGAAAGGCCAAAGAAGCTCGAAGAAAAGCTGCGAATATTCAAGAAGACGAGAGGTACCGAATAGAAGCGCAGGTCAAAAAGGAACGTGACAGTATGCGCAAGAACGTGGTGTTTTTGGCAACAAAGCGAAGAAAATTTGAAAAAGTTGAGCATTAGCGGGAGATGGTAGAACCCGTAGACGTTAGAAAGCGGGAGAAGGTGGAGCGCCACCTAAAGCCCTTCAAGATGCAGAGGCTTGAAGAATGCAATAGCATCAAGGTGGAAAATATGATGTGGTACCTGTAGGGGTATTCGGCGCACTGGTCATGGTCCTAGCCCTAATTATCTGGGAGAAGGTCTTGCTTTTGGCGGATTCGAGTCTCTTGCTGCAATCGGAGAAACTAAGTGTTGGTGATGCTGAAGTGAGAGGCGATCAACTATACGGCAAAGCTCCATTCTGAAAGAGTTGGTCTTACAATTTTTTTTTTTTCACTAAACCCTACAACTCCGCGATCTGAACGGATTAAAAACAGACCAAAAACAGAAAGAAAGGAAGACTGGTATTCACGCGCAATTTGACCATAAAGATGATGTACTTTTCAGAGCTCTATACAAACTCCTGACATTTCGTCTCGTCACCCTTGAAGCGGGACATCTAATCAGAATACGTCAAAAGTCGTACTCCGGCTTGCCCCATTTATTGTACTTATCATGAAGTTCCTGTGCCATATTAGCATCTGCCATCATCAATGCATCTCACTTATAGGACACGTTCAACACCTACCTTAGGTAGGTTAACATTCGGAATGACAACCGTGTTCAGCGCCGATGGAGCCTCCTTCGGAGTGCTTCTCAGGTCGCCCTGAGGGTAGTACATATACTTGCCGGACGTGTTCCCCTCTGCACGCCAAGGCTCAGAACCAGGCACGGCAGTGACGGGCCGCGAGTCGGATGCTTTCGTGGGATTGCCGGCTGGTAGGAGCTGAACGTTAGCTCAGACAATTCTCATGAAAGAAGAGTAAGACGGGGCAACGTTCGTACCGAAATAGTAGCCAAAGACACCGATGACGCCAAGAGTCACAGCCATGATACCATATAGCTCGGGATCCAGCTTCGCGAATCTTGTAAACAGGTCTTTGGCTTGGGGATTCGCTTCCGTTGAGGCTTTCCGAGCGGAGCCGGACGAAACCCTGGTAATGGGCAGGTTGCGGGGAAGCGAGCGTGAAGCTCGTGCAGCAACGTTTCTCGTGAGGAGCGGTAGCATTGTGAATATGGCACCGATGGAAAGAATAGGCTCGTTATTATCAACAACGCGGCAGTGTGTATTGCTAATGGCAGGATGATGCTCTGGTAAGTGAATGGGAGGGGTCGTGGAGAAGATAAAGAGCTGGTGGGGTGACAATAGCTTAAAGCTTCCACCGATGGCTTGAGGGAAGTACAAGTACAACATACGATGCGCGAATCAGCAACTTTGGCCGTATAATCCATGTTAAATATGGGGTATGCTAGTGCAGATCTGTTATCGCCTGGGGTCGATGACATTCGACGACGAACGATTGGATTCGGAGACCTCCGCCAAGAAGCCGAAGTACAGGAACCCTGTACTAATGGCGACCCTTCCTCACATAAAGATCTCGACTTTGTTGGACGGAGATCTTCGGGCTCCTTCCATTGAAGCGTCGAACGAGGCGATTGCAGACAGGTGGGATGTAATTCTAAGGTTCTCATATGAATCTCCGTCGATCTGTGGTGGTGTGGCGAGTGCGTCACGATGCCGGAGCATGAGTCAGTCACAACCTTGTTGAGATGGGCTCTATAGTCTCACTGAGACAAACTTCAAGGTCGGACCGTTGCCAAAACATTTTGTAGTTGGGCTTGGTGTCTGTTGGCGCATTCTCGAGAGCATTTGGAGCATAAGCACGGGCCCTCAAACCAAGGCCAGAGGATTTGCTGTCTCTTCTCAAGCGGATGGTCTTCAACATCGACATAACTGTCGAAAAGTTCATCGCCCTCTTGTATTCGTCTTCTCGCGAAGAAGCGTACGGTTGTCGTGTCATCATGCCAGCACTCGATATTCGGGTCGCAACTGTGATTGAAGAAATGCATCAGCGGTGAGATGGACTCAATCCACCCTCCACCATTCTCTAGCTTTCTCGGAAACCCTTGCCTGTTGTTGGCGAGGCGAGTCCAAATGGCATGGATAACCCATGTGTCGAAATCTGGGTTGGCGAAGATATCGACGCCCAATTGCTGGAGGATTTGGATGGGCCGAATGACTGATTCTCCCATAGTGAAGGCATCGAGATGGCGACCGCTCATTTGAGGCTGCAACCTGGCAATCAGCGGATGGTCTAGAGGGTGCACAGCTCCTGCTTGTACGCAAGCTGAGAGGTACCGAAACAAAAGGAGAGGGCGCATGGCTGCAGCACTTTCAGAGACTCCCTTCACGGTGTTTTGGAGCCAGGCAAAATCCTTGCCGCATACAGCCTTGTGGTAAGTGGACATTGCTAGTTGATAGCAATCTTCCGAGCAGAAGATTGCGGAACAGCAGGCAGCCACGACTTTGAAGTCTATGGCATTCTTGAAGCAATTTATGCAGCCTACAACTGAGCTGCTAGCGCCAGTAGCCGTTCGATCAGCAAGAATGCATTCACCCGGGTCGATTTCGCGTGTTGCGAAGACACCCAGAACTTGAGGGTCTTGGCCAGCAGGGGTTCCAACGGGATATCCAACGAGCGAGCTATTGCTTACAAGACAACTATTGAAAGCCTGTTGGAATTCCTGGTTGACACTATCAATGAGCGATTGCGACCTCCTTAGATGAGCGGAATCCATCCAAGGATAAGGTATTGTAAGCACAGCTCCGTCGTAGAGCATATCTCTTTGCCTTATTTGGCTTTCTCCGCTCGAAGCCACGTGCCGCCGTTTCTCTTCCACTATGACATCAAGATCTGCAGCTTTTGTACAAAAGAAGTGATCTTCGGGATACCTCGGCGTTGCCTCTCTGCACAAGTGCAGGGCTTCAGGATGACAGTGGCAGTCGTACAAGGCCTGGATAAGCGTACGATAGGAAGACCTCAAGGTTATGTCATGGCTGGTAGTGGCCGGCTGCACAGAGTCAAGATTGATCATAATCAATGCAGGGTCAGAGGTAATCCGTGTCCTTATCAGGTCAGGAATAATCCCATTCGGGTACCGGCACAGAAGGATAGCCTTGTAAGCGTCGCCAGCGGCCAGCTCGGGATAGCCAAGGGCAAGAAGATGTTCCGCTCGGGAGGTCCAGATGCGGGGCTCATGAGCAGAGCTGGAGAGAGCTTCCGTAAGGCGGCGGACATGGTGGATGTGATGGGTGGCAGGCTAGTTGTTCGTTAGCGGGTGCACGGGCGACCTGGTGGAGAGCAGTAGTGACCTGGGAATGGAGGGGAGGCGTCTGGGCTGGATTAGTGCGATATATAGTTGGTCTCCAGTCGTCGGAAGTCCACGGACGCTGCATATCGGCAGCCGGCCGCGATTTGTGGGCTTGGACAACGGGTAGTTGGAGGCCGCGAATGGGCCAACGCGAAATTCGACGCCCAGTCACGCGACAAGAAGCGCGTTACGTCATCTCCCAACGCGCGCGGCACGCGTCTCCCCTGTCCTTTTCCCTCAAATAGACTGTTTGTGGGTTAGTTCTTCATCTGCAAAGATAGCAAGGACACCGCATCTCATGTGAGCGAATGGTTGAAAATATATCCTCTCCCGTGACAAAGCGAGTGTGCTCGAGATGCGGCAGTTGCGTGATCGAAGCAATAGCTGTAGCAGTGCTGGAGCCGAGAGCGGTGGGTGTGGATGAGCGCTGGCAGGCAAATGAAATGCAAGGTGAGCGAGGCAAAGGGTGTCAAGGCGGGCCGGAGAAGAGGGTCCCTCGGTCCAGGGCCCCGCAACTAGCGCGCATTCCGTCGGTTGCCAGTGGAAAGCTTGTCTGTCGCGGGCTCCCTTGTTATCATCACCTTCCTCGCAAAGCACGCACACCATTCTATCCCTATCACTCTGTGCCTCATTGCACGGCTACCTTCGGATGCAGCGGCTGCCGCAACGCCGATGAATCCTGCAAGGGGCCATGGTGACCTCGCACGCAAGCCATCAGCTGGGCTGCCGGCCACTTGCACCCAATTTGTTTTTCTAGAGCTCCAATCCGCGCAGCTGTACTACGGCCCGCTAGCACGCAATTGTTGGCGCGCCTTCGCAATCCCATAAGCCCATGGCGATATCTAACCCTGCTGCCACGCCAACCCGAGACACCCATCGTCATGCGCTTCCCGCGCCCTGCGTTTGTAATCACGCTGAACCCTACGTTGCTGCTACATATCCCCCCCATCTTGCACCATGGCCATATCATCTCGTCCCAAACCTCTGCTCTCTGTTCTTCCTGCGAGTCTTCCCGCCTTGAGCGGATGCATCCGCCACCTCCCTGAGCGAGTTCGCTATCGAGTTGTTTGACGTTGTCGCCACTATGTCTGACCAGGCATCACTGAAAAGGTCCAAGTCGTTCCGTGAGAACTACGGAACCGTGGGCGAGACCTCCTCGACTTCCTCAGTGGACGAACCGGAGGAAATCTACACTCACAATGATGCCCCAGCTGCTGGAGAGCTCACGCTGGAAGAAGCTGCGGCAGGAGGGATGGGAAGGCACCTAGGCCTGTTCTCAACAACCTTCTTGATGCAAGTCTCCTTTAGGCTTTTCGGGCTGGCCGAGCGGCTAACCTTATTCCCTTCACAGTATTGGGAGAATCATTGGTTCAGGCATTTTCTCCACGCCATCCTCCATAACCGATAGCGTTGGTAGCGTTGGTGCTGCGCTTTCGCTCTGGCTATCCGGTCTGGTTCTGTCATTTGCCGGTCTATTCATCTGGTTGGAATTGGGATGTATGATTCCACGCAGCGGAGGCTCCAAGGTCTATTTAGAAGCCGCATATACCCGGCCGAAGCTCCTCGCAACGGTCGTTTTTGCCTTCCAAGCCGTTCTGCTTGGATTTACAGGTAAATATGGCACCCCGAGAAGCTAAAGGCACATCAGCTACTAACTTCCACAGCTGGCGGCTGCATTATCTTTGCCTCTAATATTCTCATTGCCACGGGCCATACAGCAACGGAATGGGAAAAACGCAGCATCGCACTTGGAGTCATAACCTTCGTAACAGTACTTCACACCTTCTTCCCCCGACTTGGTGTTCGCGGCATGAACTTCATCGGCCTGATTAAGATATTCACGCTTCTCTTCATCGTCATAACCGGCTGGGTCGTCCTGAGCGGCGGAGTATCCAAAGTTGAAGACCCGTATGCAAGCTTCCGAGATCCTTTCGCCGGCAGTGCAACGAGCAGCAACCTCTACGCAACTGCTTTCTTCAAAGTTCTGAACTCGTACGCAGGGTGAGTACCGCTACACCCTTATACTCTCAACCCCTATCCACCGACTAAGACTGCACCCGCAGCTGGTCCAACGCAGCCAGCGTCCTCAACGAGGTCCGCAACCCGGTCCGAACGCTCAAAATCGCGGGACCTCTCGGCCTGAGCACCTGCGGCATCCTGTACCTACTTGCCAACATCTCCTACTTCTCCGCGGCAACGCCCTCGGAGATCTCGCGCTCCGGCGTGACCGTCGCCTCCTTCTTCATGCTCAAGGTCTTCGGCGAAAGCGCAGCCCGCGCCCTCTCCATCCTCGTCGCCATCTCCGCGCTCGGCAACGTCATGACGGTAACCTTCTCCGCCTCGCGCGTGAACCAGGAGCTCGCCAAGGAAGGCGTGCTTCCGTACGCCAAATTCTGGGCGTCGTCCTGGCCGCTGGGATCGCCCGGCGCGGGGCTGCTCCTGCACTTCATCCCCTCGCTCGTCGTCATCGTCGCGGTGCCCTTCGGCGACGCGTACGCCTTCATCCTCGACGTCGAGGGCTATCCCGGCAGCGTCATGAACTTCCTCGTCGTGCTCGGCTTCTTCTGGCTGCGCTACGCCGCGCCCGACACGCACCGCCCCTTCCGCTGCTGGTCGCCCGTCGCCGTGTTCTATCTCGTCGCCCAGATCTTCTTGCTCGTGGCGCCCTTCCTGCGGCCGCCCGGCGGCAAGGGCGATACCAGCCTGCCCTACTGGCTCTACCCGCTTGTCGGCATCGGGATTCTGCTCGGCGGCGTGGCGTACTGGGGCATTTGGTGGAGGCTCCTCCCGTGGTACAGTCGGTACACGCTTGTGCCGAAGCACGAGAAGCTCAGTGACGGGACGAGAGTGGTGGTGTACAAGAAGGTGCCGAAGGATTATAGACCCGTTCCGCAAGATTTTTAAGGGGTGGAGCCAAGACTTTTGTTTTTAGCTGAGAGCCCTATAGATCTAAAGAGATAACGACCCATCATGACAGCATTTCTCTTTGTCCCTCCCTACCTTTTTTTTTTTTTTTTCAAACAAGAACTGCCTCATAATGCGTGAATTTGAACCATACACTCTCCCGACTCCTAATGCGTGGAAACGTTTGAGCCATGGCTCTCGTACGTGCAACTGGGTCCCCATCACCACACAAGGATGGGCTTCACCACGCTGCCATTCCCCATAACTTTGACCGCGCTCTCGAAATCCGCGATATCAAAGAACTTGACCAGCTTCTCGACCGGGAAGATGCCTTCCCTCCACCACTTGATCATCTGCGGGATATACTCCTGCTTCCGGCTATGTCCCTGAACCGCGCCGAAGTACTGCTTCCCACTGACCATGAAACTCTGCATGTGAATCGACAGGTTAGCATCGGGCATGCCCGTGCCCACCTGTATAATCCTGCCCATGTACCGCGTATACTCGATCTGTGCGGCGACCAGCGGCGGATGCGCGCTGGTGTCGATGGACACGGTCGCGCCCAGCCCGTCGCTCGCCTCGCGCACCTTCGCGACGAGCTCCTCCATCGACAAGCCCGTGGAATCGATCACATGCGTCGCGCCCAGCGAGCGCGCAAGCTCGAGCCGCGCGGCGACCCTGTCGACCCCGATGATCGCCTTGCAGCCTTGGTTCTTCGCAGCCTGTTACCACGCCCTCGAATCAGCGGAGGAGCCTCACGGAACCGGGAGGGGGGAGGAGCGAATTGTATATATATATTAAAAAAAAAAAAAAACGCACCATCACGGCGGCCAACCCCACGCCGCCCATCCCCACCACCGCAACGGCATCCTCCCGCCCCGCCCGCGCGACGTTCACCACCGTCCCGCTGCCCGTCTGCAAGCCGCAGCCCAGCGGCGCCAGCAGCCGCAGGTCGTCGCGCGACAGCCCCAGGCCCGCCACGTTGACGACGCACTTGTCGCTCACAACCGTGTGCGCCGCGAAGCTGGACTGCCCGAAGAAACGGCCGCCGATCGTGGGCGGTTGTCGCTGTTGTTGGTGTTGTTGTTGTGCGTCGTCGCCCGCTCCTCCTCCCCCTCCTTCTCCTGGAGAAGAGAACACCGGCTCGCCCACGAAGTTGATCTCGAAGAAGCGCTTGCAGTGGCTGGGCGGGCCGGACGCGCACACGTGGCAGGCGCCGCATTGGGAGAAGGAGAGGAGGACCGGGTCGCCCGGCGCGACGCCCGCGACGGCGCTGCCGATTGCGGTCACGTAGCCGGAGCCTGGTGTGTTCAATGGGCGTTCTCGTCAGCGGTTCTAGGCGGGCGATTGGCCATTGAGAGAGAGGGGAGGGGGAAAAAAAAAAAAAAGAAGAGGTGATGCAAACCTTCGTGTCCAAGGACTCGTGGATAGTAGACGGACGGCACGCCCGCGTCGGCGGGCGTGTCGCCGCAGTGCAGGTCGGTGTGGCAGATGCCGGACGCGACGATCTCGACGAGGACTTCGTCGGGTTTGAGGGCGCGCAGCGTGACGGGCTCGATGGCCCATTGGCCTTGGGAGAAGGGCCCGCGCGAGACGAGGGCGCGGGAGGTGAAGGGCGTGGTTGGGTCGGTCATGATAGAGGGCTGATGGAGGGGCTGCTTTGGTCGAGCTCAATGTAGCGATTGGCAGGATGAGGGCGTCAAGGAGGACGTGTCGACAGTTTGAATGCTGGATTGGTATTTCTGGTGATAGCCATGGCCGTCTTATCCAGAGACGTCGGTCCCGGCCGCCAGATATCCTATCAACGCGAGGATGCAGAAAGCGGGTGAGACGCGGGGCGAGGCGAGGCGAGCGAGGCCAGGCACGCGCATCAACGATTTCCCGCACAGCTATGCGGTTAGGTATTTCTTGCCTTACCCCGCTTGCCTGTGGCCGTCCATCCTCTCGTCTTGCGTCCCAGGCTGTTGTCAGAGCTTTCTGACCCTGATCCGCGCGCTGCCCACCGCCAATACGAATGCAGTAGTTGCCTCGGATGAGGCTGGATGCGGGGACCTAACGCTCGCAACTCCTTGTGGCCCACATACCGGGCTAGGCTTAACCTCAAACCTCAGAGCTACCGAAACGACAAAAAATCATCTCTCGGGGGAAATGAAAATACAGTGGGGTCGAGATCTGGTCAAGATGACGGCTGATTATCACTGCCCAAACACTCAGAATAGGGGCGAGCGCAGGTCAAACATATGACGCAATTTGCTAATCGCAGCGCCCAAAACACCTGGGATCTTCAATCAAGCCAGCTCACTGTCAAATAGGATGGGATTTTGCAACTTGCTTGCCAGGCTCCCCGGCCTTGGATTTGCTTAAATCCGCGCTCTAGCTGCTCTGTACGGAAAATGCGGGGTGCAGTAGGAGATCAGGGTCCCGAGGTCTTTCGTTGTTTCGCACTGTCTCGCTGAACGACCGAGCGTCGCTTTTTCCCGTACGAACCTTTCATAATATTTGAACTTCTCGCTCCGTTCCTCGTTCAGTATGACTGCTTCAATAAAAGGCATGGCGACCGTTGTCGAAAAGACGCCCGAGGGCACCATTTACCGGTGCCCCGAGAGCTACACGCTACCGAGCGTGGACATCCTGACCCTGCTCTTCGGTACGCATTCATGACATCTGCAACGAAAGTCCC
Organism: Neoscytalidium dimidiatum; assembly: GCA_037367355.1. NCBI lineage: Eukaryota > Fungi > Ascomycota > Dothideomycetes > Botryosphaeriales > Botryosphaeriaceae > Neoscytalidium > Neoscytalidium dimidiatum. The sequence continues at coordinate 2,050,451 of CM074695.1, read as the reverse complement.
AAATATTTCGCAGAATTTCGATACTAACGCATCAGTAGACTCGCCCCACTGCTCTGCCACCGAAGAAACTCCCATCCACATCTCCGCCGCAAACCCCGACCACCTCGTCACCAAATTCCAGGCCCGCATACTGACCAAGCGGACTGCTCACGCGCTTCGCCATGGCTACGGCATTGGCGCGTCCGGCCCCGGGAAAGATGTCGTAACATGCATTTCCACCGGCCACCATCTCCTGCCTGTAGCCTTCTACGGCGTCATCGCCGCCGGGGGCGTCTTCTCGGCCGCAAGCCCATCCGCAACACCCGCAGACCTCGCGCGACAGCTGCGCCAAGGAGACAGTAATCTCCTCATCTGCAACGAAGACACGAAGCCCGTCGCCATTGCCGCCGCCAAAGAAGTCGGCATCCCGCCTTCCCGCGTGCTCGTGATCCCCGACGGGAGCGACTACGCCCTGAACCGCGTCTCCGACGGCCAAGACGTGGTGACGCAAAAGACGCTCGACTGGGCCGTGATCACGGACCCGCGCGCCCTCGAGGACAGCCTCATCATCCTCATCTACTCCAGCGGCACGACCGGCCTCCCCAAGGGCGTCAAGCTCTCGCACGCCAACGTGCTCGCCGAGTGCGTGACCGCGCTCGACCCCTGGAAGGCCTGGAACGCGGCCAACAACCCGTCCTTCGCCTACCGCACGCTCGCGCACCTGCCGACCGCGCACATCGCCGGCATCCAGGGCTACCTCGTCAACCCCTTCTACATGGGCGGCGTCGTCTACTGGATGCCCCGCTTCGACTTCGCCCAGTTCCTCGCGTACAACAAGCGCTACCGCATCACCGCCTTCTTCACCGTCCCGCCCGTCTACCTCGCCATCGCCAAGCACCCCGCCGTGACCGACCAGTTCGACGCGCTCGAGCACGCCGTCAGCGGCGCCGCCCCGCTCGGCAAGGACCTCCAGCTCGCCGCCAGCAGGAAGCTGGGCCGGGGCAGGACCATGATCGTCCAGACGTGGGGCCTCAGCGAGACGACGGGCAGCATCACCCTGCTGCCGAACGGCGAGCAGGACACCTCCGGCAGCGTGGCGTGCCTGATCGCGAACCATGCCGCGCGCTTGGTGGACGACGACGGCAGGGACGTCGAGGTCGGCCAGCCTGGCGAGGTGCTGGTGAAGGGACCCGTCGTGACGAAAGGGTACCACAAGAACGAAGACGCGAACAAGGAGAGCTTCAAGGACGGCTGGTTTTGCACGGGCGACATCGCGGTGTTCAGGGACGGGAAGTTTTACATCGTCGATCGGAAGAAGGTGAGGAATGGATTCGATTTCAGCTCCCCACCTCCTTTTTTTTTTTTTTCACACGCACCTGGTATAATGCAGAGCGCTGACAGGTGACTAGGAGTTGATCAAGTACAAGGGCTTGCAGGTCGCGCCTGCGGAGTTGGAGGCCTTGCTCGTGAATCATCCGGATATTTTGGATGCAGCGGTTATCGGCGTGCAGACGGAAGGCACGGAGGTGCCGCGTGCGTACGTCGTCGCGGATCAGAAGAAGATATCGGCTGCGCAGATAGAGGAGTACGTGAGAAAGAACGTCGCGGACTACAAGAGGTTGAGAGGCGGAGTCGTGTTTCTAGAGGCCATTCCAAAGAGTCCGTCCGGTAAGATTTTGAGAAAGGATCTCCGGGAGTTGGCGAAGAAGGAGACTTTGGAGGCGAAGGCGAAACTTTGAGGTGGATGCATGCTTGCGATTTCGAATGCATGCATGTCGGTTGGGATTGGTATATTCATATTTATTCTCTACTTCATTCACTTTCGGTGGTGCTTACCTCTGATACAGGTAGAGAAGAAATGGGTGAGACGATGGGTTGTGGGCTATCTGTTTCCTAACTAACTCGAATCCGCAAGAGACGCAATGTATATAGTAATCTGCCACAGGTACATGTGTCTGCATCTAGGCCTGATGTCTTCTCATGAGTGCTTGAGATGGACTGTGCAGCAGGCAGCAAGCTATCGCGCCATTAGATCTTGGGGTCTGACTACTTTTAACCTTCGCTACCTTGCGGCTCTAGATAAGCATTTTAGATCCCGCATGCGGTTCTGGTCGTCCTCAAGATAGAAATGCTGTATGATGCTGGTTTCGGAAGTATTATAACGGTGAGTGTGCTTGCAAATATGGGAATGAGCAGCCGTCCTGACATACATATAGTGCAACTAACCGAACTGCTACAGTGGATTAGATCCCAAATTCACGAATCCTGTAATCAGTGATGGAGTTCTTGCTGGAACTTTGCTTTTCACATCCCCCACGCAACCGATGAGCAAGGGGCCGTACAGTTTACCCCGCAAATCTATTTCCTGATCGGGTAAATGGACGCAACTGATGACGTCGAGAAAGACGGCACTTTCAGACGGAAGTAAAGCAGCAAGAAGAATGAAACAAGAGACCCCCTCCTCCGCATTAATCTTCTTTTGACTCCACGCATCTGCACTTCAACGCACATGCTCCGGACGAAAATTGCAATGGCAACAGGAAAGCGCATAGTCATGACGGGCGGGTCAGGCAAGGCCGGTAAGCGTAGTATTCCACCATGAATGTGTAATAACACTGACTTCCGATACTAAACTGCAAGGCCGCCATGTAATCCCCGAGCTTCTCAAATGTGGGCACCAAGTCCTCAACCTTGACCTCGTCCCGCTCAACCATCCGGACGTCTTCGACCTTAAGACGGACCTCACGGACAGCGGCCAGGTCTTCAATGCGTTGACAACACACTTCAACTTTGCCGGCTACGAAGACCCGTCCGGGCCTCCCAAGCCGCCAGATGCCGTCATCCACTTCGCGGCGTATGCACGGAACATGGTGCGTAGAAAGCCACCGGACTTTCAGTCACAAGTTGAAAGAAGGAGAACGCAAAGTAAAAAAGAAAGGTCCACTAACCAAATCAATTCCCCACGGCGAAGCTGGTCCCAGACAACCTGATGTACGCCGCCAACACGACCTCGACCTACAACGTCATCGAAGCCGCCTGCAAGCTCGGGGTCCGCAAGATCATCATCGCCTCGTCCGAGACCGTCTACGGCGCGTGCTTCGCGCAAGGGCCGAGCCCGACCTTCGCCTCGTTCCCGCTCGACGAGGCGACGTACGACTGCGACCCGATGGACGGCTACGCGCTGTCCAAGCTCTGCGGCGAGCGCGTGGCGCGCGGCTTCGCGCGGCGCTTCCGCGGGACCGACGCGTACGCGCTGCGCATCGGCAACGTCGTCGAGCCGCACGAGTACGCGCGCGACTTCCCCGCGCACGTCGGCCGGCCCGGGACGCGGCGGCGCAACGCGTGGAGCTACGTCGACGCGCGCGACCTGGGCCGCCTCTGCGACCTCTGCGTCCGGACGGACGGGCTGGGCTTCCAGGTGTTCAACGCGGCCAACGACTCGATCACGACGACGGTGCCGACGCGCGAGCTCCTGGCGCGCGAGTGTCCGGACGTCCCGGTGACGAGGGAGCTGGGCGAGTGGGAGGCGCCGTTGAGCAATCGGAAGGCGAGGGAGGTGCTGGGGTTCAAGGAGGAGCACGACTGGAGGAAGTATTACCAGCCGTGACGAGGAAGGGGATGGTATGGAGTTAGCAATCTGAAGGGAAGTGGGAGAAACGCAACATGGTATAGATCCATATGTATGGCAAACAGCTTGAGAGCCCGGCCACAGCGGATGGTAGACGAGATCACCCTCCACACTGCAATAGAGTTTGCATGGGCACTTGAAGCAGATGTCCGGACGTAGATATCACAAATCCCGAACAAGATTTCCCACCAGACAACTATGCACATGCTGATGAACTTATATAAGGTGACTGTCACACGAGGCAGCCTCGTTCTGCGAAGCGAAGGGTTATTTCTTTTGCTATCCACTACACTACTACAACTCCGACTCCGACTCCGACTCCAAGATTACAGAGAGCTAGCTGCAGGTCAATTACTTCCCTTCCATTTATTCCGGATATATTTTCGTCCATAATTCGTAATCTCATAACCCGTATTGAACCAAGACTTTTAGTCATGAGCACCCAATTACCACAAGAAACCCCCTATTAAACCTAGTAGTCCAAACAAGAAAAGAGAAGAAAAGGCATCATCAGAAACTTTTGCTGCGGCTCCCGTAGCTGCTGCACCTGTTGCTGCAGCCGTTTGCGACGCACTCGCGCGTGCAGTTGCTGTTGTTCTGCTCTCAGCGGCTGCTTGTGCGCTCGTTGCACCGGCTGGCACGAGGGTTTGCGTGTGCCCGTTGACGACCAATACCGTGCCGGACGGATTCAGCGAGATAGTTGTGCCGTCAATCACAAGAGCTTGCCCAGGCACGAGCGTTTGACCATCTATGATGTATGTGCCTCCAGCTGCGCCTGAGTTGGGGATCGCAGTGTATCTTTGTCCATCAATCGTGAGGACGGGGAACCGGGTGGCGCCTGGTACAGCGGTAGCAGGGAAGAGAGTTTCTGTTACGCCATTGACGACCAGAGCGGTTGCAGATGGACCCAGCGAGATTGTTGTTCCATCAACCACAATCACCGACCCCGGCACGAGCGTTTGGCCTCCAATGAAATAGGTGGTCCCAGGGCCAGGGAGGTCTGTGTATACGGTGCCATCGATGGTGAGATCGGGTGCATTTGTTGTAATGCTTCCAGGACTGACGAGAGTCTGGGTGACGCCGTTGATGACAATGGCAGTCTCTGATGGGAAAGATATTGTAGTGCCATCCACAGTGATTACACCGCCCACTGTTAACGTGTGTCCATCAATCACGTATGTACTCCCCGCTCCCAGAATTCCGGTGAGAGTTGTACCGCCAACAACAACGTTCCCAAGGTATGTTGCAACTTCCGGGTTCAGTGATTGTGTAACCCCGTTGACAACTAACGCTGTTGCTCCAGGAGCTAGTGAGATAATTGTTCCGTCGATGGTGATGGCACTGCCGCCTGGAAGAAGGATTTGACCGCCAATATCATAGCCAGTCCCACCAGCAACAGCTTCTGGGAGGATCGTGCTTCCCGCTATGGTGAGGACCGGTGGAGCTGTGATGAACGGGTATGGGCTGTCCAACGAGGAAGCAACGCCGTTAATATAAACTGTCCTATCAGAAGCATCGAGCGAGACAGTGCTACCATCTACTGTAATGACACTGCCAGGCCGCAAGATTTGGTTGCCAACGATGAAGGAAGTCCCATCAACAGCAGGATAGGCAGTACCAGCAACTGTAATCAATGGCTGACCCGCAACGCCGATGCCCTCCCCAATTGCTCTTGTCACACCGTTAATAACGAGGTTGTTGGCGCCGCTGTCCAAAGAGATAGTCGTACCGCTGACTATGATGGAGTGTCCACCAGGCCGCAATGTCTGCCCACCGATCACAAAGGCCGGTACACCACCGGCAGCGAATGCTGGGTTCGGTGCTGGAGTGATCAGTGCCGAAGGGAATGTTTGCGTGGCACCATTGACAACCACGTAGCTAGCTGACGGACCGAGGCTCACAACGGTGCCATCGACTGTTGCAGCATTACCACCAGCGACAAGAGTCTGACCCGGCGCGAGGTAGTACTGCGTAGCTGCATTCGCTGTGTAGGCCACAGATCCGATGGTGATAACAGGTGGTTCTCCCAGCTCGGGAGCTCCTTGCTGTCCACCAGACGGCTGGCTTCCGGAGAGACTCGACGTCTGTCCATTAATGACCACAGCTGTGGCAGAAGGAGATAATGAAAGGACGGTTCCGTCCACGGTAATGGCTGGACCGCCTGGGGACAGGCTCTGTCCACCAATAAAGAATCCAGAGGAAGAATCCATTGTTGCAGTCTGGGAGCCCGCAACGATGACCGGTGGGAAATTCTCAGAGCCTCCGTTTTGCGAACCGGTTCCTCCATTATGAGAGCTAGATCCTCCACTCTGAGAGCCAGATCCTCCATTCTGGGGGTCGGATCCTGCATTCTGCGAACCAGCCCCAGAATTTGAACTGCCAGTCCCAGATCCGGAGCCAGAATTTGACCCTGAGCCTGGATTTGAATCCGTGTCTCCTGAGTTTGTCCCGGAGCCCGATCCTGAACCGGCTCCAGAACCCGAGCCAGAGCCAGAGCCAGAACCTGAGCCCGAGCCCGAGCCTGAAGGCCCCGAGCCAGATCCACCGTTCTGAGAATTGCCGCCAGAAGCAGCTTGGGAAACAACAGCAGAGACAATAGCGGCAAGGTCGGGAGCGCCACCACCGCCACCGCCGTTATTCGAAGATCCCGAGCCTGAGCCAGACCCACTGTTGGCGGAGTTTTCACCAGAAGCTGCTTGTGAAGCTGCGGCTGAGATGACGGCGCCAAGATTTGGTGCTCCACCGCCGTTGCTACTGCCCCCGCCACTACTTTGACTCAAACGGGTCGGAAGGGCCGTAGTCGCGCCGTTGCCACCACCTCCACCAGGAGCGGGTTCGGTGGTTCTACTGTCTCCTGTATCAAATACTTTAGTATTTACTTGAATAATGGTAGGAAAACTAGGTTCTGAAAGAACAGATTCTATGTGTGACATGCAATCGTTGCAAGCTCTGGTAGGAAAAAATTTTAATACCTTTGCGAGTTGTCGGTGGAGGCAACTCGTTATTGACAGTGGTTTCGACGTGTGCCTTAGGTCGAGTAGTGGAAGGTTGAGAATCAATTAGGGTCGGCACTTCAAGTTGATCTACGGAGGATTCCACATGACCAATGAATGGTGTGTATTTGGAGCCGTAGATGACATGGACAATGTAGATAATGGTTACAGGGCCTTGATACGTGCCTGCAATGCATGTCGATTGGGAAATGTACTGGAGGAAATCTTCCGGAATCGGACCGGAAGCCTCAGTGGAACTGCCGAGCTTGTCTCCAGAATACTCAAAAGCGAAGGGTGCAGACAGATTGTAGGTTGTAATTGACGATCTGCAGGATACCTTGCCGTAAGCATCGGTGACTGGCTCGGAATTTTCAACTTCATAGCTTGAATACGCAACATACGGAGTTCCGGACGGGGCGACGAAGACAGTGCTAGACGGCCCTGTGAAGGCAACGCTAGCAGCCGGAGGCTCGGTGTAGAGTTCATCCAAAAGATCCCGTTGTGTAAGGGGCGTTGTTGGCACAGGCAGGAATTCGTTTCTCGACATGACAGTAGTAGTAGCTGCGGCTGGCATTGGTTGCGTGATAGGGATGAAATCGATAGTGGTTTGATTCAAGTAAGGATCCCATGCTGAAGTAATATCCCAGGATACAAGACCATCCTGCACAGATGCAACGAGGTCGAAAGTTGTGGTTGCTGTGACATATCCCCAACTGAATTGAGACCCTGAAGAGGTTTCGAAAAACGTCACTATCTGGTAGTACTGATCCAGTGTGTACCAGTAACCGATATTGGCGTTGCGAACGTTGACAGTGCAACCACAGGCGCCATTGCTGGAGCTGTTGTTCGGTTTGACGTATGTTGGCCGGGCAGGTGTGCCAGTTCCAGTCGGGAGGTTCCCTATTCCAGTGCCGTAGTAGGGGGTGAAGGGGATGATTGCAGTGAGCGTAGGGTATGTCTGGTTGGCAACGACGTCGCTCAAACTCGATGGGGTTGTCGAATAGAGAATTGGCGTGCTCGCTGTTGCATTACCTGCATTGTTGATCGAGGTAGTAACCTCAGTGCTCAAAGGACTGCTAACTGCAGAATCGACGGAAGTGCTTGTTGAAACAATCACTGGCGAGCGGAGCGGAGTGTTCACTGGGGTCACAGTTGTATTGGCAGCCACTATTGTGTTGACAGGCACGACTGATGAGGAGGCTGGGGGGGCGGGAGCTGTCTGGATGTCGACTATCGTTGATGGTGTCAACGCATTCGTCGAGAACGAAGAGCTGCTGGCGGAGCCTTCAACGATTGACGAGTTCGAGAAAGTCCAAGCGGAAGCTACCAGAGGGTTGGGTCAGCCATAAAAAAACGGAGCAGATGCACAGTCCGGAAGACAGGAGGGTTACCGCTGGAAACAGGACCGGGGTGCCTGATTCGGTTCCTGCTCGCGCGCACATTGCTGCACCATTGCAGGGCAACGATTGCGGTGCAGAGACGTACAAACAGCATGTCGTAGCTGCAGTCAACGAACGTCAGACGAAAGGAGCAGCAGCAGCAGCAGCAACATCGGCAGCAGGCGCACGCAGCGGGCAGGTCAGACAGAGAAGTACTGCCGGCTCATCTTCAGCTGAGCACAGATCCGGCGGCTGATGCCTGCATTTCGAAATGCAGGATAGATTGACATGACTGGGACGAGGGCGAGGCCCGACGGCTGAGTCCCTGAACCCGTGCAGGCATGGAGAGGACGGCGAGGCGGGATCTTCGTGCTGCGAGCGCACGCGGCCAGTGGTAGATTAGCGGTGCGCCGTCCGCCGATGCCGACTGGGGCAGTCGCGAGCCCCCCGCTGGCCGCGCCCCTGCCCATCGCGCACATCATTCGCAGCTAAGAACACTGTGCCGGGTCAGCGCCCTCTGTTTCACCCGTCCTCGTCGTCGCCCGCCAGCCTGGACAACACCGACGTTTCTCTCGTATCTGCACCTCGCCCGGCGTGCGCGATCCAGGCGCTGCGGGCGGCGCTCTTCCTGCGGAGTGGCGTGGGCGTGTGGCCTTCACAAGCCTCTGCTAGCTTCAGCCTGGCCCAAGACGGTTGGCGGCATCCCAGCACGCCCAGCAGCAGAGGCTGCCCCAGCAGGCATCCCGGTGTCCGGACAAGAAACCTGAACGCGGGCTAGTCTGGCCCGGCCGGGCCTACTCTAGCATTGGCACTGGCTCTGGCACCGCCGGTTCCCAGCCTGCCGCCCTCTCTGTCAACTGCCTCCTCCTACAAAGGGGTCCAATGGCCGTCGCCCAGCTATCTGCATTACAGGCAATCCGTCGTATTAATCGCCTAACGCCTACCGGGCAAGACACACACTTCCCGAACCCGAAGGAGCGCTAAGCACTGGGCGGGCGCCGAACTCCCTGCGCCATTGGGCCTCAGGTAGAACCACACCCGGCCGGTACAGCTGACGGCTTGTGGCTGGGGGCTTGGAGGCACTGAAGGAATAGCCCGACAGGTTCTGGTGCACCGCGACAAGAACTCTGGGGCCCCCCGCTCTCAAGCTCCCTTCAGTTGCGAGTCTGTCAGCCTCCGTTTCTTGTCGTGCATGATCGCGACGCTCCACCAGCCCGTCGCCCTTCGGAATCCCCGCTGCACCGCACCACCCATCGGAGCAAACGCGGTTCCGCGGCCCCGTGCGCGCCCTCTCGATTCGCAAGCCACGCGACGCCTATCGATTTCGCCGCTGTTCTTCTGCCTACCGTTTCACCTGCCGTCTTCTACCTCGACTTGTTAGCCTTTATCGTACCACACGCCTCTCGTTCCTGACGTCTGCGCCGCCTGTACAACCATGCGCATTCGCTAGCTTCTCCATTTCCGCGACCAGAGCCACAGGATACGATGACAGCAGCCTGCCGGTCACCCCCCAGCAGCCTCCAGCCGAACCGTAGACCTGCGCCGACATGACCCTCTCCAGCGTCTGCTACAAGGCGCTGGCCTTCTCGCTCGTTATTTTCGCCTCCTTTCCCTCCCCATGTAATTCTCAGCTCGAGCCCCGTGCGACGACTACTACAGTTCCTGCCCCGGTGAAGTTTGCGCCTGACCAAAACTGGGACGGCATCGATGGCCAGTGGTCTTCGTTCACTCTGCGCGTGGGCACCCCTCAGCAATTCGTGCGTGTCTTTCCGGCGACAGCAAGTCAACAGACCTGGGTTGTCAGACCGGAGGGATGCGGCTATACTCTCGATATCAGTACCTGTGCGAATTTGCGTGGATGGACGTTCAATATTTCGGAGTCGTCGAGTTGGGAGACGATTGGCAACTATTCGACGTGGATAGAGCGGAACTTGGGGTATGATGCTGCTGCCACATACGGTTATGAGACGGTGGGGCTCGGCGGGGAAGGCGAGAACGGACCTACGCTCACCAACACAACTGTCGGGGCCATGATGGACTTGGATTTCTTTCTAGGTGGATTCGGACTGCATCCCAAACCCACAAATTTCAGCACTTTCAACGAACCGTCACCAAGCTACATGTCGAAGCTGAAGGACGCAAATATTATTCCTAGCCTCTCCTACGGCTACACAGCCGGAAATCCATACAGTGAGTGCACGATCTTTCCCAGAGATTCCGGAACGGTTCGATTGACACACTTGCAGGGCTTAACAAAGTGTTGGCAAGCCTGACCCTTGGAGGTTATGATGCGTCCAAGTTCACCCCCAACAATATAAGCTTCTCCTTCGCACCGGACAATGAACGGGATATTGTAGTTGGCCTGCAGGGGATCAGCATGACATCCGAGACGAAAGGAAACGTCGATCTCTTGCCAAATCCTGTCACCATGTACATCGACTCGACGGTCCCTCAAATATGGCTGCCCGTCGAGGCGTGCGAAAAGTTCGAGGAAGCTTTTGGTTTGACGTATGACAACGACACAGACCTTTACCTCGTCGACGACGCGTTGCACGACACATTGGTGGCTCAGAATGCCAATGTTACGTTTACATTAGGCCAGACAACCACGGGAGGAGAGACAATTGAGATTGTCCTCCCATATGCAGCTTTCGACCTCACGGCCAAGCCTCCTTACCAAATGCTTTCGAACACGACCTCCTACTTTCCTATCCGCCGAGGTTACAATGAGTCGCAGTACGTTTTTGGACGCACATTTCTCCAGGAAGCATACATCATTGTCGACCATGAGCGTCAGAACTTCTCTGTCTCACAATGCGTATTTGATATCAACTCCCAAGAAACGATCGTGACGATATCCGCGCCCGAAAATGGAGGCAGCAGCTCCAGCCCGTCAGGATCTGGATCAGGTGGCTCCCTTTCGACCGCTGCAATTGCAGGAATTGCCGTTGGCTGCGTAGTGGCAGTCCTTGCAGGGCTGTCTCTAGTTGGGCTGTGCTACTGGAGGAGACGCTACCGAGCATTGAAGGCCAAGCTTGGACCGGACAAATCAGGGTCGGCGAGCACGGGCGATGGCTCGAGCGAGGCTCACGCAGCAGGGGGTCAAAACGAAAAACCCACACTTGTGATACCAAAAGCCGAGCTTGATGCCACACCCAGCGCCAATGCTCCCCAACAAGACAAAGACTCCAAGCTGGGCTTACCTACGCTGATGTATCCATCTGAGGTCGAAGCAAACGAACAGCAGATTTTCGAGATGCCGGGCGACTTCCCCAAGACATCAGAAGCAGACTCGAGGCAGCTGTCGGAGAAGCAGGCCATGATGATCAGAGAACAAAAGTATAATGGGACCAACCCTGACCCGTCACCCACGACGCCCACGGCCCCCGATCGGCCGCGGCCATCACCGGTCAGGCCGGAGGACGTAAAGCGGGTCATCCACGCGGGAGACCTGCCGATATCCCCTCTGGTAGCAGAGGGCGAGCACGGCAAAACGTTCTCGCCACTGTCGCCACTGGCCGGGCCGTCGAGCGGGGAGCCCAGCCCGTCGCGGCGGCGATTTTCGTTCGAGGATTAGCATCCATAGCAGGGTTTTTGGGGCGTTTATTTCGTTTGGCTCGTGGGTTCATTAGCGACGGCGTTTTGGAACAAAACAGGCACTGGGGGAAGGCGCATTTGCAGGTTTCAGGCATGGCTAATACCAAGACCAATCGGCACGGGGCTGGGGGGATGGGACGGAGCAGTAGGACAAATAATGGATAATGGGCGGATGTATTGACGCTTTTGTTCCGGCCGGCGAGAGTGGGGGCGGAGCTTCAGACACGGCGGCATGCGGCGCTGGGCTCGGCTGTGCGGTGCTGACGGCTGACGGCCACGCTGGCTCTTATACACGCGAAGAGCCTTATCCACATGCAGCAAGCGGATCGATCGGAGGCCGCGCTGGTGGAGGATTATTTGGCTCAGGTTGTGCTGCTGCTGCTGCGGCGGCGGCGGCAGCGGGGGCGCGGGACGCGGAGCAGCAGAGGGTAAGTGAGCAGGTAGGCAGGCAGGCAGGCAGGTGCTAGGGCTGAGAAATTACCATTGCACAACCAACCCTGCGCTGCCTGCCTTGGCCCCCGCTCCCCGCCGACAAAGACGCTGCTTTTCGTACTTCGCCGCGCACTTTCTCGCCGCACTTTGTGCTTCTGCTGCCTGCCTGTCTCTCCGCCTCTCCACCTCCCTGTGTGCTCGCCTGCTTTCTTCTGCTCGCCTGCTGCCCGACCGTGCCTGTTGACCGGGTTCCCACGCGCTCGCTTGCTGCTCGTGCCCCGCCCTATCTCTCGCGACCACCCTTCTCGACAGCCTTCCGACGCGCAAGCGCAAGCGCCCGTCCGCACCCCCGGGAGTCCGTCGAGCTGTGCGGCGCCAACGTAAATTGGTCGCCGTCGTCCATCGCGAACCCTCTACTTCTTACCCTCGCTCGTCGCCCAAGGGCCTTTGCTGTTGCTACTTTAGCCGATACCCCGCCAACCTCACGCCGCCACCATGTCCGACCTCCAGGGCCGCAAGGTCTTCAAGGTCTTCAACCAGGAGTTCATTGTCGATGAAAGATACACTGTGACCAAGGAGCTGGGCCAGGGCGCCTACGGTATCGTCTGGTATGCGCGTCTCTGCGCCTCGCCGGCCCTGTAAACAAATTGTTAACCGCTTGCAGCGCGGCTCAGAACAACCAGACCCAGGAAGGTGTTGCCATCAAGAAGGTCACCAATGTCTTTAGCAAGAAGATTCTGGCCAAGCGTGCGCTCAGAGAAATCAAGCTGTTGCAACACTTCAGAGGTACGGCTGTGCATTCCGGAGCTGAGAACGATGCAATGCTGACACTCACCAAGGCCACAGGAACGTAAGATAGCCCCCCGGAATCGATTCACTCGCACCATCTCGAGCTATACTGACGAGCCGGGTTGGCAGATTACCTGTCTGTACGACATGGATATTCCTAGGCCGGAGAACTTCAACGAGTGTTATCTCTATGAAGGTACCAGGCTCGCTCTTCCCCTGCAGATATGGAGGCTGACGAGATCCAGAGCTGATGGAGTGCGATTTGGCGGCCATCATCAGGTCCGGCCAGCCTCTTACCGATGCCCACTTCCAGTCCTTCATCTACCAAATTCTATGCGGTCTGAAGTACATCCACTCAGCCAACGTGCTTCACCGTGACCTGAAGCCCGGCAACCTTCTCGTCAATGCCGACTGCGAGCTGAAGATTTGCGACTTCGGTCTTGCGCGTGGCTTTTCGATGGACCCGGAGGAGAACGCGGGATACATGACGGAATACGTTGCTACTCGCTGGTACCGTGCGCCTGAGATCATGCTGAGCTTCCAGAGCTACACGAAAGCTAGTGAGTATGGTCTGCCTTTGGTCGCGTGACTCATTGTATTGATTTGTTCGTAGTCGATGTTTGGTCCGTGGGCTGCATTCTGGCGGAGCTTCTCGGCGGAAAGCCCTTCTTCAAGGGCAGGGACTATGTCGACCAGCTGAACCAAATCTTGCATTACCTTGGCACGCCGAACGAGGAGACCCTCTCTAGGATCGGCTCTCCCCGTGCCCAAGACTACGTCCGCAACTTGCCGTACATGCCCAAGGTGCAGTTTGCTCAGCTCTTCCGCAACGCCAACCCGGATGCTCTCGACCTTCTTGACCGCATGCTTGCGTTTGATCCGTCTCAGCGTATCTCCGTTGAGGAGGCACTTGAGCACCGCTACCTGCATATCTGGCACGATGCGTCGGATGAGCCTTCGTGCCCCACGACGTTTGACTTCCACTTCGAGGTTGTTGAGGACATCGGCGAGATGAAGAAGATGATTCTCCAGGAGGTTCAGAGGTTCAGGCAGATGGTGCGTGTGCAGCCGCAGGCTGGTGCACACGGCCAGAACCAGCAGCCTCAGGTGCCAATCCCGGAGCACTACGACCCTAGGCCTTACGAGGACCCGAGGCCGCATGAGGCGCACGCCCCCATGCATGACATGGGATTGGAGCAGGAGCTGCAGGCCGGCATGGATAGGAGAGCATAGATACGACCAGACGGGCATTTGTTTTGGATGTAGCGAAAAGGGACTTGCTTGGCTTCTTTTGTTGGCACAATTGACTTACCAAATTTTCTTTGGCGAACTGCTTTGCGATCCTAGCAATTCATGTTAGCATGTAATAGCCACGGGATTGATCTTCGTGGCTCGAAAGACAGGAGCAAATTACTTTTGATGATGCACACGTCCAGCCTCTTGCAACTCCACTTTCACCCCGCCGATAAAAGCACACTGACGTCTTGGGACCATGCAAATCAGCGATAATGATCGAAAAGATCGATCCCGTTCCTGGCAAGATGGGCACCACAGCGTGCTCTGTCCTCATCGCTGTGGGGCATCTTCGGGCAGTATCCAGTGACATCATCATCAGCATTACATCACAACAGCGTAGAGGTGCGCACAAATAGAACCCCCAGCCGCCCGCTTCCTTTCAGCAAGTCATCCAAATAGAACCTTGAGATACCCTGCTCCTACGAACTCCAGTCTACGCTATTAACGAAGCTTCTCCGAACACTTCACCTAAAACCGCGCAAATCTCTTACACCGACAATCATGTCCAAGGCATACGAGGGTCAGGATCTCAACAAGCTTGCCCAGCAGGCCGAGAACGACCTGAACAGCTACGCTGCAAAGACGGGCCACGACCTCAACCTTTCTTCGCAGCATGGAAAGAACGCCAGCGTGAGCAGTACGTGCCTACCTCTAGTGACAAACGACACTGGCATCTTTTGTGGGGCTTGAGGCTAAAATAAACCTATAGCTACGGAGTCTGGCGTCGATGTTGCCCGTGCCCAGCGCTTCCCTGGGGGAGATGTGAGATACGGATCGTCAGCGTCTGGTGCAGGCGACAACCGTGAGATTCCCATCGAGGAGGGCGGAGATATTCAGAAGGGCACTGGCCGGTAAGTGGACCTTGGCTATCGATTGTGAGGTACATTGTTTAACGGTGTGATGTTGTAGCCCCACGAAGGCTGGGGATTTCGAGGGCCCCGGTGGTCCTGAGGACAAGTCACGAATCTACAGCGAAAACAACCCGGGTAATGATGATGCCTTTTCCAAGGTCCGCCAAGGCCCCGGTGGTGAGCCTAAGGCATGAAGAATTCTCAATTCAGAAACTGTATTTGCAATGAGGCATTGAGAGTTACGGCATACGGAGTACGGCATGGACGAAAGGACACGATAAGGCTAAGAAGCCACTGTATTATTAGCACGATAACATAAATGGCATGCGATCGATGAAAAGTTTACCAGATGAAACCCATTTCCGATAGCCAAGATGCGAACGAGTCGCAGTTTCATATCTCGTGGGTCTTGAAAGTAACACAAAGGATGTTAGAAGGGCGCCTGATTCAGTTCGAATCCTTCAAATATTGATCGTCGGGATTCACCCCCGCAGGGTGCACAGGCCGTCCGCAATCTTTCGCTCAACATCATGCACCATCTTCTTCTGGACACGAATGCACCCACATCTCTCGGTGAAGTTAATTGCCGATGCATCATGCCTAGCCCTACCAGTTGCTTACGCGGCTCCCACCTTGCCGATGACCTCTTCCTCTACGACTATACTCAGCTGAGTCGAAGTCCCCATGAGTAAAGGCCTTCGCATCATTACGCGGTTGTTACGGATCTCGACTATAGCGGCTCTATTATTTCTATCGGATTGCACGACGCTGCTTACTGGCTCCCAGCTACGCTACAGCGTGCCTCTTCCAGGGGAACCTTGCCATTATCCTCCCGGCATCCAGATATCGTGTCCTTTTCCGCGCGAGTTTTTCCGCTGAACCGGCATCTCACGCCGCGTCTATTACGCTTGGCTGCACTCAGGGATTTCTTTTTCTCCATAACCTCGGCCATAGGTGACCTATGCATGCAGACTGGACTTCGCACGCATGGCAGAAATTCGCCCCCACGGAAGCACTCGAGGCTCAAAACAATTCGTGCGGTCCACTTGCTCATTCCATAAAACGGCTGTTAGGCCTTCTCTTAGCCAAGCGGCCTTGCGTCCGCTACTAGGCCCAACGGATCGCCCCTACAGATCTGCTGCGGCAACTACGGCGCATCCCCCGGCAGTAATGATGTTTGCTTAACCTGGGCGAGAGCGATATCTCAGGCTTAGTGATGCTGCACCTCAGCGGGGGAACTTTCCCCACAGCGTAAGCAGGGCCGCCGCGGCAAATCCTCGCCTACGCCGCCCTGTTTGTTCGTCTGTCTGTCTCTCCATCTCTCATTCTCTTAACTCATTCGGACTCTGTTATGTGCTGTTCAAGCCCACACGAGTAAGCTAAACCCTTTTATCAACGCTAATGTCGTGACCACCTAACGAAAAAAAAAAAAAATTAAGAAGGATTACCGACCCTGACACTAGTTCCTCTATTTGTGGAGCACAGATTACCCATTCACCCCATGATGGACGACCGCTTACCTACGAACGGTAGAGGACCAAAAAGGGTTTACGGATAGCAGCTGGACCCTTGATGATGAGCGGCTCAGTTGCCGCTTCTCCGTCGCGCTACGCATGCGCGCCCGCATTGGGGGCGGGTTTTGCCCGTTCCTGGATGAGCCAAAACAACGGCTGGCAGGTAAATGCTTTCGACAGCGCGTCACGCACGACCGGTGGGGATTGCGTTGATGATCAGGGTGGAGCTAGGATCCTGCTTCATTGCTTAGGCTGCGCTCTAGGTAGGCATGGCGGTGCCGATCGAGGGGCAGTACTGCCTTGCCGTGCTTGTGATGGCGGGGAGTTGGCTAGATGCCTGCTGCGACGATGGAGCTCTTGCAAGGAGGGGGAGTGGTGAGCTTGGTGGTGCTATTTATTCAAGCTATCACGCGCCGTCTTCCAATTCCTTTTCGCGTCTCAGCTTCCGTTCTCCAGGCTCTCGACAGAGGGTCATTTCTTTCCGTCTTAGCTTCTTCATACCTCTCTCCCTTCGAGCGCGCCCAGCCCCACCATGGGATCAACCGTCAAGAGCTACGACTTCATCATCGTCGGCAGTGCGCCTCCCCTCCCTCCCCTTCCTACCTATCCCACACCCAAACCGCCCTCCCTGCCACAAACTAACCCCTCCTCCATCCTCCAGGCGGCCCTGCCGGCGCAACCCTCGCCTCGCGCCTGGCCCGCAGCGCCGCGGCGCCCAGCGTGCTCCTGCTCGAGGCGGGCGGCGACAACAACGGCGACCCGTCGGCCCTGTACCTGGCCAACCGCTTCACGACGCTGCAGACGGCCGGCATGAACTGGGGCTACAAGACGGTGCCGCAGGCGCGCCTGAACGGCCGCGAGGTCGACTACTCGCGCGGCAAGGGCCTGGGCGGCTCGTCCGGCATCAACTTCGCGTGCTACACGGTCGGCCCGCGCGACGACTACGACGCGTGGGCGGCGGCGGTCGGCGACGACGCGTTCGCGTGGGAGGCGGCGCGGCGGCGGTACAGGCGGCTGGAGGCGTACGACGTGGACGTCGCGGGCGCGGAGGGGGTGGGCCGCTTCGTGCGGCCGCGCCGGGCGGAGCACGGGGTCGCGGGCCCGCTGCAGGTCGGGTTCGCGCGCGGCTGGGAGTGGAGCGTGGAGGAGAGCCTGAGGGCCGCGGAGGAGGCCGTCGGGATGAAGCCGAATCTGGATGTCAACTCGGGGGATCCGCTGGGCATCGGCGTCGTGCCGTCGACGGCGCGGAAGAGCGTGAGGAGCACGGCCAAGACGGCCTTTCTGGCGGATCCGCCGGAGAACTTGACGATCGTGACGGAGGCGCTGGTGGAGAGGGTGGTGTTTCGGGGGAAGAAGGCGGTGGGCGTGTTGGTGAACGGGGAGACGTGTGAGTGTTGGGGGTTTTCTTTGTTTCTTTTGCCTCGCATGCTGGGGGTTGTCGATCGAGTTTCCTTCTGACGCGGTGTTGCAGATTTTGCCAACAAGGATGTCATCCTCTCCGCTGGCGCCCTCGATACTCCCAAGATCCTCCTCCTTTCCGGCGTCGGCCCCGAACAGGAGCTCTCCGCGCACGGTATCGCCGCAGTGCACCACCTCCCGGGCGTGGGCAAGAACCTGCAGGACCATGCCTTCGTCTTGCTGGTCCAACAGGTCGAAGAGGGATTGACCGGACGCCCGCAGCTCTTCAACGACCCGGTCGCCCTCGCCGCCGCGCGCGAGCAGTTCGCGAAAGACCAGACGGGCCCGCTGTCCGTCTTCTACAACACGCTGCTCATGGGCTGGCAGCAGGCGCCCGAGGTGTACGAGAGCCAGGAATTCCGGGATCTGCCGGCAAAGACGCAGGAGTACCTGCGCAAGCCGACCATCCCGACGTACGAGCACATCTGCCTCTGTCCGGCCATCCACCCTGCGGCCGATCCGAACGGCGAGTTCTTGACGATTCTGTCGATGCAGATGGTGCCGCAGAGCACGGGGACGGTGACGCTGCGGAGCGCGGATCCGCGCGACGCGCCGCTGTGCGATCCGAACTTGTTCTCGCATCCGTTTGACCGTAGGAACATGATCGAGGCGGTGAAGAGGAGCTGCAGGATTATGGAGGCAGAGCCGTTGAGGAAGCATGTGGTCGGTGACTTCAGCATGCCGAAGGGAAAGAGTGATGAAGAAGTGTGGGAGTACATACAGAGTGTGTGCGGTACCACGTGGCACATGACGGGGACGGTGAAGATGGGGAGGGAGGAGGATGGGATGGCGTGCCTGGATACGGCGTTCCGGGTGAGGGGCGTGGAGGGTTTGAGGGTCGTGGACAACAGCGCGCCGCCGTTTGTGCTGAACGGTCACGTCGTGAGCGTGGCATATCTGATGGGCGAGACGGCGGCGGAGAAGATGATTGCGGAGTATGGGTTGGACAAGTGAGGATCCCTAGCGGTGTTGGGTGAGGAGAGGCGCCGCGATTAGAATTTTAGTGACCTTTGCATATATAAAGAGCGAAAGCCATGGCTCCTGCTAGACGGCGTGTATGGAGCAGCTTCCGAGCCTATGCCGTACCGCCGAGACCTTAAGGCGTAAAATCCATAAAGGGTCTGTAATCTGTCCACAAGGGTTTCCTGAATAGTCGATGTCCCCATTCTGCAAGTCAGGGTGTTCGAATCTTGCCGGTGTCAAACTACGGTTCCTGCACCAGGCAGCATAGATTCCTTGCAGAGTGAGGCTTCGTGCCTACGAGGTTGTCTTTTTGCCCTTTCTGGAGCTTACCCACTGCTTCTACGCTCTGACTTCCTTCATCGTCACCGCCGCGAGCAGAGTTTTGAAGCTCGTCTACCAACCCTTCACACTTTCCAGTCTATAGCGGACGCACGACTGATTATGATGACCTACGAGTTAATCAACTTCCTGACGTTTTTGCTTCCAAAGCCCAGAGAGGAGGGGAGAGATCTATAGAGTTTAGTGTCGAGTCCGGAAGATCCGTTCATTTATTGCCGAAAGTCTTTTAAGCTTATTATAAAGAGTTCTGGACGTGGGATGCGACGTTGAGAAGTATGCTGACAATGCTCAAGGTGAGAGCCATGCGCTGGTCGGATTGCCGTTTACGGAAGGTGATTAACGGTAATCATGTGCTCGGAGCGGGTCGAGGGCATTTCAATGCTGTTTTGCAAACTTCGCGAGCTTGGGCAAACAGGACTGCTCCCCCTCTGGAGCACATTCTTCTTGTAACTACACAGTGACCTTGGCTGCTATTTGCGCATCTAATGAGTTCATCAATAGCATGGGTAATTCGTGTCCTCACAGAAAAATTGAGTTTCTCGAGAAGCGGCGTGCAGTGACGCGGCAAACCTGTCATTATCGGCAGCGAATACCGCATACGGCAGCTTGTGCACTCCACAGTCCACAGTCAAAGTGACGAGTGGGTCGCTGGACGGCGATGCGCAGCAGGACATCTGCGTGGCGATGACTGTGATATAGGCTCGTGCTTAGTCAAAGCGCCTTTTCAGCACCTCCACTCATCGATAATTCATAATCGCCGCCGCCCGAACACCGGGATCGCCCTCCACCTATCAGCACGACCTCATTCCAGCAATAAAATTCGAGCCGCCTGCTGCCCCCCGCATTCGATGCTTGCGCCCGATGGACGACTGGCCATAATAAGCACTGCGAGCTAGTGCTCCCCCGCCGGTCTCAACAATGGCCGGCCATATTGTGCGCGCCCGCGCTCAAGCACTGCGCACCCCAACTGCCGCCGCCGCCGCAAAACGCCTGCATCCACTTGGTGGCAAGTGTGTGCCATACGCACAACCTTACCGGGGCATCGCGACGCGCAGAATCACCACAGCCGCCGTGGCACCCGAGCCCGGCCTAGACGTCCCCGGTCCGCAGGTTGAATTTCCAGTGCAGCCGCAGCGAGCCCGCAGAGAGGCCATCAAGCAGGCAAAGCCCTTTTCGGAATTCTTGACCGACACCTTCAACCGCCAGCATGACTACCTGCGCATCAGCCTCACCGAGCGGTGCAATCTGCGCTGCCTGTACTGCATGCCGGA
Source organism: Neoscytalidium dimidiatum (assembly GCA_037367355.1). Lineage (NCBI taxonomy): Eukaryota > Fungi > Ascomycota > Dothideomycetes > Botryosphaeriales > Botryosphaeriaceae > Neoscytalidium > Neoscytalidium dimidiatum. The sequence goes on along the minus strand of CM074695.1, from coordinate 2,029,962 downwards.
AGGTGCGTATTGTCCACAAGAGCTCCGCAATATCTGCCGCAGCTAACCGCATATTTTTTTTTTTTTTTCAACAGAGGGCGTACCGCTGTCCCCGCCCGACCACCTGCTCACCACTCCCGAAATCTTCTACATCTCCTCCCTCTTCGTGTCCCAGGGCGTGAACAAAATCCGGTTGACCGGTGGGGAACCGACGGTGCGCCGCGACATCCTTCCTCTGATGCGGTCGATCGGCTCCCTCCGCTCCAAGGGCCTGCGCGAGCTCGCCATCACCACCAACGGCATCTCGCTCCACCGGAAGCTGGACAGCATGGTGGAGTCGGGCCTGACGGGCATCAATCTCAGCTTGGATACGCTGGACCCGTTTCAATTTCAGATCATGACGCGTCGGAAGGGCTTCGACGCCGTCATGAAGAGCATAGACCGCGTCCTCGAGATGAAGGAGCTGGGCGCGCCGGTGAAGCTGAAGATCAACTGCGTCGTCATGCGCGGTCTGAACGACCGCGAGATCATACCCTTCGTCGAGCTTGGCCGCGAGAAGGACATCGAGGTGCGCTTCATCGAGTACATGCCGTTCGATGGGAACAAGTGGAATCAGAAGAAGATGATGCCGTACAAAGAGATGTTGGACGTCATCTCATCCAAGTATCCGGATGTCCACCCTGTGAGGGGCCACAAGAATGACACGAGCAAGACTTGGGAGATCCCGGGCTTCGTAGGCAAGATTGGCTTCATTACGAGCATGACGCACAACTTCTGTGGGACCTGCAACAGGCTGCGCATCACGAGCGATGGCAACCTGAAGGTCTGTCTGTTTGGCAACACGGAGGTTTCGCTACGAGACATCATGAGGAAAGACAATGACGGTAAGCCGATCGATGAAGAGGCATTCGAAGCCATCAAAGAGGTCGAGATGAACAGGCAGCAAGGCCTCCTCGACGAAGGTGCGAGCCCTGGTTGGAGTGAGCGGGAACGGGAGCTGCTCGAAGTCATTGGGGCCGCCGTCAAGCGGAAGAAGGCAAAGCATGCCGGCATGGGCGAGCTCGAGAACATGCCGAACAGGCCTATGATTCTAATTGGTGGGTAAGGTTTTCTTGTGTCTATGCATGCATGGTCTCGGCGATGTTTTGTACGAAAGTTACGCCGAGTTTTTCTGGTCTTTGGATACTACCAGGGAGCATCTGGCGTTGTTATGATCATCATGTCCACATATTCGGAGCAGTCGTCTCCCAAACGCTCCTGAATCGAAGCTCTTTTCCGCCCATATGTCCCAATCTGACCGCACAAAGGTGCTTCTTGAGGATGATCTGCTAATGAATGGTACAGGTGAAAAACGCCCAAGCTACTTACCTCTTAACACACAAAATCTTTCCAGAGCATCAACACGCCCTGGTCCAATGAGCTCCACACAGCCATGGAAATCAATACCTACACATCTTTTAAGTACTGGAGCTTCTAGCACTGGGATCAGATATTACTCCTCAAATCGCCCGTCTTCCCGCCCCGCTGCTGAAGAGCAGCCAGACGAGGAATGGGACGAAGAAGAGCCCAGGGAGCAAGATACCGGCCCCAAGCTCACCCACGTCAACCGGAACGGCACGGCGCACATGGTGTCGGTCGGCAACAAGGACGCTACGCGCCGCACAGCCATCGCCATCGCGACGGTGCGCTTCTCGCGGCCGGAGCCCATCCGGCTGATCAAGGCCAACGCGATCCAGAAGGGCGACGTGCTCAGCGTGGCGCGTCTCGCGGGCATCATGGCGTCCAAGAGCACGGCGTCCATCATCCCGCTCTGTCACAACATCAACATCACGCACGCCGAAGTCGAGGCCGGTCTGATCGAGCCGCTTCCTGCCAAAGACAATGCCACCGCCGACGCCGACGAGACCGCCTCCTCCACTACCACCACCACCAACAACAACAACAACGAAGAACAGCGTCGGCCGCCCCCAGAAGAAGAAGAGGAGGAAGGGCACGAAGAAGAGGAAGGGAAAAGAGAAGCAAAGCAGCAGCAGCAGCACGACCCCTTCGTCGAAGGCGGCGCGGCCTCGCCGGGCGGCGACTTCGCCTCGCTGCGGCGCCACGACGCGCGCGCGCGGCTGCACGCGTCGTCGCGCTTCTGGGCGGGCGACCCGCGGGCGGTTCCCGACGCGCCGGACGCGTTCCCGCACGGCGGGGCGCTGCTGACGGCGCGCGTCGAGACGGTGGGGCCCACGGGCGTCGAGATGGACGCGCTGATGGCGGCGACCGCGGCGGCGCTGACCGTGTTCGACATGTGCAAGGCCGTCGACAGGGGCATGGAGCTGCGCGGCGCGCGCGTCGTGCTGAAGACGGGCGGCCGCAGCGGCGACTGGGTCGACGAGGAGTGGCTGTACGCGCGCGCGCTCGTGGTCGGGAGGGGCCCGGGCGGCGCGCTCGAGGTGCGCCCGTCGCGGGCCGGGTGGAAGAAGGCGTTTCGGATCTTGACCGGGGCGGGCGTCGATAGGGAGAGGGCCGCGGAGCTTTTGCGGTGGATTCCGGTCGAGCGGTGGAAGGCGCGGCGGAGGCTTGATGGGAAGGGTCCGGGTGGGGAGGAGGAGGAGGGGAGGGAGGAGGAGGAGGAGGAGGAAGAGGAGAGTCTGCTCGAGGAGGTGGAGGGGATGGATGAGGCGGATGAGCCCCTCGTCGAGGAGGTGAAAGGGGGCCAGCGCAGCGAGATGGCTGGAGAACAGTCGTCGTCGTCGTCGTCGTCGTCGTCACCGTCGTCGTCGTCACCGTCGTCGTCGTCACCGTCGTCGTCGCCGTTCTCGCCGGAGCAGGACTTGACAGCTGCATCAGAGACGCCTGCTCCTGCTGCAAACACACCCACTCCAGGAACAGCCTCCGTAACAGCATCCGGCAGGGATAATGGCGCGGTGGCTGGGGAGCGGAACGGCCCCTTGACAGCCTCGCTTATCAGGAGGATGTCAGCCGCGGATATCTTCGCGGACCACGCGGAGATAAGCCAGAAGTATCGGGATGTCGTAGAGGAAACCAGTAAGGAACTAGGCCAGCAAGAGGGTGGTGAAAAAGCAGAGAATGAGCCACTGGCCGAGCGCGTTAAACAGGAACTGGGGGCGAAACAAGAACATGAGGAGGGGCATACCGTCAGGGAACAAGAGAATCCAGAACCCAAGAAGAAGCCGGCTAAACGGGAGAAGGAGAAGAAGGAAGCGAAGAGTAAGCCGAGCACGGTCGTGAACGATGAGAACGAGAAGTTGACGACACCTGCACCGCAAAAGCAGGTCGACGAGACCGCGGCGACGCAACGAGGCGAAAGTGAGGAAGGATTCCAGGAGGAGGATTGGGAGGAGGAGGAAGACTGGGAGGAGGTCGAGGAGGTCGCGAGAGCACGGTCGGAGAGAATGGAAGCGAGAGGGATGGCTGAGGGAAGAGAAGACAATGTGTATGCTCCGCTTCTCGAGGAAGATGGTCTCGAGGACGACGGTGAGAAACGCAAAGGGGGCAGGGTACGGCAAAAGCGGGAAAAGACCAAATCGGTTCTCCACAAAGACACCCCTGACGGCAAAGGCGCAACCATCCCCTGGGACATCGTGCCCACGGCCGAAGACATCGCACAGGCGCAGAAGTCGACAGGGCCGCCGCCCTGGTTGACTATGGAAGTAGGGCCCAAACGCACCAAGGCCACTCGCCAGTGGAATCGCGACCAGCAGTGGAACGAGCGCTTGGAGCGGCTGCCGGCGTTGGAGAGGCTCGCGGAGGAGGCGAAGAAGAGCCCGCTGTACAGCAAGCATTGGCTGAGGGCGCAAGGGGCCGGGCACGAGATGATGCGGAAGGTGAAGCTGGCGGCGCGTATCGGTCAACACAACAGCCACTACGACATCCGCAACTGGGATCCGCCGGAGGGGGAGGATATCAGCGACAAGGAGCTATTGGATAGTTGGTGGAAATTTGAGAAGGCACAGGAGAGCCCGGGGGATCCCGAGGATGAGGAGGCGCGGCGGCGTGGTATTCTCAAAAAGCACAGGATGAGACATTCGCAGCAGCAGGAGAGTGAGTGTCTGAAGAGGGCGATGGGGCGCGTGTATTATAATGAGCTGTTGTTGTTGAGGTTCATCAAGGCGAAGAGGGAGAGGAGGTGGGAGCGGGAGGGTAAGCTCCAGCGAGATGAGGAGATTGCGAATGAGGAGGCTAAGGTGGCTCTGGGACAGAGTTCCGCGCGCCGTTTGCAAGAGTTGATCAAGGAGAGAGAGCGGGAGCGGAAGGAGGAGCAGAGGCAAAGAGAGGAGCGGTTACGCCGTGATTATCGGCGTTCCCCAGATTCGAACTGGTCTTCGCTAGCAAGCAGGGTCAAGAGGGCGAGCAGCATGTTCGGGAAAGGTCTGTAATACTTCGAATGAGCGCGATCATCGTCTTGAATTGCTAGCGGATTCATGCTGTACTATATGTATGTATTACCCCTCTATCGTAAGAAAAAGTCTTGTTCGCTTGTTGCTCCTTTCTCCAAGCATGCGAGATTAGGTGAGGGAAGGAAACGGATACTCTGAGATATGATCTTCCGAGGGTGAATCGGCGGCAGGCTCTCCAGGAGATTCACTGGCGGCTTAGATAAGCGAGGCGCCGCATGGTTGCCCACCGACTGTTTCGGGCTAGCTTTGCCAACCTGCCTCTCTCCTCTTTCCCGTTTCCCAAGCCGCACCTTCCAACCCATTTCCAAGCTTGGCTTATCGGCCTTCCAGATAGACGATACATCCATGTGTCTACCTTGCAGTGTCTAGCTTCTACCTGTAAGGTATAGCATGAGCTCGGAGATGAAACCGCCGCCCTCGCTAGCTCTCAACCACATCACTTAGCCCACGCGCGTGCTATCCGCTTCAGTACCAAAGTTCCGGTGGGCAGCGCTTGACTTCTTGGGTGTCTAGCGCTCATCGGCACTTCACTCTACTTGGCTGTTACTATCAATTTTTTTTCTACTGGGCAACGAATTGACCCCTTTGGTCTGCGCCACCAAGGAGTCAGCATCAATCTTTCCGTGTCTGAAGCAATGCCATAGAAAATGATGTAGGCGGCAACTGCAACCTTGAATACACATTGATTGGAGATCGTCATTCTCGGGTGCGGCTGGTGCTTCTTCGCTACCCCGATCCTGCACTCGGCCAAGCCAGCATTTTCTTCCTTCCCTGTATATATCTCACAGAAGTCTGGCTGAAATAAAGCTGTTCTTCATTGCTCTCCTCACTCCAACATATAATTGTTCTTGATGAGCCTTATCTTGCTGGCTTCCAGCACCGAGATCCTTGGTTTCCCGCAAATGGCAATCGAACAATTAGCAAAAGTTGCCGCACGATCCGGAGAAAAACTTCCAAGGCTCTTGAAAACCAACCATGAGAAGCTCAAGCGTCAAACTAGTTTTGATGCAGGAGCTCAAACAGTATCGGTCACTGGCGATCATGCGTTCGTTCCGCCGAACTTCGCCGCAGGGGACCAGCGTGGTCCATGCCCAGGTCCGAATGCTGCCGCCAATCACGGCTGCATCTCCCATACCGGTGTTGACACGTTCAACAACTCCTCGCCGGTGTCAATGAGGGTAAGTGACCAACAACTTCTCCCGCCAAGGTAACCCGTCTGATCACTTGACTACGGCATGGCCTTGGACTTGGCAACTTTCCTCGCAATCTACGGCACGAGCTACTCCTTCCCGCCAGCCATGATGTCTAACCACTCAGCCGATTTCCCTGAGGGCTTCATGACCAAAGGGCATCCTCAAGCAGTTCTTCGCGCGCCGTCGGCGACGAGTAACACCATCGCCGGCTTCCTGGCCGACGTGCTCTCCTACGCCGTCCGCGACCCACACCTCCTCTTCGTCGGCTGGAACACGGGCGAGCGAAACACGATCACTCCGATCGATGTCGGCGACCTGACGGGCGGCGTCTTCGACTCTGCGACTCTGCTGGAGGGAAATAATCTTGAGTGCTGCATCTTCCAGAGCGTCCTGGCTGCTGCCCCGGACGTGCTTGGTAGCGGTATTGTGACCGCTGCGCCATTCAGGCAGCTGATCAATACGCTATTGTCGAGCATTGCGAGCGCGGGGTGCCCGCAGTTAACGGTCATTAATAATGACCTGTATAGTCAATATCCGGGGTATGACCTTACTCAGAGTGCGATGTGAGGGATTTAACGTCAGTCAAAGTTCGAACATTGCCTAGATTATTCCTAACGCAATGTACATATTCCTAAGCCGCAACGGTCAGTAAGCGATCACATGTCGATTCCAACTCTGCATTCATAGCTTCTCTTTCACATGTAGTTTCTTATCTGTCATATCTGGCGCAAATCATGGCGCTCAGTGGATCAGTGTAAGCATCGACGAGTTAGGAGTTGCTGACATTTCTGAATTATCAACAAAAAGGGTGGATGAGAAATGTGTGGCGGACGCGTAGTCAGAAACACGCAGTTGACATGCAATCCACGTCAGCTGCGCGGGTCACATAGGGAAAAACAAGACAGAATGATACACTTGCATCTGCTCGTAGCCAGATAAGGCATTAACAGATCTTTTCCAAATATGGGAAAATATGCAAGTACATTGAAAAGAAGTAGTTTCGGCACCGTGCAGCGACCACATGCTTAGCCTTGCATGTTGCTCTGTTGCCAATGGTTTTACACGTATGCCTTAGCTTCGGCGTTCGTTTCTAACTTTCACAGTGTCCAACGCTCAATGGGAAAGTGAGGGTGAACAAATAGATGAGTATTAGAGAACAAGCTGGCTTTATAATTACAACATCGTAGTGGGGCGATCATGAATTTGTCTCTCGCTACTGAAAAAAAGGCAAGCAGCTTACTTAAGCGGCGTAGATAATTCCTAATATCAGTCTTATGAGATCTCAACCCATACACCTTCGAAAAAAAAGTACCTGAACTCAAATGAAAGCTACCTTTGATCAATCGTTTAGGAGAATGATAGATAATGGAACTCATTTCAAAACTCGTACCATCTCCTCCAGAGGCTCAACAACATTGGAACGAATAGCGGTGCGGAAATCCTGCCGCTTATTTTCGTCATCAGTGGCTTCGAAACTTGCTCCGACACATTGTAATATGACTCTCCGAAACCTAGGCGCAATCCGCGCCGTCCTTTGGGCCATCCGTAGAGCAGTGACAAGATCATTTCCATCGCTCTCATGTTTCATCACTTGCAAGGGAATCCAGAATTCCAATTCAAGTAGTGCGATACCAAGACTGAGTAAACAAGTTCTTTGCATGTCCATATCTGGTTGGATTTGGTTTGGCGCGCTCGGAATATTTGAATTACTCAATAACGGCGACGAGTCTGCAGCAGCGGAGGCTGCTGTCCCGACGATTGTACTCAAATGAAGGGTATTAACCGTCTCTGGGGAGAGTTCAGAACCAAATATCGAAATATCTTTAAGACTCCAAGTGTTGGGCAGCCATGGTGTAGAAAAAAAGCACGAGACCGCTGAAGCCATATCCACGGCAAGCTGCAACTGCAACAGAGGATCCAATTCACGGACATCTCCGTTGCCAAGTAGCTCTTGGACAGTGGTCTTCATCCTTCGAGATGGGAGATTGCGGAAAGAGGGATTCCCAGAATCCGGTGATGAATAGAAGACATGTTTAAATTCCCCCTCTTTGGCTTTCAATTCACCAAGATAGTCAGCATGATTTTGCTGGGTATCAAACGCGCTCCGAAACACGGTACACAAGTCTGTTTCATTTCCAAGGTCTCGTTCCTTAGCCGAAGTTCCCGATGACGGCAGTTGAATACTTGGACCATTGCCTTGCTCCCCTTGTCCTGCGTAGGCTTCTTGTACGTGTAGTTCCGTCCCGCCTGCCGCGTTTCCTTTTTGGAAGGACTTCGTGAATCGCTTTCTGATTATTCTATACTTGATGTATGATCTTGTTCGATGCTTCTGCTTTTCCGGAGTGGTAGATTTGCTGGTTGTATTGGCTTGTCGTGAAATTGCAGTCGGCTCCTTTCCCCTCTTCAGAGTGTCTGATTTCACATCAACCCAGATGGGCGCGTGCGTGAAGAAGCCCCTACAGCAATCTGTTAGCCATGTAACAAAACTTCGGAGTATTATTCATTTATCACTGATAATACAGCCTGCAAACTGTTGCCTTCGACCCTCGGACTTACTTTTGATCTGAGTCATGATGACACAAGATTGCCATGCGAAGATCAACGCAAGTACCTGCTGTGTTCAATTTTGGCTTCAAGCACAGGTTAGCAGAATGACTGCTATGTTCAGAGCAAGTCCAGACAATCGCAAGTGCGGTGTGAAGCTCTCGAGACACTCGGCATACAGTTTCAATTCCTTCTGTAGAGCCTTTCTGACCTCGGGGACCCAAGGGTTCCGGTAGCCGCATGCGAGGACGCTGCGCCACCCATAAATCTAAGTTCCAGAGGTTCCAGAAAATATCTATCATGCTTGTTTTGATCCCAGACTTTTCCAGTATGAAGCGGGTGCGAGAGAGTACCGAAGCGGGGTTGATGTCCTGCGCAAAAAAAAAAAAATCAGATTGAGTTTGTACGGGGGGGATGACTGCAAATTACCGTGGAATGCTCAAACGAGGATAGCTTCCTTGCCATGTCCTCCATCAGACGCTTAATGCTCCACACAAGGCCTTTGCAACTTTGATAATCTGCCGTTGATATTTGATTGAGCAACCTGGTTTCAATTTCGTCAACATCCCATCGCACGTTGTCAATCTCCCTGATGAGTTCTCGGATTTCTGAGGGATCGTCGACAACTGAGGATAGGATCCGACAGCAGAGGGTCTCGAAGTTGTTTCTAGCGACTTTGAAAGAGCAAATGAGCAGTTCGTGTTCTTCGCAAAAGTGTCCGTATGTCGTGAAAGCTTGGTGTGCCTCGTGACACGCTCGAACAGCCCCGATGATGATAGGAATCGCCCCCAAAACAATTCCAGCTGCTTCCATGTTCTGAGTGTAATCGAAGAGCCAATTTCAGTGCTGTCATGGATAATCATATTCGCCTTGCCGAAAGCCGACCTGCACATTCGTCTTGCTTTATCTGCCAGGATCAAGAGGTGTTACACTGCATCTTGGGGTCAGCCTGCGCTGATGTGTAAGTGGCTTGATGACATTGCAGTTGCATAACAAGGCCTGCGTATTTGTAATGACACAACGACTGGAACAATGATCTTGTCGCACAGACTGATATTTCTTGCGGTCGCCTTCCCTTTTATCTTCCCCACTCAGCCTAGTTCGGTCTGCGCCTTCCTTATTTCGAGCCCTACAGACTTATCCCCAAACGCTACTTCTGCCACACACTTAAGCGGAGGACTCTGTCTCGTTCGCGCAGTACAACAGCTTGAAGCCACAAAGAATAGACTGCAAAGATGTCACACGACATGTCTGTCACACATCTGAGCATTATCTCCAGCGAAAACACCTCGTTGGTTGAGGATCCTGTAGTGGTCTATCACATAGGAAAGGAATTGTACTGGAAAGACATACGATCCAAATACGGCAAGTCGGCTTCTGGAGAATGCATTACGTTCAAGAATCTAATTTAAGACAAGAACAAAGAAAGGATGGTACATTCGTTCCAATTCCTGGAACAGATTTGAACCCCCGTCTAGAGATCAAGGAAAGGAATGTAAAATTTTTCATCGCACAAATTGACTTACGAAAGCTCGGTTCGGATATTAGACTTCAACGGAAATCCGGCAAACTTACGGACGTCTTCGTCCTGGGTCAGCATGCGGATGGCGCAACATCTCACACATCTACTGACACGCCTTTGCCTCCGGAGTTTCCACACCGGACCCGACCGGCACGGCTCATGGGCTATGACACTTCCCGAGAGGAGCTACATTCCCGAGTTCTTCATCGGAGCGCTCGAAATATCGAATCTAATACAGAAGTCCATCAGAAAGGGGAGGTTACGGAGTCAGCCATTACTGAAGAAGAGCACGTAGCCGTAGACGTAGCGGCGAGGTTGCCACTATGTTCGTTGCTCTCTGCCAGGTCAGAAGGTTTCTCAAGATCCGAAGAAAAGAAAGTTGAAGAGCTCCATCAACAGTGTGTGGAGAAATGTTCTCAAATGTGGGAATCTATGTCGCCGAACAGCACCGTTACAGAGTCTTATCGGAGAAGGATAAGGCGTTGCCTTATGATACTCAGACTCTGGAAAGAGTCATACGATCACATGCCTGGAGGCATACAAATGCTTTTGAAAAGCGCTTCTGATGTCGAAATCACAATTGAGCGGATACTATCAAACATTTTGAGCATAGTTACGATAGGTAGATCTTGCCCTGTCAGGATGCCTTTTAGTCAGTTAACCATTAAACATAGGCCTGCCCGAGGCTCTGGGGCTGACGCAACCCTTAAAGGAGAATACTCGACCAGAATCGGGGACCTGCAAGTTGATCCAAGAGAAATCAATAGAGAGAGCTCCAGCGGAAACTGCTCGGTTCTCAGACGATCACGGTATCGAGATGGTTGAAAGGGAAAATAAAAGTAGAGGAGACCTGATCATAGAAGAATTGGAAGAATATGTACAACTGCTTAACGAAACAGACATTGCACTAAGCTTCATTGAAAATGAGGGTAGGTTACTCGCTTAAAAGATGAGAGATAGTACGGGACCAGTTATTAACAGTCAAAGTTACCCGAATGACAAAGCGTCGAGAATTACTCGCTGGCCAAAAGCGACACCAAACCTCATCCTCGTCAACCCAGGAACAGTCCCAACCTAGACCGTTAGGGGATATAGTCCACGAAGATCACCGCCATGTAGACACCATGACTAATGTCCCTCCAAAGCGCACAGAAACACATCCTATGAACGACGAGCCTTTAAAGTCGGATCTCGAGCCTTCGTGGGACTCAGCTAAGCGTCAACGAGTAACATCGCTCGACACCTTTGTCACCGTCGATAGCAAATCCAGCAAGCTCAAAATGGGACATAATTTGTCAAAGAATAGCATGCCTTCAGGAAATACAGCAAATCTGGATACAAAAGCTCCAGGGTCTATTCAACCTCTTCTAGAGTACGCATGGATTAGACAGAGTGTGCTATCACTAGACGAAGGTGGGGTGCGTGGTTATTCTAGCCTTGCTATTCTCCGAATCCTTATGGATCACATCGTAAATATCGAGACGTCCATGGATGAAGCGGCGGACACTAGCTATCATCCGATGCGATATCGCCCCAGACCACACCGATTCGGAGCCGGCCGTTCTGCATCATGGAGAAAGGATGATTGTTCGTATCCCCATTATCGTCGTAGTAAATTCCTTTGTGCACATTATTTCGACTATATTGGAGGAAGTGGCACTGGAGGGTAAGTGTGATATTATTGCAGTCAAGATAGATCCAATCTAACGATCCGCAGATTGATAAGTATCATGTTGGGACGTCTACGGATGACAATCGACGACTCCATCGAGGCTTACCACCTGTTTGGGGGTAAAATATTTGGGGATGGGCGGCTCTTCTCACAGCGAGGCCCATTCTGGGTATGGTGGAGAGCGAAGTACAATGGTACCAGACTGAAGGAGGCAGTTGAAGAGATTGTGTCAGACAATTTGCCTTGGATGCAGCCTATATTTGGACCCAGCATATTCAGTTACTCGCCTCATCTGTGCAAGACGTAAGTAGACGAGAGATTGAAAGCGTTAAGCTGTTACTGATCAGATGGTTTAAGGGTATGCTTTGCTTATAGCTCAAAGCCTATGAATGTTGGCAGAGCTCCGTACAGAGACGCTGCCACAGACGTACGCCAGGAATCTCCATCGACCGTTGGCCCATACATTTTCCGCAGTTATAACCATTTTGCTACACTAAGGAAAAACAACAAGCCTCAATTCTTTCCCCGCAATCCGGGAGCCGCTCCCACGATCTCAATACAGGATGTGGCTTGTGCCACAACAGCTGCGCCGACTTACTTCGCCCCCGTCCAAATAGGGGGTCGGAAATATGGAGACGGAGGGTTTGGATGCGCAAATCCAGTACAAGAGCTTCGTATTGAAGTTGAGACAAGAAACGCAATTCTGGAGGAGAAAGCCAATTTCATGCTGTCTATCGGGACTGGAGAGTCGAAAAGATTCCACAGAATCCCGATAAATGGTGGTCTTCAGCAGCTGTACGAATATTGGCGAGCAGCTAAGAAATTGGCAAGTGACTCCGTAGAGGCGCACGACTCGATGAGCCAGCACTGTGAGAAGTCATCGAATGGATGGGTCTACCATCGACTGAATGTGACGAACAAGTATGAACTCGGCGATATGAAGCTCGACGAGTGGGAAATGAATGGGAAAACACTAGATAAGATCGAAGAAGAAACAAGGAAATACTGTGATGAGATCCACAGCGAACTGGAAGAGATCGCCAGACAATTGGTCGAGCGGAGAAGAGCCAGATGCAAAGGAGCGAGATGGGATTTCTTTTCAACCGGCGATCGATATCGTTGCATTCTCACTCCCTGTGCAAAGTCTCAGAAGCAATTTGGGACCCGTGAGGCACTACTGAGGCATGTCAAGCTTGAACATCCCTCGTACAATCTTGATGATTGTGGCGCAGAGCAAGAACTATTCTAAAGAGGAAGATGCACATGACCATTTCCGGAGAATGGGACGAATGTCTAGAGAGAAAGGATATGGAATATACAAGGTTATGCTGTTTCAACATCGAGTTGTCGTTGTTCGGGATAGGGGTTAGGATAATAAGAAGCTGAGCAAGTTGAATGAGACGGGTACCTTACGCAAAGATTCAATGTTGCGTCTGAGGTTCTTACATTAGCACGTCAAGACACGTACATGGAGTCAGAGCAGTCGTCTAAAAGCAGAGGTCCAACGCTGTTCATGTGCTAGCCTTAGTTCGTCGACCAGGCTTGATGATCGCGAAAGTGAACGGAGAGACGGAGTCAAAGTGGTGGAAGCGAGAAGGCGGCTCAGTGAAGAAACGCGCTTGCGACATGACAGACGCACCTTCCCGCATTCGGCAAAGCGGCTTCCAGTCGTGAATCGCTTTCACATGCCCCCGGTCAGTACGTACGTCAACCTATCACCTCATCACCTTCCTCGGGCGCAGATCTCCCGCCGACACGTTCGAACGAACTCGAAACTGAGTCCTTTTCTTTTACGCAATCGGCGCGAAATTCCTTCAGCCTCCTGAGGAGCCGTCTTGACAACGATGATGTCAGCCAGGCACAGACGGACCAACCTGCCCCCCCCTGTGCTCGCCAACTTTCCCGTCACAATGTTGCGTTGTCTTGTCGAGTTTCATATTGTGTACAAAGCTGGATGAACCCAAGCACTTTGAAGACACCTAGGCCCCACTATCCTCTGGGTCCTCGAGTGGCGGTCTGAAATGTGAGGCCTGACACTTAAGTACCTTGGGTCCCTTCGAAAGACGACTTCTGCACAAACAGAATGCAAGATCCATGGTTGGCAGGCCCTGTTCTCTTAGATGAGGAGGGAAAAGGCAAGATGGCCCATCATCAAGAGCGGGGAAGCATAGACGGGGCCCAGCTGCAGCTTCCCCATCCGTACGACCATGAAGATAGACTCGACTGCGGAGACAAGAACTTCACAAACGATGAACCTCAACTCCCCCCTAGTCCATCAATGTCTCACTCAGAGAAGAACATCATTACCTGGAACGGCCCCAATGACCCGGAGAACCCCTTCAACTGGCCTTCCACGAAGAAGTGGCGCGTTACCCTACTCGCATGCTCTATGTACGTCTCTGGCCCAACCTCTCTCCACCTTCGCCTCCACCAGCAGACCTAACAATTCTTCCCAGTACCTTCGTATCCAGCATCTCCGGCACCGCTCTTGCCCCCACAGCTCCCCTCCTCACCTCAACCTTCAACCTCTCACCGGACGCCACCTCCACCATTCCACCAACCTACTACCCCATCTTCACCTGGACCCTCTCCGCCGGCTTCATCCCGCTAATTCTCCTCCCGCTGATGGAAACCTACGGCATCCGCACGCCCTACCTCCTCTGCCTCCTCACCCTCGCCCTAACAACCCTCCCCCAAGCCCTCGCGCCCCCCTCCGCCTACGGCCTCCTCCTCGCAATCCGCATCCTCACCGGCGGCGCCGCCGGCGTCCTCCAAAACGTCACGGGCGGCATAGTCGGCGACGTCTGGGCGGGGCCGCGCGCGCGCAGCCTGCCCGTCGCGCTGTACATCTGGGCGCTCGTCGCCGGGCTGATGATCGGGCCCGTCATCGGGGGCGGCATAACCTGGGGGACCGCCGCTCCATCCCCATCCCCATCCCCATCCCCATCCTCCACGATGGACCACGCCGCCCCGGGCGGCCTCAGCTGGCGCTGGGTCTGCTGGACGCAGCTGATCATCTACACCGCGCTGCTGCCGCCCGTCTACCTCCTCCTCCCCGAGACCCGCGGCGCCGCCATCCTCGCCCGCCGCGCCGCGAAGCTGCGCGCCGCGGCCGGCGCCACCCTCCCCCGCGCGGCCCAGACGGACGCCTCTGCCGCGCTCTCGCTCGCGAGGACGGCCGCCGTCGTCGTCGGCCGCCCGCTGCGCATGCTCCTGACGGAGCCGCTGGTGGCGTGCGGCGCGCTGTGGTCGGCCTTCTGCTTCGGCAACGCGCTGCTCTTCACGCAGAGCATCCCGCGCGTCTACGGCGCGCTGTACGGCTGGGAGGCGTGGCGGTGCGGGCTGGTGCAGGGCGCGCTGGTCGTCGGCATCACCGTCGGGTTGGCCCTGTCGCCCGTGCAGGACGCGTGGTACTTCGGCACGGCCGCCGGCGGCGGCGGCGCCGGCGGTTGCGGCAAGAAAGGCGGCTCGCCGTGCGCGCGGGATGCGGAGAAAGCGGGAGCGGTAGGCGGCGGAGGGGGAGGCAAGGAAGAAGAAGAAGAAGAAGAAGAAGAAGAAGAAGAAGCCTACCTGCCCGAAGCGCGCCTCTACCTGAGCGTGCCGGCCTCCTTCCTCGGGCTGGCGGGCGGGCTGTTCGTCTACGCGTGGACGACGGCCGTGCCGAACGTCCACTGGCTGGCGCCCACGGCCGGCCTCGCGCTCGTCGGCGCCGGCATCTTCACCGTCGTCACGGCCGCGAGCAACTACGTCGAGGACTCGTACTCGCTGTACGCGGCGTCCGCGCTGGCCGGCGTGGCCTTCGGCGAGAACGTGACGGGCGCGTTCCTGCCGCTGGCCGAGCAGGCGCTGTACGCGCGCCTCGGCCTGCAGTGGGCGAGCAGCCTGCTGGGCTTCGTGGCGGTGGCGCTGAGCTTCGCGCCCGTCGTCCTGCTTTGGAAGGGGAGGGCCATCAGGGCGCGGAGTCCGTTCATCAGGGAGGCCATGTACGAGACGCAAGGGTCGTCTGATCATACGCTAGCATAGCAGAGACATCCGTGTAGTAGAAAAAGAAACGTTGAAATACGTATCCGTACCACATCAATAGTGGGAGAGCTATGCTCTTTTTCTTTTTTTCATTCGAATAGTTGGTCACCATAATATCCTGCCCGCTAAATTCCCCTCTCCCGTGAAGTTGATTCATCGACCAAGGTGTCTTCTCTCTAAGACTTTGTTTCCTAAAAAGCCCTTGTTGAAAAACGCCCCCGCTTAACGCTCCGTATACATGCAAAAAGAAGTATCTAGAAGATTTCAAGCCATACCAGAGGGGTCGCTTAGACTCATGATTTTGTTGAAAACACGAGACATTCGAGGAAAAAAACACAGGGGGAGCGCCCGCGCTCATTTTGGTCGAATTCAAGCAGACTTGGTGTAGGTCTGCTTGGGGAAGGGGTATGAGGGGCCGAGCTCTTGGATGCTCAGCTTGGCGAGCCACTGGCCCATGTCTACGGCGGTCTCGAGGTCCTTGCCTTGGACAATTCCGGCAACGAAACCGCCAGCGAAGGCATCACCAGCGCCATTGGTGTCGTTGATCAGGTCCTTGCTAATTGCGTGGACGGGGTACTGCTTGATCTCGGCCTCGGCGCCCTCCTTGCCCACAGCAACGACGGTGGGGTCGGTGCCCTGGGTGATGATGACGGTCCTCGGGCGGGACTTGTTGGCCTTCGGGAGAGCGGCCATGAGCTTGGCGATGGTGGGGATGTCCTCGGTGTTGTGGCCATTGTTCTGAGCCCAGGCCCTGGCCTCGGTTTCGTTGCCAATGACATAGTCCCAGTAGGGAGCGGTCTGGGCGAGCTGGTCCTTGAAGAACTGCGGGATGAAGGGAGCAGAAAGGGAGAGGATGAAGATCTGCGAGCCATGTCAGTGCCATCCGCAGGGATTCGACAAAGAGCGTTCAAAGGCTCCACATGTTTCGACGAACCTTGTTCTTCGCAGCCGCCTCCTCAGCCAGGGCGAGGATAGCCGGAACGCAGACGGTCAAATGGTAGCCACCAACATAGTAGACCTTAGCGCCCTCCACAAGGCTCCAGATCTCGGGCTGCTTCAAGTGCTCGATCTTGTAGTGGTTGGCAGCGGCCAGGTCGGTGCACATGCTGCGGTCATGGCCGGTGATGACAACACCGCAACGGCCAGTAGGGTGCTCCTCATCGTAGCGGTACTCGACGCGGAGGCCGACCTGCTTGACCGTCTCCTTCAGGATATCGGCATACTTATCCTTGCCGACACAGCCGATGAAGACAGCGGAGTTGGGGGGAAGGATGTACTGCGCAAAACATGTCGCCGTCAGCGGAAACGCGCCGAAGTTAAGGGCCGAAGTGGGAGAGAATGTACCTGCGCGCCTCTGGCGGTGTTCTGGGCAGCGCCACCAGCGATGAGCTTGGCATTATAGTTCTGGAGCAGATCCTCGTAGAGGCCCATGTGCTTCTCCTCGGCGAGGATGGCGTCGTTGGCCTTCAGGCCATACTTCTGGAGGAGCTTCTCATCTCTGCAAAGAGCTCTCTGTCAGCCATTGGATCCGTCGCGCGCGTCGCACTTCGCTTACCCAACGGCCTGGATGTCGAGGAGAGGGTTCTCCAGGCAGAGGAGCTCATAGTTGCCGGTGGAAGCCATTGTGTAGAGTCGAGATGGAGTGGTTGATTGCGGAGTGAGGCGGATGGTGGGGTGCTTCCGCAGTAATGAAAAGTGCGGCGGGGCTGCCGCCCGAGACCCCAAAAAGCGCCGACGCGCTGCTCCGATCAATGGCGTCGATCGGAGCACGGGGGTTGTCTTCGGCATTATGGCTCGCGGACACAAAATACTAGCCATTTTCAAGGTGGGCCAAGGAATTGCAATTGAACACCCGTCTTTCCCAGGTAGACGTGCGATTTGTGCTTTTCAACGACGCAGGCGTGTTGCGAGATGGTCCCCTGATGTCATACGACGCTCGAACCCGGCCTTCTGCGTATTTCCAGCAGCTCATCGCGAATCGATGCAAACAGATGGCCAGCCTCGAACCACTTGACCTGCGAGGAGTTGCAGCGTTCCCGTGCGCACGATCTTCGTGGCGCATGTTGCACTTCGGCCATGTCCAGTCTCCGAATTCCTGCTGATCCCGGCCAAGCTTCCGGAGACATCACGGTCACTTTTAGTCAGAACATAAAACCTAATAATCGCTGCTATCGCTTCATTAATATAAATCCAATTATTTTGCTAAGCGAAAGCCTTGGTGTACACCAATGGCGCTAAAGAATGTAAAGTGCTAGATGATGGAAGACTTCTGTCTGTTCAATTTGGTTCTCCCCCCTGCAGCATCCGCTAGAAGATGGAACCGACACGACTTCACCCTGCAGCCGCACCTGAGAAGTGACACAGCTGGATCGGCTGATACATAATCGATTGGACGCCAGCGACACCTTATCCGACCGTTGTGATTACTGGACGAGATGCTCCGAGGTCTACCAGGTTCGCGGAAAGTAGCGCGTAATTTTCCGGAGCTGTAGCGGTCGCGACATTCAGGTGCCCGTTTCGGTTCAGGCGTATGGACTAGTCCTGGAAAGGCACATGGACACGGCGTGGTAACCGATACTTGTGGCGAAAGACTCGTACCTGCATCAACCGCCTTGTCCATGTGGCGGAGTCTGAGCGAAAGATCCGCGACTGTTGCTGAGGTCCGCTCCCCAGATGCCACTACCTGTACCCCAAGGATCATTTCCAAACGGTAAAGGGCTCATGTGGGGATCGTTAGGATACGGACTCATACTGAAATCGTGAAGGTTTCCCTGCATCTGTCCGCTAAAGCCACTGCCATTTCCAGGCAAGGCGTTGCCTTGATGGAAGTTACTGGGCAAAGTAACATCATAAGATGTAGTAAAGGGATCAGCCATCGAACCCGAACGGCTTTGAGGCATAGGATTCGGACTCCAGGAGAAAGCATTCATAGAGTTGTTCAAAGAAGCATGTCGTGAGTGACCCACGCTCTGGCGGCCGACAGCTGCACTACTCACATTTAGACCTGGAGGAACCGCCGGTGCTGTGTGAATAGGGGACTCATAGTTCTTGTTCCAGATATCTGACGTATTTGGCAGAGATGGCAGCGACGGTAAATTTCGCACAGCGGGTGACGCAGTGGAGTTACGGTGGTGAACATCCGGTGTGCAGGACGCTTGGCTGTAGTTCCGGACCATATTGACGAAATCCCCCACAGTAACCGGAGTGATTCCATAGGAATGGTCATTGATCAAGGCAGTATCCTCGAACGTCTGTTCCGGCGGCGTCGGAGGCATGTTCTCATCTTCTTCAGGGAGTGGATCCAAGCCATCTTCAGGACCAAGGAGTTCGTCTACCATGCGATTCATAGCGGCATCCTTCGAAATAGCGACAGAAGCAGTTTCTGACGGGGCAACGCCATGGGACATTTGGTCGTCGGTCACAGGGCCTTGAGCTTCTCCACGAGGGATCTCGAATGGAACCTCGACCGGCGCAACTGGTTCGGCTTTGTTTCCAGGACTGGACATTACCTGAGAGGGGATGCCTGCTTCCTGGTAGACAAAGCGCGTACCAACGAGAGCTAAGGGAGCAGACTAATGAAATTGTTAACATGTCTCACAGCCTTAGCTTATATGATCTGAATCATGACCAACCTGATCCTGTGTCAGTTGGAGCCCATCCACCAGGAAGTCTCGAATGCGCATCAACATTTCCACATTGGGGTGGTTGCGCTCCAATTCATCATCAGACCATTTCGGTTTGAGCTGCTCACCGACGTACCAAATCTTTTTGGTCCTTTCGGTGACGAGTGGCTGAAAGCCAATGGTTTCCACGTCCTCCTCTAACATGTACTGTTCCATGGGAAGACGGCCGGGCTCGAAAGCGGAGACAAGGAGCGTCAACGTCTCGGCATAGGCCTTCCACATCTCCTGCACCTCTACCTTTGAAACGGATCCTTCGAAGCCCTCAATGTCGGCTGACAAGATATGCCAAGTGTTCATAAACCATGCGCTGTAGAGGCGAAGTCCAGGGAGAATACGACGCGCGACCGCTGTAACCTTATCGGACAACTGCTGAGATTGACCATCCTCATTTTCGTTGACATCTTCCCCAGTCAGTAGTTCGAGCTCCGGCTGCAGGATCTGGAGGAGAACGAAAAAGGTCTTCACGTTCAGGCGAAGGAAGTAGAAATACGACCGGAGGTTGTGCGGCTCGGTATGGCCATCTGTAACGATTAGCGATCGATTGAGCAAAGTTAGCAAGCGCGGCACTTACTTTGAAGTTGTTCGGACGCGAAATACTCGGCTGCAATGTTGACAAGAACGAACTTCTGCAGTAAACCATCAAGCGATCTTTCCTTGAGCTCGACTGCCAATTGGCTTAAAACTTCGTTCTCTAGCTCATCATGGCCAGCAAACTCCTCCCCTTTGTAACACTTGCTGTGTAGCCGCACAAACCAAGAGATCAGCGCACGATTTGCGCCACTTCCTTCACGGTTAGCCTGCCTGCCAATGAGCTCGCCCTTGTCCCAAGCTTGAATGACTTTCTTGAATTCCAGTTCTAGGTTTCCCTTGGCGGCAGGATGCGGTTCTTTGGTGGCGAGTGAGCGGTAAAGATGGTACGTGGCGCGGAAATGACTGCCATCTGCGAGCGCAATGACTGCTTGTTGGTTGTGTGATATGCCGGAGTCGGGATAAATTGAGTTTGCAAGGCCATAATATCCTACAGCATGGCTCCAATTCCGATCCTTCTCTTGTCTTTGAAGCTCACGATAACGTGAGAGATCGCCGAGTTGGATGATGGTCTGGTACAGCGATGCTTTGACGTGGCTTTTGATCTCCGGAGACACATTCGGAACTAACGTATCCCGAGATACTACAACCCGTTACTTGCAGGCCACAATCGCTTTGAAAAGGCAACATACTATCGCTCTTCCATGTCCTCGCAATGTCACGCAATTCTGGAATTCCGCCAAAGGTACGGTCTAGTCGGAGAATGTATTGGCGATAGAAGCGCTGACTAGCTTTGATGAACTCGAGGTATTGTTTCGTGACAAGGCGTGTTTCAACGGCCCTGTTCTTGCCTTCCTTGCTCAACTGTATACCAGCGTGCATCAGTAATGCCGACGGGATGGCGGACTGTGGATGGCAAGACAGGCGCATACCAAGCTCAGCTGCTTGCGGAAATTGACATTGACCTTGCTGTGAGCAGCCCAAAGCAAAGCCTCAATCTTGTGCTCGGAAGCATATTGAAAATCGGCAAATATAGTATTTTCACACGCGGCGCGAAAGCTGGGCACGGATTAGCGCCACACGAGGTGTGAGGAGTCAGATGGCGCACTCGGTGAGGAGAGACGTTATCTCTGCATGGTGGGTGTTTTGCTGGGCGAGCTTGGCGGTCAAGTCGTGCTCAATCTTACGAGCGAGCCTATACATAGTATTTCAGCGGGGAGGCTCCGGTAACGCGTCGGGCAGAGGGCAGCGCACGTCGCGGCTTGCTCAGCGGATGGGGCCATGCCTCGGTCGATATTGTTAGCTCATATAGGACCTCGCGGTCGGCCACCAGCGGTCAGAAGTCGAAGGAACGGAACTGCGGGCGTGAGTGGGAGCCGTCACGATCCATGCCGCTGTCTCCCTGGAGCACGCAACAACAGGCAGCGGCGAGGCAAGAAGAGTTGAGGCGGACGGTGGACTAGGCGAAGTCCCAAGAGGCGGCGCAGAAGACGAGGGGGGCGGGAGAGCGGCGGCGGAAGAGGTGGAGGAACTGCTTGGGCGAGGAGCAGCTTTAGCAGCTCATGAGAGAGAGGTGCCGCGGCGCGGGCGTTGGGTCACGGACGTTGGCGACAGGCGGAAGATGAATCATTGGAGAACAGCTCCACAAGCGAATCAGAGCCAGAGCGGCGCCGGCGTACCGGGGCCAAGCAGCAAGCACCACATCATCAATCCACAACCACGACGCAACCCTGCCCAATCTTTAAATACCACTCGCCAGAGGAAGGAGGGAAAAATACGCGTTGCTGTCCGCAGGCGCTTGCTGCTCACAACCAGCGCACTTCTTCCCAACACAAGCCAACTCTCGTTCGCCGCCCGACCGGAGCACCCCTTCTGCACCTCGCCAGCCTTCCGAAACACCATTAATCTTACCCAACGGTCGCACAGCGCCGAGCTATTGACAGGGTCCTGCGGGGTGGCGCAGCTTCGGCATCGTTTCCAAGTAAATCTCTCTTGAACCGCCAACCATGGTCAAGCGCTCACGCGGAGACTCTGCTTCGCCCGCGCCAGAAGCAGACGTGCTGTACACAGACTCGGCTGCCTCTACGCCGCAACCTCCCGAAGACGGTCAAGTTTTCCATGCCGTCAAATATGTCCACGTCGATGCTGCCGAAGCTTCCGCCCCGGGGCCGCCGGTGATGAAATGCCAACTACCCGGCCACAAGCCCCTCGAATTCGCTTCGTATGAAGAGTACGACACCCATTACCGGAAGACTCACGTGAATCGCTGCTCAGAGTGCAACAAGAACTTCCCCTCAGAGCTAATCTTGAATCTGCACCTTGCTGAAATCCATGACCCAATCAATGAAGCCCGCAAGGCAAGGGGCGAGAAAATTGTACGTTCTCACGTTCCTCCCGCCATACAGCCGCAATAACGTATGTACTAAAGCCTCCTCAGTATGCCTGCTTCGCCGAAGGCTGTGACAAGAAATGCTCCGCACCAAATAAACGGAGGATGCACATGGTCTCCAAGCATCACTTTCCAGAGGTCTGTCTGAGTCTCTCTCCTCTCGGCGCTTTCCTCGGGCTAATTTGCCTCTAGGACTTCGATTTCACTATCATCAAGGATGGCATTGACGGGCGCAACTCCATGCTTCGCGGTAGTAGGAAGGATACCTACATGCGTCAGCCGAAAATGTCCAAGGCTGAGAAGGCTAAAGCGAAGGCAGAGAAGTCAGACGTAAAGAAAAAGACTGCGAAGACTCACACTATCTTTGACGAAGACGGAACAACTCCCAGAATTACGAGCAAAGAAGCAGAGATCAACGATACTTCTTCAAGCGCGATGGATATTGTCAAGCCTACCGATGAAGAAACCCCATCTGCCGATATCAACCAGGATGTCGAAATGAAGATCAACGAGAGCTCCCAGCCAAACGGTCTAGCTGCCTCAAAACATGCTACAGACCCTCCTCGCTCCGCTATCATTAACAATCTTCAGAAGAACCGGAATCAGAAGGCAGACCGAACGGAGGCAACGCATGATGGCTGTGCCTCGAACTCTACTGGCTTTAGCGGCACTGAGGTGTCTTCCCAGGCCCTTGAAGACATGGCTAACGATTCTATGGAAGGTCTCATCACATCCATGTCTGCACTAAAGTTTGTTCCACCAAGTATTCGTTTCGGCAGAGGACGCGGCAGAGGCAAAGGCCGTGGAGGCTTTGCTCGAAGCTGAGTCATGCAGAACATATTCTACACAGCTTCAGTCCCGAATGCCTGCTGGACCCTTTCACCAATGTCTGGGTCCAGATAAAATAGTGGCAATCTGAATGTTTCAGACCGAAGAAATCTTTCGGCTAAGACACAGTTGGAAAGAGCTGTTTCACACAACCCACTGCCTGGAAATATTTTCTTCTTGCTGTCGCAGCTGTGTCTGCCAAGGCTGCACCAAAACACACAGTGATTTCTAAACGTACAAGTATCACCATCTCTGCCTTTGAGCTAGATCTGCTAAGCCTTCTTTCTGCCACTCGCACTTCACGATGGCTCTGGATGTATTCCTACCGTAGGCGCACCCATGGATAATGGAAGCATTAATTCTGCCAACTGTTTCGGTCTGTCGAGAGATGGATCCAAACTCCTGTCTCACCCTAGCCAAGACGGAATCCAATACCACTTCTGTACGATGTCGAACTAATATTACTATACATGCGGATGAGCGTCCGGTCTTCCAATTCATACACCATTGGTTTTAAAGCTTCCATACCTGTGGAAAGAGAGAGATTGCAGAAGAAATTATTATTCTTTTTAATAAACACCGGTTTGCGACCCACGCTATGCTTTTCCATCCTCGTATCCAACTCAACCCCACTGCTTCTAATACCCGCAAAAAAAAAAAAAAAAAAGCAGCAAATTCTTGAAGACGTTCCTCGTTATCCTCGTTCTAACATGCCATTCGCCGCTTTTTCGAACAAACCCCCCACCCCTTTTTTTCAACGTCCCCCCTTAGAAATCACAAAATCCACTCCACCTCTTTCCCACAACCACACTCATCTCAACCCCCCGCAGCAAACTGGCTCCTCGCCCTCAACGTCTTCCCGTACTTCCACAGCAGTATCGGCGCCGGCACGCCCAACGCCAGGCCGATGAAGCCGAGCAAGCTGTTCCCCCAGCCATTCCCCAGGGCCTGGTACATGTACGGCGCGAACAGCGGGAAGCCGAAGCCGGCCAGGCTGCGCAGGACGGTGGCGGCGCTGATGGCGCTGGCGGCGAAGCGGGTGTACGCGTCGACGAGATAGGTCTGGATGCACTGGAAGGCGACGATGACGCCGGCGGCGAAGATGGCGGCGCCGATGTTGGGCATGATCCAGTGCACGGCGGCGCGCGCGGACCAGCCGTACCAGAACAGGCCGACGGGCACGAGCAGCGAGCCGGGCAGCATCAGCGGCACGCGGAACTCGGGCTGGCCGGCGCCGCCGTTGCGCGTCTTGAGGCGCACGTAGATGCGGTCGTTGAGGCGCGCGGCCACCTGCACGCCCAGGAAGAAGCCGACGGCCAGCGAGATGTAGTTGAGGCCGCCGATGCCGAGGCTCTCGTGGTACGTGGTGGTCCAGAGGGTGGGGAAGGTGGACAGGACGAGGTACATGAGGCCGTAGAGGAAGGCCATCTGCGAAAAACTTTGGTAAGCGGGAGGTGGCGGGAGACATTTGGGCCAAAGGGGGAGGGAGAGAAGGGACAGGAGACTCACGTATATGGCGAGGAACTGGATGATGGGCTGGGTGAAGAGGAGGCGGAAAGGGCGGATGAGCGCGATTCCGAGGACATTGACGACCGTCTTGTCCGAATCGAACTCGGAGCGCAGTTCCTGATTGCCGGTTTCTTTGCGCAGGCGCGCGGCCTTCCACTTCAGCAGCACCGGCGCGTACGTCTCTTGGAGGTAGAAGAAGCCGAGGACCTGGATGGCGGCGTCGCAGATGCTGGTCGCCCAGAACACCCACCGCCACGTCGTGTTCTCGGCGATGAAGCCGCCTGCGATGGGCCCAGCGGCGGGTCCGATGAGTGGTGCGAGACTGTACACGCTGATTGCCTTCCCACGCTGCTCAGGTCTGAACATGTCGGAGAGCGTGCCACCACCAATTGCGAGCGGCGCGGAGCCACCGAGGCCGGAGAGGAAGCGGAAGGCCATCATCTGAGCTTTGGTTTGCGCGAAGCCGCAGCCGATGTTCCAAGCAAGGTAGAAGGCGTTGGCCAGCTGCAGGACGAGGACGCGGCCGTACACTTCGGACAGCGGGCCGAGAACAAGGGGACCGATGGCGTAGGCGAGCACGAAGATGGAGAGCATGAGAGCCTGCTCGATCTCCTTAGTCACACCCAGGTCCTTCGAGATGGTGGTCAGGGCGGGCGCGACCATGGATGAGGAGACGGGCGAGATGAATGTGAAGGACGAGACGACCAGGCACGCCGCCCACTTGCGACGGAGCGACCAGTTCTTGGGGTTGGCCGGGTCGTCGGGCCCGTCCCAGGAGACGATGTTGGGGTCTTTTGGAGGTTGTTCTGCCTCTTGCGGACCCAATGCCGGATCGCCCTTTTCGACGTCTCTCACGTCGGGGATACCATCGCGGACTTCGGGGATCTCGACGCTGCCGTCGTCGTCGTTTTTCTCTATTTCTGAGTCATCGGCGGTGCGGTGTGAAGCAGTCTTAGGAGGATCGTTTTGGGGGGGTTCCATTCCCGACTCGCCAGCAGCATGCTCGTGGTGGTAGGTGGTGCTGTGGCCGTCGATGTGCTGTGCTGAGTAGAGGCGTTGGAGTTGTGGGCTGGGCGGTCTGGAGGGCCGACTCTTTGTTCGGGAAAGAGATAGGCGATGATGGGGCTCCTCGTCGACCATGATTGCTTGGCAATGCGAAGCACCAGCGTAGGGCTGAAAGCTTAGCAGAAACCTAATCAGGGATGGTTGATCTCGAGGTAGCCGGTTATCTGCTTGAGAAGCAACCGGGGGCAGATGGCGTCAGGAGGGGCATTCGGCCGTATATACATAGGTCTGAGTTATGCAAGGCGAGTGAATCGGGAGGGCAAACAGCCGACAAGGATGCATATTTTTCCCTTGGGCAGAGAAAGCGGGAGCGCTTGCATACAACAGGGTGGAACGGGGACGGTGAACGGACAGCGCCCGAGCTCCGTGCGCCGTGACCGCCACCACCGAGACAGCCATTCGGCACGCGACACTGCTGCCGACGGATTCTGCACTTGATTTCTACATGTTCGCGAACGGGACAGGCACTTTGCGGTTCGGATATTTTAGACCACCTTGACGCGCTCCCAGTGCACTTCTCTTTGTTCCCAGCAGAGGGAAACAGAAACACCTCGGTATGACGCACTGAATGTTTTCTCGCGGGGCTTTCCTTCTTGGGGCTAGCCCGTTGGCTTATCTCCATCCCGAACACCGATACTCCGTGTCTATGAATGGCTGCTCGCATTCGCTCAGGAGTAATTGGTGCATTTCTGCCTGCACCTTCGCACCGCTGACTCTATTCCGTTTGTCATTACTGTTGACCTCCAGCCAGCCGCTGTTGGAATACTGCCTGCAGTTGGACGACTCGTACCTGAGCCTAGACTCGGTGTCACTTTTGACGCCAAGGATGCCTTGGTGCAAGTTAACTAGCAACATCGGCTCCCTGCGAGACAAGAAAAGGATTAACTAATTATGTTGTTCGCTTTCGAACTTGCTGCTCCCTACGCAGTGGAATTGACCAAACAACAGTTGAGCCCAGCGGAGACTCCGAGGGGCCGTAGGATCATTATCCTTGCAACGTACGGTTACACTGCAGCAAGGCAGCAAAATTTCGTAGCTTGACGCGCATCATATCAGCTGCAGGAACAAGATCAGATTCTATTCAGTCATAATTCAACCATGTACCACTCCGCATTTAAAACCGCGCCTCTATTGTTATCCAGCTATCAGATTACAACTCACTCCGCCCAAGCGTCGCATCAGCATAGTCCAGGGCAGTCACCAAAGACGACCGATATCCCTTTCCGACTGTAACAGACTGTAGCCCTACTCCCAGCGGCTCCTCAATGTGTTGTTCTTGCGGATTATCAAGAACAACTTCCTGTCTTCCGCCAGCACCTGCGGTATCGCCTTCCTGCCCTCGTCCAGCCGCCTCGAGAGCCTCTCAAATTCATCCCGTCTCTCGAACTTCAGGACCAACGTCTGGCCTGGTCTCCTCTTCCCCACCAAGTCCCCCGCCAGCCCCCTGAACTGACTAACCCTATCGCTAAACTTCAGCACTACGAGCCCGCCAAAGCGGCGCCGGAGATCATACCTCTGATTTGCCGGACCCATTTTCTCGACCTTGCTGCTGCTGCTGCTGCTGCTGCTGCTACCATTGCTAACGCTACTCCCCTGCACCCTCCCCACCCTTCTCTTCCTCGCTTTGACCGGCGACGCATGCCGGACGTGCAAGCACCCCGGCCTGCAGAGCTGCTGGTCGACAGCCGCAGAGCACTGCTCCCGCCGCCGGCCCAGCTCATTGGGCCCGACGAGCTCCGGGCGGGTGCGCGGCGAGATGGACGAGAAGTCGAACTCGGCGACGGCCGGCTGCCTCCAGGCGCAGGTGTTGCAGGTGGGCTCGAAGCACGGCATCGCGAGCGTAACCGTGTCCCTGCCGTACCCGAAGCGGTACAGCGGCTTGCCGCAGTTGGTGTGGCGCGGGTAGAAGTCGTGGGTGGCGCTCATGTTGGTCGGTCGCTCTTTTCTTTTTTTTTTTCTTTCCCCCCTCCTCCTTCGCTTGATTCAATGGAACTAGTTGTACGATGTAAATTGTTGGTGTTGAGTGCCGAGATTCGAATGAGTGCTTCAGTCTTATCCGTCCGTGGGCCCCTGTTGTCAATTGTGCTAATGTGCTATTATCTACGTTGCTTATGGATAGCAGGGCGTGAAGCTACCGGAGCTTTCACAAATGAGAGACAGCGAAAGCAAAAACGCAAAACTTGAAAATCGCTCAGTGATAATGTTGGAACATGGAGAACAGATGGGAGCGTGCGAGAGAATTCTATAGTTAAAATGAAGTGAGACATGAAGCCTTTGTTCTCTCTGCTACAATCATGTTATAGGCTTTGTCACCCATTGTTTGCTGTTGGAAATGAAAACAAAGAGAATTAAAATTAGCAGCGGGTAACGCATCCCTGCGTCTTTGAGAAGTTCAGGCTGGGTCAATGATATCGGAGTTTAGCCAAGAGCCAGTCGCTCGGCGGTCGTCAATCATCTACGATCTTTCGCCATCTCCCTTTTACCTGAGTAAAATATAGAGTGTACGGAAGAAGAAGGATCGCAAATACCGCAAATACCGCAAATACCACTAGAAATACTTCGATTCTTGGTACAAAGGATGACCGACGCCCCAACTAGCAATTGAAACGCCCACATCACGAAGCCAATGACTGTGCCCGCAACGGTGAGTTATATACGTGTCAGAGATATAGCCAAGTACCGAGAGTCTCTTTCTAAGCTAAAAATATGTGTCCGTTGAAATGATGCTGGCTTTGGCACTCAAAAATAAGCCTAACGGTAGCTTTTGAGTGCCTGCCTACTCGCGATGGAAGAGCGCATAGAGGATAGGAAGGAGATGCTAAAAACTCAATTTTCGTTATCATGCACATTCCTAATACTCTAAATTATAGAAGAATGGCATTCAGGAACATGTATCACAATTAACTCCGCGCGACCCAAGCAGCCAACCGCATCAACACAAACGCCACTTCCACAACCCCCATCTTCCCCGCCCGGCCAGCGGACCTCAACCAACCAACGTCTCAAACAAGCGCCATCTCCCATCCAAGTGAATAAAAGAAAAAAAAAAACCCCCCCCCTCATGGACAACCCCACCCATGCCCATCCCTCTCCTCCGCCCCCTCGCACCACCTGCCCCCCACCTCCATCAACGCCGCCCTCCTCCCCTCCCCCTCGCTCACCAAAACCCGCTCGTACGCCTCGACCATGACGCCCCACTCGCCTTCCAACAGCGCGCCCCTGTTCCGCTGCAGCAGCCGAACGAACGCGTCCCTCTTCCCCCCGGCCTCGCGCCGCACCGCGAGCTCGACGCACGCCGCGCACGCAAAGGGGCCGATCACGAACGCCGGGAGCGGCGTCGAGGGCGGCCGCGACGCAGGGGCGGAGAGCGCGGCGCCGACGTGCGCGCAGTTGGCGCCGCAGGGCGAGAGGAAGGGGGTGCGGACGACGTGGCCGCAGGGCCGGAGGCGGTGGTGGGTCGAGAGGGGCGCGGCGCAGGTCTGGGGCGGCCAGGGGACGGCGCAGGCGGGGAGGATGAAGGGGCTTGCTGGGGCTGGGGCTGGTGTGGGAGTCTCGTCGTCGTCGTCGTCGTCGTCGTCGTCGTCGTCGTCGTCGTCGTCGTTATCATCATCGTCTGGAGGGGGTGTGGCGATGGTGCCGATGGTGGGTGTGCGGGGAGGAGAAGACTCGACGGTAGACTCACCTTCGGTGGCCGCGGCTGGGTTCTGCAAGCGCAGGGTTGGGCGCGGGCTAAGCGTGTTTGTGATTGTGGGGACTAGGTTGCGCAGGTGTTTGGGCTTGGTGGTCGTCACCGAGACGTCTCTGAGGAGTTCGGAATTGTGGCGGAGGACGGCGAAGGTGCGGTTCTTCTTCTTCTTGAGGAAGGCGAGTTTGGCTGTCAGTCCGGGCATGTTGTTGCGCCCTCTCTTGGTATACCTGAGTTCAGAAAACGGTTCGTGGAGTTGGAAATGATGGATCTTTGCGACTCCGAGGTATTATGCGGTAGTGTCATAACGGCGGTATGGGTGTGATGATCTAGAAGAAGATTTAAGTAGGTGAAAGAGATATGAATGAACAACGTGGAGAATGCGGATTGTTTGAATTCTTTATTCGAGACTTCATTGGAGAGCTCGCCACATTCGCCGCTGACGTTTTCATTGTCTGCAGGTTGAATGGTAAAAGATTCTCGACGTCAATACAATAGAAGACGAACTGAACAATGGAACACGGGCGACTAGCTTAGAAATGAGAGTTCGAATCCATTTGGCTATAACAGTTAGTCTGGAGTGCAATGGCTGACCCAAGCACTTGAGGAACGTGACCCAGGATACAACTTAGTCGCCTGACCGTTGCGTTGAAGATTCATGTGGCAGAAATACATATACTATATCTACCGTGCGGTTCCTTCAGATTGGTTTAAATCACCCTAAACGTCCAAATATGGAGCTACGTGGGGTAACAGTAATAAACCAATGATTGAAGAGCAAATCAACCCAGTCAGTTCTACCACTCGAACACACTGGGCCAGCTGGAAAATTGGCCGAGAAAGTCCCAATCGAGACACTTGGGCCAATAGAGGTAGTTTAGTCCTGTAAAGGGCATTCAGAACGTATCCATCACCACCTCTAGGCCTGTGAACACGTCATAGAGACGAAATAGCGGGAGCAACGTGGTACGAGCTGCATAAGGAGACCGGCGTTCTTTTCGCTGTAGCAGAAGCGCAGGAGCTCTATGATCGGAGCGGGAGCACTATTCTCTGCGTTCATCTGCCCCAAGTGCGCCGAGATGGAGGTAAACTAGAACAACATAAGTTTTGGCCGCAGTCTACGGCATTCGTTGAGAAAAAAAAATTGAAGAAATTGACAAACTTTTTCATTCTCATTTAGACATGGCTTGAAGGGGCTAAGTACATAGAGCACATACATACAGCTTCCGACACACTTTCACTCCTCGTGGGTTCATTCAAGGCGGCGGAGCCAGGTCCAAGCCCTCAACAGTAAGCCGGAACGTATCATGGCGTGCGTAGGAGCCTGCAACATCCATATCCAAGCGGCCCTTCTCGCACTCCTCAAAATCCACTTCAACAGCCAGAACACTTTCCTCATCCTCCCAAACGGGCCCGGCCAGGACATCCCCATAGGGACCAACAATGCAAGAGCCGCCACGGCAGATAAATTCCTCGTCCGCAGCAGAAGAGGAAGAAACGGGTGCCGTGAGAGCAATCTTGGCATCCTCGTCCTCCGAGATAGCCGATGAGAGAGGACCATGACCGTTGATCTCCGGACTCGGGATACTGATTTCATGGCCTTCCTCAATCGTCAGCGTCGACCTCCTGCGCCCGGACTTCAGCTTCGGCTCGATCACATGCGCAGAGCTAACGTGCTCCTTCCTCGCCTGCTGCCCATGGGGATCCCTAATCCAGGCCGGCAGGTGCTTCCTCTTGACGCACTGATTCGAGCTGAGGACATACGCCCTACTTTCGTACGCCACGGTCCGCATGAGCGGCAGCCAGGTATCCCGCGCATCCGCCGTCGGCGCCAGATACAGGTTGACGTTCTGCGCGTAAATCGCGAACCTCGTCAGGGGCATGAAGTTCTCCCAGCAGATGGCGGCCGCAAAGGTCAACTTGACGCCCTTGATCGTCGCCGTGACCGCCTTCAGCGTCTTCGCCTGGCCCTGCGCCCAGATCAAGCGCTCCGTCCCCGTCGGCATCAGCTTCCTCCTCTTCCCGACGATGCCCCTCTGCGGGCACACGTACACGACGGAGCAGTACAGGCTGCCGCCGCTCCGCTCCACCAGGCCGGTGACGACGAAGACGCCCGTCTCGCGCGCGACGCGCTCCAGCTCCTCGCGCGTGCCGTCGCCGCGGTGCTTGGCGCCCTTCGCGACGGGCAGGCGGCGCTCGACCCAGTCGTCGCCCGCGTCGAGCGGCGTGTCGCCCAGGTCGACGGCGTCGTTGAAGTACGCGAGGAACTGGTCGCGGCCGACGGGGTCGCGCGCGCCGACGCTGGTGCCGAAGCTGCACGTGCGCGGATAGCCGCCCAGGTACGCTTCCGGGAAGAGGATCAGGTCGACGCCCGTCCGCGCGGCCTCGCGCGTCGTGCGCTCCAGCGCCCGGACCGTCTCGGCCGTGGTGTCGAGCGTGCGCGCTTGCGCGACGGCGAGCTTGAGGCGCTTGGGCATGGTTTCCGGTGGGAGGGAATGATCGAAGGTTGGGGAGACTCCCGGTGATTTGAGAGGAGTGAAAGGACGTGGTGAAGGAAGATGTGGGAGCTTTCTCGTGAGAGAGAGTGGAGCTTTAAAGACTAGGTGCGGGGAGTCATTGGCAACGAATGGAGCTCCGGAGCTGTCCGAATTCGGTATCGGCATCTTTCGGCAAACAATCGCGTCACTGCGTGACAAAGGAAGAATCGTTGCGATAGCACTTGTGACACCCGCAGGGCGTGTAGCCGCACTAAGAATGCGTAAGTGCTGATATGCGGTGTATGTTTACTGAACCATTACTATCTTGTACGTGTAATCCTCTTAGATGCTGCCGTCTCATCATCTCTATGATGCTCATCATGGAAAGACACAGAGCGCGGCTATGCTGAAGGGGAAAATGAACAAAAAGCCCTTTCAGAGTGGATATATCAAAGAAACGAAGAGGACCACACCCAGCCATGCAAAAGTGACGTTAAAGAAAATAAGTCTCCTGACGAACCATTCTTCGTTCAAGCCCATACGAGCTTTTTCAGCGAATAACCAATCTGCTCCAAATAACCCGTGCTCTTCTTCGCGTCAGCCAGCGAAATAATATCTCTGTCTTCAATCTGCAAGTCGCCTTCTTGCTTATCAATGTCCTTTCCTTTCCCTGCTGTCACCCCAGTCTGGGCATTCGTCTTTTCTCGCAGCAACTTTGCTCGCCTGATCTCCTCACAGATCATGCTCACCAGCTCACGCTCACTGGGTGGCTCGGAGTCAGCATCCGTACTGCCACTGGTAGTTGCAAAGCTGGACTTAGGAGGAAGTGCTTTGAAAGCTAGGAAGCGCTTCTCGGCACCCGGTGGCAGTGATGGCATCGTCTTCGCTTTCTGCTGTTTCTGCAGCGGCTCTTGCCTGCTTGTGACCTCCTTCGGCGGTTCTGTGTTTGCCCTTGTAGCCTGCTTGTCATGCCTGGCTGTTTCTTGCTCGTCTTCATTCTGCTTGATGACTTGGTCTTCGAGCGCTTCCTCCGCGCCACTCCTTCTCCTTGTCTCGTTCTTTGCTTCTGCCTCCGCCTGCGCTTCGGACGCACTCTTCTCGGTTGCCAGGCTTCTTGTGTTCACTCGCACTAGATTCGGGCCCGCGTGCACATATTCGACTATGAAACCCACATTCTTTGATTCCTCCATATGGCGCGGTGCAAGGGTGCTGGTGATATACGTTCCTTTTGCGAGACCCTTTACATCCTCGAGCTCGATGCGCTCGAACTCGCGCACCTTCTCTGTGCCCCAGTCGAAGCGGCAGAAATAGAGTGCACGCTCGGTAAGAAGAAGAACGCATTCCTCGAAGGGCAGGGAGCGGAGCGAATTAGACTTTGCAGGACAGGACAGTGTCCAGCCATGAATAAGGTCTTCCTGCGCATCTTCGATAACAAGCTCCGCACACCGCGAGATAGCAAGCTGCCTGACTTTTCGTAGGTCAATGGCGTAGTCTTGTGCTTTCATGTCGTCTTCGAAGTCGGCAAATATATTTTCGGTGGCACGGCCGAGAAGGTAGTCGATGACAGCTTGGGCAAAATAGTCGTTGACGATGTTGTTGTAGTAACGTGAAAGAGTGAGCCCGAAGTCGGTCAAAGCTCCGGTGATGTTTCGTTTGCGCGTACGCGTAAAGTCGCCTTTGAGGGCTGCCGTGCCAGCGTACTGTCTCGAAATGGCATCACCATTATCTGCCCAAAGCGTGTTGAACCAGGCGGTTCTCGGGTCGTGCTGCAGGTCAATGCTGACCTTCTGATCGGCAAGCTGCTTCTCAAGAGCTTCGCGGCCACAAGCTGATTGCACCACGTTTGTGCGGTCCAGACAGTCCATGCAATTTGTGCGGAGTATGCCGCTCTGCATCTGGACTATTTGCCCACGGTCCTCGATAGTCCACCCATAGGTCTTCATATTCTTTGCCAAAGAGTTCATGAGCAGGGCCACGTTCTCAAATTTCATTCCCCGGCAGACATTATGGAAGTCAAACCATTCGAATCCCAGAAGCATGCCTCTGCCATCGATGCCTCCTCTGTCGTTAAGAGCGTGCGCGTACTCTTCATACGCTTCGCCAATCTTCTTCTCTGAGCCATGCTTATCCACAAGCGAAGCCACCTGGATACCACCGTATCTGGCAGCTAATTTGGAGAAATGGAGTTTGAAGGCGGCCGCATTCGTCTCTGGAGAACCCCAAAACTGGGGAATCGGCTTTAGGCTGTAAGGGGACTGGGAGAAGAAGAGAGGAATGGAGCCCCTGAATTGTACAAATGAATAAATCTTGCCATCTGTGGAATCCCATGACTGGGGCGACAGAATCTGCTCTGTTTCCACACTGTTGGCAACGTTGCCTTCTTCATCGACACCGCGACGGAGGTATCGTAGACCAGCTCTTTGGATCGACCGACGGGATATCAGAGTAATCACAAAGTCTTTCTTCGTGGAGCTGTGAACAGACAGTGGCGTCACTTGAGGCTGGGCAAGGCCTGACTTCGTATTAGTCCTAGCGGGTGGTGGAGGAGACGTCGCTCGTTTAGCGGCGGCACCCTCCTGAGCAGCAACGACTTCTTGGGGCTCAGATGCTGCGCCTACTACGGCTGCCTCAGATGATTCCGAGGATACGTCAACAGAAAAGATCCTCTGGCCCACAAATCCTTGAATGATTGGCAATACGAAACTGTGCTGGCCAGCTTCAATGAAGGGCTCAATAACGTGCCTGTTCCAGAAAAACTACTAATAATTAGCAAGTCGTCTCCTTTTGCCAAAGAATTGGGAGCGTACCAAAGGATCATAGAGCTTGTACAGCGGAAGGGAAGAGTGAATCTCAGTCTGCCTGCCCCAGCTCCTCGAGAGATCCAAGTCGTACGAGAAGAAGAAACTCTTGCTACTGAAGTAGAGCTTGGTAGTCTTCAGAATCTTAGGCAGCAAGGTCCCGGTGGTGTTCTCCACAGGCTTGGGTAAGTTTTCAGTCACATCCTGAACAGGCTTGACAGAAGCATCCGCGCCGGAAGGGGACGGGGATACAGGAGCTGCAGCGGAAGCAACTGTAGCTTCGGGAGCATCTTGCGGCGCCTGGGCCGGAGACCTGGGTTTAGGTTTCTGTGCCAAATCCTCATCGCTGCTCATACCTTGCATACGTCTTCCCTCGGCGCTCCAGCCCTTCCTGGAGAACCATCGCTGCGCAAACCTTCCGTATACTCCCTTGCGACCTATTACATCCTCAGCGACGCTGGTCCTCCGGCCCAATACGTTCGCTGCGGTTGCATTCTTCTCAGCTTCCGGAGGTGGAGTGTCCGGTAACGACTCGTCTATGGTAAGGTGGTCGGAGGAGGTGTCTGTGTCCGTGTCTGTGTCTGTGTCTGACTCCGACTCAGAGTCCTCGCCGCTGCCTTCCGAACCCCTATGGCGCTTCAGACTTTCGCGCGTTTGCACGATTGCATTGTTCGCCTCAGTCTGGGAAGCAAGAGGGATGAGTGCGACATCGGTGACGACGTAGATGGGCTTTCCGCGGATCTGCGCGACAAGCTTGCGCCCGGATATGGCGATCAGGAAGGTCGATTTCGCAGCTTGCAAGAGGCCTGGCGCGGAACAGGGTCTGGATTAGCAGTGGAATATTCCTTGACATGTGAGACGGCCGAGTCCTACCGACGATTCCATGAGCTTCTAGTGCTTGCGAAGTGGTATCCTCATCGCGACGGTCCCTGAGCAGCGGCTGGATGTTGCCCTTATAGTCGATCTTGATGGCCTGCTGAGTCGTCGGGGGATGGTTGCGCGGTGGAGTGGGCTGCAGGATCAGGCCATCGACGGCAGCGAATATGAGTAGCTTCCGAACGAGGCCTGGCATGTTGTCCTGCGCGATGCGTTGTTATTCAGCGCGGAAGCATGGTGGTGGGTGGGAGTGCTCTGTGCGATGTTTACAGAGCGGCATCGGAAGGAGTCCAGGACTTGTCGCAAGGCATTGGCTCATGACGTCGTCATGCTTGCAAGCACTAGCGCCCTGCACCCAAAAATGAAATCTCCGGCCTGACCTCCTGTCTTTCCCCACAGCTACCGCACGCTTCTATCAAATGACCGAGCGAAACAAAATCGAAACGATATCCATTCTACCGGTATGCATTGGGATCCCTCCACAACTGCTGTACATACATAGTTAGTACTGTGTGAGGAAGGGGTTGTGGCACCACTTGGACCGTATATACCGGTACAGCTGGTGCCCGAGGGCGCGTGCTTGGGAAAGGGTCCACATGAGCTCTAAGCGTCGAGATGAATTCCGGCAGGGCGCTTCCCTCAGCCGTCGCGTCAAGCGACGCGTCTCGCGTTTGCATCAAGACCCATGTCAAAATGCTGCATTATCCTGGGCGAGCATCCCGGCTCAATCACAAGCCGAAAGGTGTGCGAAACACAGAAGACGCGCCGCATCTAGTAAAAGCTGTCCAGAGTAGTGAGGACCAACATAAGAAAATTAAGTGTTGACATAAATTCTGAATAGTTATTGTATGCAGAGAAACGTGGTACACCCCCGCTACCGCTTCATTTGTAGAACTCGCCCTTGCACTGCTCCTCCTCGTACTCAAAGTCGGGCTGGAACTCCCAGTACAATGATTCCTTATCCGAACCCATCCTGAATGTGTACTCTGCCGCCTCATCCGGAACCAGGACCTTCGGCACGCCGTTTGCCGCCGCAGCTTCGACCATCAGCTGAATTTCACAGCTTCTCTCCATCAAACAGTGCAAGTACGCCGCCTCGTCGACCGTGTGGCCCACAGTCAACAGTCCATGGTTCCTCAGAATCATGCCTTTGCCCTTCGGCCCTAGGGCGCTGGCCAACCGTTTGCCCTCCTCTTCTGAGAATACGATGCCGCCAAACTCCTTGTAGACGGCCTGGGCCTCACCATAGAAGTAGCAGACATCCTGGTTGAGCATCTCAAGCGGACGGGCGAATGTACTCCAGGCCTTGCCAGCCTTAGAGTGCGTGTGGCAGGCCGCGTTGGCATCCGGTCGCGCCTTGTGCACTGCACTGTGGATAAGAAAGCCCGCTGCGTTCGCCGGCCGCGACATATTGCCGCCGATGGCCTTGCCATCATAGTCGACCAGGATCATGTCCGAAGCCTTGAGTTGTCCGAAGTGCTTGCCCAGCGGGTTCGTCCAAAAGGTGTGGGGGTTCGGTTGGGGAGTTAGTAATCTAATGATGATTTTCCTCCGAGCAAGGGGAATCATTTACCTCAGGGTCGCGGACAGAGATGTGACCAGACATGCCCTCTGTGAATCCCTTGCGAGCAAAGACGCGGAAAGCGGCCGCCATGTGGGAAAGGATGAAATGACGCTGCTTGTCAATGTCCGAGTATAGAGGAATACCAGGCAAACAGACGCCTTGGGAGATAGCCTGCAGAGGGGTCAACTCCTCTTTGCCATGAGGCTTGAAGGGGATGACGGCTTCGTCCTTCTTCTCATCGATTGCTGAAGGAGCCATGGTGTGTGTGCCAAGGATGGAGATACGAAACGAGTGAGCGATGTTGTTCCACAAACCCGGACCAAGACAACTCGGAATACTTGATTTAGTGGATTGGATTTCAAGACACCAAGTGAACGATTGATGTTTGGAATTGACTACGGTCCGAGAGGTGGCGGAGAAGAAGGTGCACGCCCAATGTTGGCAAGCGCGGCCGCTTATCAGCTACGCATCCAATTGGCAGTCGGGGCAACCGTCAGCGGGCCAGTCGC
Organism: Neoscytalidium dimidiatum; assembly: GCA_037367355.1. NCBI lineage: Eukaryota > Fungi > Ascomycota > Dothideomycetes > Botryosphaeriales > Botryosphaeriaceae > Neoscytalidium > Neoscytalidium dimidiatum. The sequence continues at coordinate 1,992,712 of CM074695.1, read as the reverse complement.
AGATAGGCCGGCGGTGAGGCTTGGCTATCGGATTTCAGCGCCGTGGGGGGCAGAATCATCAGAAGATGTTGGACCGATGCGAACCGGTGCGCTGCCGAAAGTGGGGCTGATGGCGGAAAAGAGTAAGGAGGCGCAAGGCTGGGGTAGCGAGTTGCGTTGTCGTCGAATCGCTATAGCCTTCCGAAAACAAATCCAGCTGGAAGCTTTCACTACAGCGACTAATAGACGAGGCATCTACATCGGAAACTAGCTAAGGCTTTGTCTGAGCTCACAGCATTGAGAGAGAAATATAGTCACATCTTCTTCTTCACTCAATCCTGCTTAATGGTCAGACCGATGCCACTTGCCTATTTAGATTTCGGGTACCTCATTCCTTGACTTGCCTATTCAGATTGATAAACTATCGCCTCGTGAACTGCAATGGAAATGATCACATCTCCCACATTGTTGGAAACCACCGTCAGCAAAGGGCGTCTCTCCTTGCGCTATCAACGCAGTCTGATTCTCCCGTAAATAAAGCCCTCGGCATGACACCGACTGGAGAAAAGTGGCCTCGATTCGGATCCTGCTTGTAATCTTGCAGTAATTGACAAATTCAAAACAGGCTTGCGAAGTGGTATGATTCAGCCAACAGTACAACTCTCTTTTGAAAAGGAATCGTAAGAAGTAGAACAATAAGTACGTAATGCTCACCAAGTGAAGCGCCATAACATCGTCAAGCGGTATTTACCGATCCGGGACCTTTTCAAAAGCCCACTCTATCAGTCCTTGCCACCAACCCGACGTTCGAAGTCATCAACCAATCTTGCGCCATCAACGACCTCAACACCCTTGCCCAGTCCAACCATTGTGGTGGTCTCCCACCATTTCTTCTCCTTAATGCGCCCGCCTCCCTCGCCCTCGTCTTCGGTGTCCACCAGCCCAAGACCAACGCCGCCAGCGCCGACGACTATCATAACTTGGCCGACCCAGTTCCTGATTTGCTCGATATACTCGCCCTGAACACCGGAGAGATCTTCGGTAATGTAAACGAGGTCGGGCGCCAAATGGCGCAGCATATGCACATGGCCGCTTGGGGTCGTGAATGGCATGACCATCGTCTGCTCCTTGACCAAACGCAATGCTTGCGCATGGATACTGTTGTACAATGCGCTGTCAGGGTTAGATGCCGACATCGAGGGCGTATTTCCAGATCTGGGCGTGTTATGGCCACTGCCGTAGGGTTGCGGCTCGAGAGATGATAATTCTTCTCCAGGTGTCTGAGCTGGCGTAGAAATGGCAGAGTAAGACGAGCCGAGCGAGCCGGGTTGGTTACTCGAGCTGGAGCGAGGCTTGAGAGAAGGCGCGTAGATTAGGACGAACAAGTTGGTAGTTGCAAAATTCGTTGGCGGTAGGTGCGATAGGATGGACTGTGCAAGTTAGAATATTGAGTTTGATTTCGCATGTGCGGCACTTACTGGGTGCTCCTGGTAGGGTGCATGGTCGTCATCCTGCACAGAAGAGTCCGCAGATACGACGATTACCACTGTCTTTTTCCTCTGGCCTGGCCGTGGAGGTTGCGCAGGAGCTTGCAGCGTTGTGTTAAACGCATCAGTGTGGGCTCCGACTGCCGAAGCACTTTGCGCTGACTGCGCCTCCACGTTCCTGCGCGCAGCTTCTTCTGACCATCTGGAGTGATCACCATAATCCTCACGATCTTCCTCACGAATGGACCCAAGTGCAGCGCCAAAGGCTGTACCTGCAGCAGCTACCCCGGCGGCCAGCCTCTTGCTCGCATTATCGAACATCTGTTGTGGGCTAGGCGTGCGACGAATTGCGCCAGACATACGCGCCATGAAACCTTCATCCTGATCTCTGGTCACGCCGATAGACTCCGAGTATGTATCTTCCGCATAACCGGGAGGAGGCTGTGGACGATATGTATGTCCCTCTTCGCCGTAGCTAAGGTCGTCATCGTCATCGTCGTCGCCATCTTTGCGCTCGCTCCAAATCCATGCTGCGACGCCGGCGGTCGCGACGGTGACTGTGATGATGAGAGGGACCCAGTACCCGAAGGTCGATCGGCGCGAGCTGTGCTGTCGGCGGTCGTAGCGGTCGTAGGAGAAGGACATGATCACTTCCTCACATCATTCGGCGCATGCGATTGTAAGAAAAGAAAACGGACTTTGGCGAGCGCCGGCTCCCAGGTATAGGGAAATTAAAAGGCGCTGGAGGTGGCTGGGCGGGCAGTTGGGCGGAGAGCTTCGAGATGGCACCTGCTGTTGTTTGTGGAGGCTGGCCGAGGCCTGGGGAAACGCACTAATTAATGGTTGCCGGGTGATTATCTCGCGTGAACAGTCCCAAAAGCGGCCAAGTCCTTTTCCCAGCCGCGTGCACGGTTCAGGAACACGCCGTAGATCGTGGGCGCCGTGCCGATGCGTCACCGGTGCTGTCCCGCGTCGCATTTTTTGAGCTTCACCACAATATTCCAGTTGCCGACCCGGTAATATCCCCACCCAGGTCGCGGCCGACCTCCACTCACTGGGGACAGCTTCCATATGCCGATCATTCTTTGACAGCTACCATTCGATATCTCCAACGGAAGCCCACACCAGCGAAATAGGCCGTCGCGGGGCAGTGACTCGACAACATGCCGCACGCAAGCATGCCTTCACCGGGCTTTCAGGCGCTGATTCTTTGTGGACCTGGTGTATCCTTGGACACTTTTACATCCAGTCCAAAAGATTTCCCCAAGGCCCTAGTCCCCATTGCCAACCGACCCATGGTATGGTACCCGCTTGAGTGGTGCTACCGCATGGGAATCACGAGTATGTAATTGTATGTCGGCGCAGGCCATTCCGAGGATATCTGACAATAATACTCGGCAGACATCACCTTGGTCACTCCCCCAGAGTCTGCAGAAGCTCTTGAAGCTGCCTTGTCCCAGAACCCTCATTTGACCTCTTTGCCATCGCCGAAACCTGACATCCTTGCACCGGAGGACTTGACGCAAACTACGGGTACTGGCGAGCTATTCAGACTAAAGGAGGTCCAGGAGGTTATTGAAGGAGACTTCATTGTCCTTCCATGCGATCTGGTCTGCGAGCTTGACGGCGCGAGCCTGCTGGAGTCATGGATGGTCGAACAAGGCGGCTTGGGAGGGGCAACAGGAGGCAAACAAAATAATCGCTTCATTCCCATGAGCACTGGTGGTGAGAAGAGCGGAAGGAGAGGCGGCCTTGGCGTTTGGTATCAAACGAAGGGCGAGTCAGCCGTGAAAGGCGAAGAGACGGACTTCATTGCAACGACGCCCCTCCCGAAGCCTGTCGTCCCGCCGCATTCTGGATCGTTACGCCCGAACCTGGCCAATTTGGTGTATTCGATCCCCACAGACGTACTCAATGACATAACGGAGGAGAACAGGCACTTCCCCATCAGGCACACATTGCTGAGGAAACACGGCAGGGTCAGGATGTTAACGACAACTCGCGACTCCCACGTCTATTTCTTCCCATACTGGGCGCTGGAAATGATCAAGAAGAATGAAAAGTTCGATACCCTTAGTGATGCGCTCAGTTGGTGGGCCAAGGCAGGGTGGCAGTCAGGCTTGGGTGAGAAGCTTGGTCTGCGTGAGGTTCTTTGGCCCTCAGAAATCGGCAGCGCCGACGATGCCCTGGCAGCAAGTGGAATTCTCCAGGATGAGGTCGATGTCGCCAGCCTCAGCAGCACGTTCCAAAGTAAAATCAACAACGGTGACTCACAACCCATCTTTGCTTCCAGGGTACAGGATCCGGACAGCCCGTCCGTTTCGGTCACCAGCCCGGATGCCGAGCCCAATATCGAAGTTCCCCCCATTCTCGCATACGTTCAACCTAGCGAACCATCAGCTCCTTTTATCCGCCGAGTTGACACAGCCGCCCTCCTACTAAACGTCTCGCTGCGTCTTGCCAAGCTTCCCTCGATCGAGGAAGTGGGTAAGAACGCAGCGTCACCGTTCGCCCACACCTCCAAGATTGCGCATCCCGATACCGTGCCTAAGAAGTGCCGCGTTGAGGCAGAGAACAGCCTCATTGCCGAGAACGTTATCATTGAGGAGAAGTGCAACATCAAGGAATCAGTAATTGGTGCTAATTGCAAGATCGGAACCGGTGCGCGGTTGCAGCGCTGTTTGCTGATGGATGGTGCAGAAGTTGGCGAGAATTGCCAGCTTACTGGCTGTATCTTGGGCAGGAGGTGCAAAATTGAGGGTGGGCCGGCTAAGTCTGATGAAAAGACGATTCTCAAGGATTGTGAGGTTCAGGAGGGCCACATCGTGGAGTGGGGCAGTAAGTTTTCTATCCCCCGATAATATCTTCATGGCTTTGCTAACACATTTTGCAGAGGAATGGAAAGACGAAAAGTTCAAACGTTTCGGTGGAGATTTGGAGGGTGAAGAAGATGACGATGCATTTGGTGATGACATTGCGGATGATCTGATGCCGGAGCACCCCGATGATTCTTTGCGCTGAAAGGAAAACAGATCGGCCGTAGGGAGAAGATGTTAGGGCCAGAAAATAAAAAGTCAAGCAAAACAGTCCTGGTTGAAAAGCGCTCCGGGAAAGTTGAAGTCTTAGGCGGAAGATTTATACTTGTGTGATCGGCATCTGTGTTGTAGATATTTCAATAGAAAGAAACCGTCCCAAAGCGACCAAACAAGCATCTGGGTTAGCAGAGGCATGAACGCTATTAAATTGTAGACTGCGAAATTCTGGATTCCTAATCCTGCTGAGACTATCATTCTCAAGGGAGTGGGCCTCCAAACGCCAGGCATGATCTCGATCGGGAAGTTTTCCTATATTTTGTACACTGCTTGAAGATAGTGACTGAGCGAATGTTTCAACAAGATGTATCTATGCCTCTGCGGCATGCCCGTGATAGGGAAACACTATAGTACAAATATTTTACTCCTTCATCGCCGTCTCGTAACGCTTGCCTCTGAAAGCCCACAAACCCCAGTTACCGCAGCTAATGTCCTGCGGATCTAGGTCGTTGAGATCCCACCTCAGACTCCGGAACCTGTTCTCGCCAGGTTCGAGAAGCATGTCGACCTCGCCGCCCATCTTCTCGTGAACCCAGTTCCAGTCGCGCTGCATATCGAACTCAGTGTAGCCCGTCACAAGGATAGGCACCTTAGTCTCGAGTAGCATGGGCAGAGTCTCCTCCCATTCAGCAGCGCTGGCTGGGTGGCCTAGCCCGGGATGGAACAACATGAAGCAATCGAAGTACGGGTCGTAAGGGTAAAAGTGGCCGGCACGATGTAGGGTGTGGTAGTACTCGACGTACGTACTGATTTTGAGCGAGTGAGCAATCCGATCTTCGACCACAGCGCCAAACGGATTTGATGCCGTGCGTTCGGGTAGCGGGAATTCATCGTCACGGTTGGCCATCGACTCGGGGCCAATGAAGATCAGGTGGAAAGACACGCGAGGGAACATGTGTGCAAGCTGAATCCATACTTCACGCGGAAGAGAAGATTCAGCACGCGCACCAACGACAAAGATGCGCATGGGTGGCGGGTTAGGCCTAAGACCCTTGATGTCACCACCAGCGCCAGACCGGGGCGGATGGAGTGTATAACGGAGAGCTTTAGAAACAATTAGCATTTGCCTTCCAATCCATGAAAATTTTCAGCATACCGGAAAGCGACTTCAACCCCTCGGTCGTTAACCTTCCCCCGTTTCTAATGTTGTAGGGGGACAACTCGTGAAGGACGCTGCCGATGGTGACGGGGTAGGTCAGCAGTCTGGTAGCTTGACGCAGACTACGGTCATCATTGATGGCCTGGTGTTCTCTCGAGTAAAGATATGTGTCCCAATTCGTGAAGTTCACCAGCGCCTCTTCCATCTGCACTCCCGGGTATTCAAACTCCGGGAAAAAGCGGCCAGACCTTAGGTCATGGTCATCCTCATTTATCTCGCGTAGGATATCACAGATCTCCAAGTGACGCTCATAGTCATCCGCGAAATGTTCCTCGCTGCAGCTAACGGGGATGCCGCAATCTGGGCACTCGTAGCGCACATGTGCAGGCGGGAGTGTCCCGTGGACAGCCTTTTGAGCCTCGGGGTCTTCCGGGTCATTGGCAATGCGGGTTTGTTGATGGCTATGGTGCGGGCAGTAGGCATGCTGCTTTATGAAGGCAGCACGGCGGCGGATCTCGGGCGAGGGCGAGTTGGAGAAGGAGTGGAAGAGGTTGTTCGGCTTCAGCAGCACGCTGCGCGCTTGGCTGGGGGGAGTAACAGCACTCTCGAGGCCCGGCGGTGATGGCGGCATGCGGTGGACTTCATTGTTGGCAGCCTGGCTTTGGGTGCCCAAAGCGCGCTTCGCAGTCGCGGGCTGTCTTGCCAAAGCTGATGCGCGGGTGTTGATGGACTGACTGCTATTCCAGCGTCGGGTACCGGCGTGCAATTGCTGGATAGACGAGGTCCGTTGAGGGCGAAGACCGCACTGGAGCGAAGCCAGACATTTCTGGCATGTGTATCGAGAGCGCATGATGGACGCGCGGGCAAAGCGGCGGACGGCGCTGGAGATGAAGTGGGCAGAGGCAGCAGTGAGGTGATGTATTTCCTGCGCGCGGCGGGCCGCCAGCCAGTCAGCGGCGCTATCGGAATTTCTAGTGAGTGCAGAGCAGATGCAAGCTCACTCAAGCTCCGCCCGCAACGCGCCTCCACGCGCGCAACACCACAACCCGCTCCTCAACCTCGAGCCACCACACGAACACCGTCGTGCCGCCCTCGCCTCGAGCCACTTTCCCCTTCGATCGCTTGCCTGAGAATCTGAATCTGCGATCTGCTCGAGGCCGCCAGGCCGACAGCATCCTCCACCATGGCCACCACCTCGAACCTGTTCATGTACTCTCTGACCATCCAGCCGCCCACCGCTGTGCACCAGGCTATTCTCGGTCAATTTGCTGGAACCAAGGAGCAGCAGATCATCACCGCCTCCGGCTCACGTCTTATCCTGCACCGTGCCGATGCGCAGGCTCAGAGGATCTCGCCCGTCCTCACCCACCATGTCTTCGGCATCATCCGCGCTCTCGCTGCCTTCAGGCTAGCAGGCTCTTCTAAAGGTACGTCTTGACTGGCACGCATTCTTGAAGGCTGTATAGTGATTCTCCAAGTCCGCGAGCAGCAACATCGCATCGCGCACAATCAGCCTGCTTGAATGCGACGCCGCACGGAGACGGGCGTGACGGGGAACTTCGCAGAGAACAGTGCTCGCTAAGGAAAGAAAATTGTGCAAACAGACTATATTATCGTCGCCTCCGACTCCGGCCGTATCGCCATTCTCGAATACCAACCCCAGAAGAACATCTTCGTTCAGCTGAAGCTCGAGACTTTCGGCAAGTCGGGCGTCCGCCGCGTAATCCCGGGTCAGTACCTCGCCACTGATCCCAAAGGACGAGCGTGTATGATCGCGTCTATCGAGAAGAACAAGCTCGTCTATGTGTTAAACCGCGACTCGAACGCCAGCCTCACCATTTCCTCGCCGCTCGAGGCTCATAAACCGCAAACCTTCGTCTTTGCGCTCATTGGATTGGATGTCGGCTACGAGAATCCGATCTTTGCTGCATTGGAGATTGACTACGATGATGTGGACCAGGACCACACCGGCGAGGTTGCCGCCAGTAAACAGAAAGAACTGGTCTACTATGAGCTGGATCTTGGCCTCAACCACGTCGTACGCAAATGGTCCGATGCCGTTGACCGAAGCGCAAACATGCTCTTCCAGGTCCCGGGAGGCCAGGATGGTCCTAGCGGTGTCCTTGTCTGTGGTGAAGAAAGCATAACATATCGCCACATCAATCAGGATGCTTTCCGTGTCCCCATTCCCCGACGCAAAGGTGCAACTGAGAATCCGCAGAGAAAGCGCTTTATCACTGCTGGCGTTATGCACAAGATGCGCGGCGCTTTCTTCTTCCTGCTTCAAACGGAAGACGGCGACCTTTTTAAGGTGACCATTGACATGGTTGAAGATGAGCAGGGACAACCCACCGGTGATGTCAGCAGGCTCAAGATCAAGTATTTTGATACTGTTCCTGTAGCTACCAGCCTTTGCATCTTGAAGAGTGGTTATCTGTTCGTCACTGCAGAATCTGGCAACCATCATTTCTACCAGTTTGAGAAGCTAGGTGACGACGACGAGGAGCTAGAATTCACCAGCGATGATTTCAGTCCAGAGCCGGACGCGCCCTACGAGCCCGTCTTCTTCCACCCAAGAGGAGCGGAGAACATCAGCTTGGCTCAAAGCGTGCCAAGCATGAATCCAACGCTTGGTTGTAAGGTGGCAAACCTTACTGATGACGATGCGCCTCAGATCTACACAGTTTGCGGGACTGGTGCCCGCAGTACATTCAAGTCTTTGACACATGGCTTGGAAGTTTCTGAAATTGTTGAGTCGGAACTTCCCAGTGTGCCAGAGGCAGTATGGACGACGAAGATCCGGAAAGATGATGAATACGACGCCTACATCATTCTCTCGTTCTCCAACGGTACTCTCGTCCTCAGCATTGGTGAGACTGTGGAGGAAGTTACGGACACTGGGTTTCTGTCATCCACACGCACACTCGCGGTACAGCTCTTGGGTGAGGACGCCCTCATCCAAGTTCACCCGAAAGGCATTCGTCACATCCAGGCAGGTGGTCGCATCAACGAGTGGCCTGCACCACAACACCGCACTATTGTTGCTGCAACGACAAACGAACGTCAGGTCGCCGTGGCGCTTAGCTCTGGTGAGATTGTGTACTTTGAAATGGATTCGGACGGATCCCTTGCCGAGTACGATGAGAAGAAGGAGATGAGCGGCACCGTTACGTGCCTGAGTCTGGGTGAAGTTCCTGAGGGCAGAGTCCGTAGCTCTTTCCTGGCAGTTGGATGCGATGACTCCACCGTCCGTATTCTCAGCCTTGATCCGGACTCCACTTTGGAAAACAAATCGGTCCAGGCGCTGACGTCTGCGCCGTCCGCATTGAGCATCATGGCTATGGCCGACTCGTCATCAGGTGGCTCTACCCTGTATCTACACATCGGCCTATACTCCGGTGTCTACCTTCGCACTGTAATCGACGAGATTACCGGAGAGTTAACCGACACACGTACGCGCTTCTTAGGCGCTAAACATGTCAAACTGTTTCGGGTTACCGTTCAGGACCAGAGTGCCATCCTGGCCACAAGCTCGCGTTCGTGGCTCGGTTATTCTGACCAGCAGACTAAGGCTTTCACACTCACCCCTCTCGCATATGCTCCATTGGAATGGGGCTGGAGCTTCAATAGTGAACAATGCACGCAAGGCATGGTCGGCATCCAAGGACAACACCTTCGGTAAGTCAATTTCTACCCGGCCCCTGAAAGCTTTCAGTGTTGTGATGATCTCCTCATGCTATGCTCTTTCCGAGTCATTCCTTGCGGAAACATTACATGACCTGATAGAACACTCCTACTCGATGTTTGGTACGAAGCCTTTTGCGTGAAACATGCTGATATGCTGTGCGTTCCAGTATCTTCACCATCGAGAACCTTTCAAACAACCTCCTTTACGAAAACATCTCTCTAATGTACACACCTCGTAATCTCGTCCGTCACCCTACTGAACCTCTATTCTATGTCATCGAGTCCGATAACGGCATTCTCGCAACGAGCAACCGTCAACGCCTGCTCGCTGATCCTGCGGCCGTCAATGGAGACACCAAAGTTCTGCCCCCTGAGGATTTTGGCTACCCCAAGGCTGAGGGGCACTGGGCTTCATGCATTCAAGTCGTCGATCCTGTCAGCAACAAAGAAGTGGTTTACACGCTTGAGCTGGAGGATAACGAATCTGCGGTCAGCGTTTGCCTTGCTCCATTCCAGTCCCAGAATGACGAGACTTTCCTTGTCGTCGGCACTGCAAAGGATCTGGTCGTAGCACCAAGATCGTTCACCTGCGGTTATGTCCACATCTACCGTCTGCAGGAGAATGGCCGAGAGCTTGAATTCATTCATAAGACCAAGATGGAGGCTCCGCCGATGGCGCTGTTGCCTTTCCAGGGAAAGCTGCTAGTGGGCGTTAGTACTGATCTCCGACTCTACGACCTCGGTCTTCGCCAGCTCTTGCGCAAGGCGCAGTCTCTTAACGTGGTGCCGAACCTCCTGATTGGTCTCCAGACGCAAGGCAGTCGTATCGTCTGCTCCGATGTCCAGGAGTCTGTTACATACGTGGTGTACAAGCACATCGAGAACCGCTTGATTCCGTTCTGCGATGATATGATCCACCGTTGGACGACTTGCACGACTATGGTGGATTATGAGACGACGGCTGGTGGCGACAAATTTGGCAACATTTGGCTGGTCCGCTGCCCGCCCAAGGCATCGGAAGAGGCTGATGAGGAGGGTTCAGGGCTGCATCTCATCAACGAACGGCCCTACCTTCAGGGTACACCGAACAGGCTGGATCTCCTGGCACATTTCTATACTCAGGACATTCCTACCTCAATCCAGAAGACAGCTCTCGTTGCGGGTGGCCGTGAGCTTCTGCTGTGGAGCGGGCTGCAGGGAACGCTCGGCATCTTCATTCCGTTCGTCAGCCGTGAAGACGTGGACTTTTTCCAGAACTTGGAGCAGCAGCTCCGGACAGAGGACCCTCCGATTGCTGGCAGGGATCACCTCGCTTTCCGCAGCTACTACGTGCCGGTCAAGGGCGTAATCGACGGAGACTTATGCGAGAGGTTCCTCCGGCTTCCGAGGGACAAGAAGGAGACAATTGCAGCTGAATTGGACCGTAGCGTGCGCGAAGTGGAGAGGAAGATCGGCGATCAGCGAACGCGCTTCGCATACTAAGCGAGGATTGATAGGGAGCTGAGGAAGTGAGTTCTTGGGGGTGATTCTTGCGGATTGGTGCTCACGGATCGGGGGCTCATGTTCAGTGATTAGTTGATTCTTAAAGGCGACGAAAAGCAAGGGACAATTTCCATGACTGTGCATTAGAGCATGGTGTAGTTCGAACAAAAGGCATTCGACGGTCATAGTGGGTGCTTACTTTTCGTGTTACGGTGGCACGCAGTGTCTCATTGCCATCACATGGCGGGCAGATCAGTTGCCATGTGATGGTATACGGTAATGAGAGCATTGATTGCCTATCAGCATTCTGTGTGACATTGAATCTGCATTCTCAGCCCCGTTCGCGGGGGTGAACGCCTTTTCCGTTTGCCTTGATGGTGCCTAACGAATCAGGATCTCAAGATCGAGACTCAGCAATCTCGTCTCACCCACAGCCGCAGCGGACAGAAGAAAAGCCACCACCTCTCTCAGCCCCCATCCGACGCCTTCTTTTCCAGCGGATCACTAGCCGACACAGGCGCTCAGCTGTTTCCTTTTTTCCCCCGCATCTCGTCACTTCAGTGGACCAAAGCTAGCGAATCTCGCAGCGGCGAACGCGGCCAAGAACGAGAAATGGTCGTGCAGCCATTGCTCTCGCATGAAGGAGATCGTTCAGCGGTTCCACCTCATGACCCCGGTCCTCGGCGCGTCATCAACCAACACCTCCCCTTCCTCGAGAACTCCTCCCAGTTCCGTTTGCAGGATCGCCTAGCCCCAGCCCCACAATCATTTAGAGCTGCGCCCATCACCCGCGCCGCTCACTTCCGACCGTACGGCTGGCTGCCTGTGTGTTCCTCCACCCTGTCGTCGTTGCTGCTGCGGTCCCGCGCTAAGCCGCAATGGCAAAAGAAGGCAATAGCGCGCCCGCCTTCCTTCCCACCATGCGACGATGATTCGCAGGATCTTCCGTTCACCCTCTTCCTGCTCCGTCAATGGCGGAGAATGTCGCGGCCCCCAGCTCGCACGTGTGATGGGGTGTGAGGACACTTATTTCCCTACTTGGCCTCATGGGGCGGCCGTGCGGGTTGGCTGCTGTCTCTTCTACGCGGGTCGATGCTCGCTGAGAGGCTTTGGTGTTCACCTCAGCTAGCCCACGGGGCTGCAAGATGGGTGGGTGGCTGACGGGATGCGTGGATATAAGGCTGAGGGATCGTGTATGCCTGTCCGCCCTTTCCTTCCTGTGTCTGGATGTGAGCTGCGCTTTCTGCCTTTTTTTTCTTTTTGTGGAAACGACTGAACAGGAACCGACGAGAAAGACGGCGCTTGCTCGTTTGATTCAAGTATTACCTTATTGTGCGAGGGAGAGAGCACAACGGTGTCCACTTAACGACGTTCATAAGCAAGTATCCACATTCAGCCGGCGGTTTGCTGCACGAGGCAACCGTGTATATTATTATTCTTCCCGGGCACACAGCACAATGAGCAAGATGAACGGGACGTCTTCCACGTTGAGACGCCCGAAGAAGCTGATCGTCTGTTGCGATGGTAAGTCTGATCACCGGGTGCTTTCTTTTCTGTAACTCTCTTTGTAGAAGCCAAGACTTTCAATCCACTTCAGCTTCTTTTCGGACTCTGCATGTTCTGTAGTTTCCCGTACATATAGCAGTTTTTTATCTGTGGAAACCCCTCCAGCTATTCCTTAGTCCTCGTTGAAGCGCTGCTAATAAGCAACAGGAACATGGATCGTCCGTATGCCCACAGACACCTGCTTTACACAGTGCTGACAATTCTTTAGGACAGCGACAATGGCGAGCTAGTCAACAACGGCACCAGGCTTAGCCCCAAATGGGAAGTTCAGGATCCGTCCAACGTCACCCGCATCGGGCGTGCCCTTCCGTGCGAAGATTCGCAGCTCCGTCCTCAGATCGTCTTCTACCAAGCTGGCGTCGGTACGGGACCGGGATTGGTGGAGAAGCTGGTCGGTGGCGGCACTGGTGCCGGGCTCGAGGAGAACGTGCGCGAGGCGTATTGCTTCCTCGCCAACAACTACATGGAGGGCGACCTCATCTATCTGACAGGCTTTTCGCGGGGCGCTTTCACGGCTCGCAGCATCGCGGCGTTGATCGGTGCCGTGGGGCTGCTGGAGAAGCATGCGATGCAGCACTTTTATCGTGTGTTCGAGGACTTCGAGCACGCGGGCGAGATGGGATCAAGCGTCACCCTCACAAGGGAGATACCGGACTTCCACATCAAGATGCCGTCAGAGAAGGAGTCACAGCTAGAGAGGAGGAACAACTTCCTCGACGCCTACTTCGCGGAGTTGAAGAGGCACCAGTTGACGCGGATGGTGGAGATCCAGGCAATCGGCGTATGGGACACAGTCGGTAAGGCTCTCCTCCTTACGACTCCACAACGAGCTGTTTCCCTTCCTCCCCTCATGCTTTCGAGATCCTAATCATCCCACCAGGTGCCCTCGGCATCCCTACCACCGCCCTCCTCCAACGTCTCGGCCTTCCCGCTTTCCTCACCGACCCCCTCGTCTCCCCCAACCCCTACCGCTTCGCCGACACGTCCATCGGGCCACACGTCAAGTACGCCTTCCAGGCCCTCGCCCTCGACGAGCGCCGCGCCAGCTTCACCCCCGCCATCTGGGAGCGCGGCCCGTCCACCGCAACGATCCTCAAGCAAACCTGGTTCCCCGGCGCGCACTCCAACGTCGGCGGCAGCTACGACGACAGCGGGCTGGCAGACATCTCGCTCGCCTGGATGATGAGCGAGCTCGAGCGCGCCGGCCTCGAGTTCGACGCCGAGTACCTGCACGCGCAGTGGCTGGAAAACAGCAAGGAGTACCCGGCGCGCACGGCGCGGGCACTCCACCACCACCACCACCACCACCACCACCACCAACACCAACACCTCGACGGTCTCCCTTCAAAACGCCCCCCGTCTCATCATCACCATGATCATCATCATCATCCCGACAACGACCCCCTCCCCCGCCACCGCACCCTCGCCGCCCTCGCCGCCGAAGCCTCCCTGGAGCCCCACTGGGCGCTGACCCGCCTGTACGACTCGGCGACGGGCCTGACGGCGCTGGGCGGCACGAGGGACCGCACCCCGGGCGCGTACGCGCGGACGGACTACGCGTCGGGCCGGGCGACGGGCGCGCCGCTGCGCGACACGCAGGAGCGCGTGCACGCGAGCGTGCGGGTGCGGTGGACGGCGCGCGGGGCGGGGCGCGACGGGCGGGGCGTGTACGAGGCGGAGGCGCTGACGGGGAGGGGGTGGGTGGTGGAGAGGGAGGAGCAGGAGGGGGACGGTGACGGTGACGGTGGCGGTGGTGCGTGGAGGTGGGTGAGGGCGAAGGGGGAGGGCGTGGAGGTGTTGCGGGAGGACGAGCTGGGGAGGTTCGAAGTCGCGCTGTTGAGGGAGGATCCGGAGATGGCGGCGTGGGTGTTGGGGGACAAGGGCGGGGCGAGGGTGGACTCGGTGGTGAGGGATGAGGAGGACGAGGAGGAGGAGGAGGAGGAGGAGGATGGGCGCGTTGGTTGATGGGGAGACCAGGCGGGTCGAGGCGATGTTCGAGGGGGACTTGTGGGACAGATTGTGTTGGAGAGGAGGAGTATTATTGCGAGGGGGGCCGTTTTCCTGTTAGGATGGGCGTCTGGTCGATCCTTCGTGCCTGCATATAGGCGGCCGAAGTAGTCGTACTGGATTGTAGGTGTCGGGCAAGATTGATTACGTTGGTGGCATCCGGACAACTCCTATCAACTCCTTTATTCGACGGTTCACTCAATCACTTTACCAATGCTATGATAGGAAAATCATCTCATCCAATAGATGGTTCGTTCCTGTACAAAATCATAATACACGTTGCTGCGCCAGATGCAGCGATCGCATGCACGATACTCCGACCCAATGCCCCGCATGAGTGCAGAAAAAAAAAAAAAACAAAAGGAAGAAATTACATAAACATGAATGACTTAAGCCTCCAGAGCCTGTTTCGCATCCGCCTCGATCACGGCGCTCTCATCGCCCTTGTCACCACCGGCGCTTCCGCCGCTGCCGCCAAGCTGGCCGACCTTGGCGGCTTCCAGCACCTCCAAGCCCTCGTCGATCTTGGGGCCGCGGTAGTTCTTGCGGCCGTCGAAGATCCACGTGATCAGGCTGATGATCAGAACGATGGCGAAGACGACAACGCAGTAGTTCATGTTGGAGCCGGTGACGGGGAGCTCGGGCGGGAAGACGAAGAGGACGGTCGTTACGATGACGTAAGCGACGCCGAGCTGGAAGTGGTAACGTCAGCTCAGGGGTCTTTTACTTGTTCAACGGAGCAAGGGGTAGCAACGACATACCAGATTGGCGAACCATGCAAACGGCTCTGGCAGCGTGAAGCTTCGGGGCGGAAGCATCTTACGTCCGCGGAGGCAGTTGATGGCGACAGGGAGACCATAGGAGACGCCCAGGGCAACGACCGACGCGGCGGTGATGGCATTGAAGGCGCTGCTCGAGCCGAGGAAGATGCAGCCGAAGACGATAACCCAGCCAGTCGAGAATATGAGGGCGTTGAGCGGGATGTCGAGGCCGTGGTGCACCTTGGCGAGGTGGCGGGAGAAAGGGAGGCCTCCATCACGGGCAAAAGCGTAAACCATCCTGGACGATGTAGTCATGATACTAGTGGTGGCAAAGAGCATGCAGACGAGGGGGAAGATGAGGAGGCAGATGGCGCCGGCGTGGGAGCCGGTGGCGTTGAAGAGAATCTGCAAGAGAGGGCCGGCAGATGAGGAAATGACGTCGTCGATGTTGCCGG
This sequence comes from Neoscytalidium dimidiatum, assembly GCA_037367355.1. NCBI lineage: Eukaryota > Fungi > Ascomycota > Dothideomycetes > Botryosphaeriales > Botryosphaeriaceae > Neoscytalidium > Neoscytalidium dimidiatum. The sequence continues at coordinate 1,977,097 of CM074695.1, read as the reverse complement.
CGACGAAGAGCAAGCAGACAAGGAAGACGAAGCCAGTGAAGGTGCCAATGGCAACGCAGTAGACCATGATCTTAGGACCCTGCACAGAGGCGTTGGGGATCTCCTCGATCATGTGAGCGACGGCATCGTAGCCAGTAAGACCGAGACCGCCCTGAAGGAGACCGAGCAGCCAGGCGATCCCGTCAGGCCAACCAGTCTCGTTGATGAAGTTGCGGAAAACGAAGTCTCCGGAAGAGTAGTTGGGAGAGGCACATGCCAGCACGGTGATGCAGATGATGGCGAAGCCTGCAATGGACCAGGAGATGGCGGCCTTGTTGACGTATGGCAGGGCGGAGTTGGCGAAGGCGTTGAGGATGAAGGCGAGGACGTTGTAGCCAATGTAGATGAGGAACTGGTGCCAGGGCTCGGGTTCATAGCTGGGGTTCTGCAGGGAGATGACGCCAACAACGAGCTGACTGCCCAGCAAGCCGCCTGTGCAGACCAGTGCGATCCAGCCGAAGACGTTGATCCAGCCGGTGATCCAACTCAGACAAGGAACCCAGGCCTTCCAGCTGATGACGGCAACCCAGTGGTACTGGCCTCCGGCGGTAGGGTAGGCGGACAAAAACTCGGCGAGCGAGGCGGCCAGGCAGAGGTTGCAGACACCGGCAGTGACCAGGCCCCAGACAACGGAGGTAGGCCCGCCGGAGGGCAGGGCGAGAGACAGAGAGGCGGAAAGAGCAGTCCAGGAATTGAGGATGGCGAAGGCAAGTCCCAGCATGGACAGGAAGGAGAACTGACGCTTCAGCTCGCCCTTGTGGCCCAGGGCTTCGAGCTGCAGCTCGTCGGCGGTGAGGTCTTGGGAATGGGCCATGCTGGAACGGGCCGGAGAGGAGAGAGAGCGGAGGAGGAGAAGGAGGAGGAGGACGATTGAGGTGAGCGCAGTGGTGGGCAACGCGTGGCGAGTAAATAGTTGTTAGGGCAGCTCGGCCTTGCGAGCGGGCGTTGCTGATAGGCCCCCGCGTTCGGCGGTATGGGCGCTGTTTGTGCCTGGAGCTAGCGGATTTGTATCTGGGATTAAGTGATGAAATTAGAAAGCTGTTACCCAACCCTTACGCGGCGAGCCAATCAGGCGCGGGCCGGGGGCCGCAGAGTTGCCGCTTACAGCAACGCGGCGCGCGCAGGTCGGGGAGAGGCGAATGTGAGGGCATCGGTGGATTGCGGAGAGCGAGCACGGGATGCGTCGAGGCCGTCTGGGGAGGCGGGAGGCGGGCACGGCGGGTCTGGCGGGATTCTGGGGCGGAGGGTGCGCTGACTTCACGGCCAGCGACGCTGATGGAGCGCGCGGCAGGCCAGGCGGCGGCTGCGAGCGGGCGTACTGCGGGAGGGTCGGCGCAACTGGACGCTTAGCTGCCGTCGTGATCGCCGGGCTAGTCCTCTTGTTCAGCCTTGGGAAGGGTGGGTGCTGCTGCTGCTGCGGGTGTGCATGCAGCCGCACCTCGCTCGCCGACGCCTATCTCGCCGCCCTCCTCGTGGCATCTGCCCCTGCAGAAAGGCGGCGGTAGGGCTGCATACAGATGGGTTATCAGTGTGCCGGCCTGGTCGCCTCACGTCGAGGCCGGTCGCCGGTCGCCGGTCGCGGGGTGAAGCACGTAACAAGCCGACAGCCCGCTCTTGGGTGCCAAAGCTTGTGTGCGCCTCATCGCCTTGACTGCGCCCTGCCAATGCCAGTGCCATCTGGATCCTGGAATCCAGCCCGCCTCCGACCCCGGCGGCCAGGCCAGGCCAAGCCAGATCACGTGCGTGCTCGGCGTCTGCCTTGGGTGCCTTGCCTACCACGGGAGTGCGCACGCCGCCTGCGACGCGACCGGAGCAGCCACCCGCCAAGTCCGCTTCCGTCGCAGAGTCGAGATCGGACAAGTCCAACCGACCGCACCTCATCTTCTCCATCCCACCAACGCTGGCCGTTGATCACGCATGTCCGATCGCCTGCAGCGCTGCTTCACGTGCCTGTCCGCCTGTCCGCCTGCTGACGACTGAACAGGGGCAACCAAGCACCCGGTGTGTTTCCAATGTTTGCCGCCGCTAGCGAAAAGCCCCTGAAACAGCCCGCCGCCATGGTGGTTGAGGAGGAAGAACAGCTCGAGCTGCTGCATTCTGAGCGCAACAGCAGCGAAGGTGAGTTTTTCTCTCATGAAGGCCCGCTGCACGCTGCCCGCTGCCCGCTGCCCGCAACCACGCAAGCTCCGCAAATTGCTTCTTGTGGCTTGCCCAATCGCTTCTTCCCGCCCTGCACGTGCAGCTTGACGCAGAGCCTGAGTCGGAGCTGCTAGATCAACACCTGCCTCTACCGGGTAGCTTCTCCCGCGACCACTCTCCCTGCTTGCCATTGTTTCGCAATGCGCCCCCATGGATTCAGCGCGCTATAAAGCGGGCCGTCCCCTCGAAACAAAGTTTCCAGACCCGGCATCCGTCTTCCAATTTCGGGCCTCGAACCCTCACCATGCTCGCCGTGCTTCTCGTCGTCCTGGGGTGAGGCCCACCACCGCTCCTCTCTACGGCCAGAACTGACATGACTATCAAGCCTCGCCATGTGGGGCAATGCCGCGACGAACACGACTGTCGGCAATTCCACCTCCTGCGACACCGTCTTCCACGGCTTCCAATGCTCGCCCGAAATCTCTCACTTCTGGGGCCAGTACTCGCCTTACTACGAAGTTCCCTCTGACATCTCGGCCGGCATTCCCGCACAATGCAAGGTCACTTCTGCCCAGATTCTGTCTCGCCACGGCGCTCGTGACCCCACTGCCAGCAAGACTGCCGTCTACAATGCCACCATCCAAAAGATCCAAGAGAACTCCTGGTCGTTTGAGGGCAATGCCGCCTTCTTGCAGAATGTCGAGTACACTCTTGGTGCCGACGAACTCACCACTTTCGGAGAGCGACAGCTGTACAACTCTGGCATCAAGTTCTACCAGAGATACGCCGAGCTTGCACGCTCCAAGCACATGTTTGTCCGTGCCTCGGGCGAGTCTCGTGTCGTCGCCAGTGCCGACTTCTTCACCGACGGCTTCCACAGAGCTATGCAGGACGACAAGTCGAACCTGACCGGAGACTACCCATACAACATCCTGACCATCAGTGAAGATGAAACTTCCAACAACACCATGAGCCACGCTATCTGTACCGCCTTCGAAAACGAAGATGACCATGTGATTGACGCGCGAGGCCAGGGACCGTGGAACGAGATCTGGCTGCCGTCAATCTCCAGCCGCATCAACGATCAGTTGCCCGGCGTCAACCTTTCTCAGGCTGAAGTCACCTACCTGATGGATCTTTGCCCCTTCTTTACCGTCGCAGACTCCGAGGGCAAGCTGTCCGACTTCTGCGGACTATTCTTCGACGACGAATGGAAGCAGTACGATTACTATCAGTCGCTAGGCAAGTACTACCACTACGGTGCGGGCGACCCTCTCGGACCTACTCAGGGCGTGGGATACGTCAACGAGCTCATCGCGCGTCTGACAAACACGCCTGTCAACGATCACACTTCTACCAACACCACGCTTGACTCGAATCCGGCCACTTTCCCCATCGGCCCGGACCATGTCTTGTTCGCCGACTTCTCTCACGACAACGACATGACGGCCATATTCTTTGCCCTCGGCTTGTACAATGATACTAAGCCGCTCAATAACACCCAGCTTCAGACTGCTGGAGAGAGCGGTGGATACAGCGCCTCATGGACAGTCCCGTTTGCTTCGAGGTTATACGTCGAGAAGCTGGCATGCAGCGGAGAGGCGGACGAGTATGTGAGGTTCATCGTGAACGACCGCGTCATCCCGTTGAGCTGCGCCGACGCCGATGGCAAGTGCAAGCTCGATGCCTACATCGATACCCTGACTTTCGCCAAGTCTGGCGGGAATTGGTCAGCTTGTTTCGAGTAGCTGGTCTATCAAAACTCTCCTGAAGAATATAAAAGTAATTTCTCGTTACTTCATTTCACCTACCAATTCTTCCCAACCTCCCCCTTTTTAAATCTGAACGGCCACGCCAGACTCGTACGTACAAACGGATTATTCCGCTTATGCTGACCTGGGCGGATATTTGCGACCCGCTGGCTTGCGTGGGGACTTGTCAGACCAGCCATGTATCTCAACTGCAGAAGTTGGCCAAGTAGTTGCCAAGGCTTACGCGGTAATCCTTGTGGCGCCCTACCAGCCCCTAATTTTCCTGCTTACTGGTTAGATCGACCAATTGCTTTTGAGACGTGGCTTCTCAGTTGCTCCTCATGGATTTCGGGCTGATGATTCGCGGTCAGCACGACGATAGAGAAGGAAACGTATGCGAAATGCTCAGGGGGCGGATAAGCGATTTCCACCAGACGATCTCGGTTTGGCCTCTCCACAAATCTCTCGCGACAAACTGTACGTTTCCGAATTCTCACCTGCATCTGCAATGCGTCCGTTGCGGGGTTATCAGTCGTATCCCCGATGATGGGAAGATATAAAATCCAGAACCACCCCCGCTCTGCGACCTCAACGCTTACAACGTAAACAAAAGAGAAAAAAAAAAATCCCGCCCCCATCTTCAAAAAACACACTATCCCAGCATTTCCCAAACAATGTCACCCAAAGGCACGATCCTCATCACCGGCGCCTCCGGCTTCATCGGCTTCGCGCTCCTCCTCGGCGCGCTCCGCGCGGGCTACAAGACGCACGTCGTCGTGCGCAGCGCCGACAAGCGCGCCTTCGTCGCCTCCACGCCCGCGCTACTCGCCTTACCCAACAACGTCGCCGAGACGCACGTCACCTACTTCATCGTCCCGGACCTGGCCGCTCCGGGGGCCCTGGATGACGCGACCCGCGGCTGCTCGTACGTGCTGCACGCCGCGTCGCCGCCGCCCATCCGCGACTGCGCGCCCGAGGAGCAGGGGCGCCGCATCATCGAGCCGGCGGTCGCGTGCACGGTGGCGGTGCTGGAGAGCGCGAAGGCGGTGGGCGGCGTGCGGCGCGTCGTGTGCGTGAGCAGCCTGGGCGCGTTCGTGACGCCGGAGATGCTGGTCGGGGAGGTGGAAGGGGAGGTCTGGATCGACGAGGGCAGCATCGCCGAGGAGCGCGAGCCGCCCTTCGTCGCGCCCTTCGTCGCGTACTGCGTGAGCAAGGCGGTGGCGCTGCGGCGGGCGCTGGCGTGGGTCGAGGCCGAGAGGCGCGCGGGCCGGGTGGGGTTCGACTTCGTGGCCGTCGCGCCCGGGTTCGTGTGCGGCAGGATGGACGTCGCGAGGGGCGTGGCCGACCTGTGGGGGGGCAGCAACGCGCAGTTTTTGAGGCTGCTGGCCGGCGTGAGGGGCCAGGAGGAGCCCCCGCCCACGCCCGGGTGCGCGGCGCACGTGGACGACGTGGTGGAGTTGCACTTGAAGGCGCTGGATGAGGAGGCGATCGCGACGGGGAAGGAGGGGACGGAGGTGTTTCTGTTGGCGGAGGAGGTCGAGTGGAGCCAGTTCACCGAGGCGGCCGCGAGGCTCTATCCGAAGGAGGTGGAGGAGGGGCTGCTGCCGAACGGGGGGGTGGTGAAGACGAAGAGTGGGTTGAGGTTCAGGAGTGATAAGGTGGAGAGGGCGTTTGGGGTGAAGTTGAGGGGCGTGGACGAGATGGTGAAGAGCATCGTGCCGCAGTATCTGGAGCTTGTGGAGAAGGAAAAGGCGCTGGAGGGGGGAAAGGGGGCCGGTGCGTGAGAGGGCGAGGCTACGGCGGAGGTTAAGTGAGTATGTGCGTGGGGTGGGGGGGTTGTGTCTGTGACGAGGATGGAGGTCGATGGAGAAGAGCTTCCGATGAGGTGGGAGGTGAGCGATAGGCAGAGCAATGATGTTCCTGGCCATTAAGTTGCCGGATTGAGAAAGGCTCGCAGTAGCTTCGAGCTCAGGTATTAATACGAGCAATAGCTATATCAGTCTCTTTGGTGATTGGCAAAATGCCGAGGTTGCTTCCCACAAACACTACGCAGTGGCGTCTGAGACCTCCCAGGGCTAAGCGGATCGCTTGTAGCAGCCCGTCCGCGTCTGGACAGTTGGTGCAAGGCTTATGGGAGGGGTTGAGGACGGCCTCTAGCTTTGCTTTTTCCAGAAAAGGAAGCACAGAGAGGAAGAGTGAGCCGCGGCCATCCGTGCCACCAAAGGGTGCGTTGTTGTTTGTGGGGCTGGGTCTGGCGATCAGGCTACAACTCATCGCTCAAGGGAAAAAAAAAAAAAAAAAGTTCGGATTCATCAGCAGCCGTTTCCTCCACTCACAGGAAGCCTGAGGTCGCCAGGCAACACCCGGTTTTACCCCTTGAGTCAAGAGCATTTTCCCATCGATTTACCACCAAACGATCTCCCCTCCGGCCCGCCGAACACATCACTTCTGAAAAAGAGCACCATGAAGAGCAGCCTGTCACGGGCCTCGTCCATGTGCAGCCTCGTCCGAGCGGCCACGGCGGCGTCATCGCCGTCCGACGACGACTCTGACTCGAGATCGCTGCTGGGCTCGTATCGTGCGGCACAACAACGGCACCGGCAAGACCAACAGCATCAACGGCGCCAGGTCGAACACGACGCGCTGGAACTAGCCTGGTATTCCACCGTCTCGACGTACTCCAAGCTGACGAGCGCTCCGAGCAACAAATCGCCGCCGTCCGGGCCCGAAGACCGGCTCGCTGCGCTTTCCGAGGCCGCAGAGCGCTTCGCCGGCAAATTGCAAGAGAGCCCGTTATTGCAGGCATCGTCGTCACTATCTCTATCTCTACCATCATCGTCGTCGTCGTCGTCGTCGTCGTCGTCGTCGTCGGCACAACCTCCCCCCTCCAGCCTCTACTGCGCCGGCCTCTGGCCCGCCCTCATCCCCGCCAGCCTCCTCTGGTTCGCCATCTATCCCAAGGCGCGCCTGCCCTCCTCGGCCGCGCCGTCCTGGTCCTGGGCGTCCATCTCCGGCGGCTACATCTACTGGGACGCGCAGTGGCCGCGCTCCCTGGACTCGTCGCTCGACGTGCAGGACGCCTCGGAGCTCCGCAGCCGCCGCCAGCTGGACCACCGCTTCCCGCGCATCGACAGGAAGCTGCAGGTGCTCCGGACGCGCTGCCCGCGCCGCGGCGTCTCAAAGGGCGTCATCAGGCTGCGCTGCTGCCTGTGCCCCGCCTTGCCGCTGCTCGCCGACACGACGCTTCCCAACGACGCCGCCGCTGGCGGGGGCGCGCGCGTCTGGCACGGGTGTATCATCTACGACCAGCGAATGCGCAAGCGGGTGCTATCCCCGTCACGAGGAGGAGGAGGAGGAGGAGGAGGAGGAGGGGGAGGAGGCGGCGGCGGCGGCGGCAGCAGCGGCGACGGCAGCTCGTCTTCACCATTGTGCGGCGCGGAGCTGTCGGACGCGGACTGGGTGGACACGACGCTGCGGCTGTGGGAGGACCGCGGCCGGCGCAACGACCACCTCAAGCTGCTGTTCGACTGCGGCGTGACGCCGGCGGAGCACGCCGAGCGCCAGTTCGAGGTCGTGTACTGCGTGCGCTTCTACGAGTACGCGCCCAGCTCCGTGGCCTGGGGCCACCACGACGGGCTGCTGGTCAGGCGCCGGCGGGGCGGCGCGAAGAACGAGTTCGAGCGCGTGGGCTTGTGGAGGTGCCCGCGCGCGTCCATGTTCGACGACAAGTATCAGGTCATCGACCTCGTTTGACGCTGATGGACGAAGACGTTTGCTGTGAGGTCTGATTCTGCACATGACTTTGGATTTGATATGCTGAACAGCTGGGCTGGCCGCATGGTATGTCATTGGCCCGAAGATAATGCAGAGCTAACCGCCCTCAGTCCCACCTCTGATACCTTTTCGTTCTTGTTTCTTTCCTGACGTGCCGGCTTTCTTACCTCCTGGGTTTCTCCTTTCTCCTCCTTTATTTGATATCGGCGCTGTTCACGATGGTGCCGAAAGCATCTCCAAGCTCGGCGAGGACCCACTGTGTAGCATCACCATTAGTACTTCACGTACAGAGTGAAATCAACGCCTCGCGAGAAATACCCAATCAAGTAATACAGAATAAAAAGAAGGAAAGAAAGCAAGAAAAAAAAAAAAAAAAAGAACATAGACACAACCTTGGAAGAACGGAAATAGAAAGAAAGAGAAGACCTTTCATCCCAACACCAACCAACAGCAAGAACAACAGAAACAAAGCAAAGGGAACCCTCAACTCACCTCGGTAACCTGCTCTCCCGTCCCTCCGGGAATATCCCTATCGCCCACCGCATCCCTCACGACCACGACCTCCAACCCCCTCTGATCGGCCTGCCTCGCCGTCGTGCTCACGCACACGTGCGCCATGTACCCGACCAGCACCACGATCTTCTTGCCCGTGGCCCGGACGAAATCGGCCAGGCCCGTCTCGGCGAACGCGCCGGGGAACCTCTTGCTGACCAGCACCTCGCGGCCGCCGCTCTCGGCCGTGCTGCGCGGCGCCAGCTCCGCGAACTCGTCGGCCAGCGGCGTGCCGGGCGTGAAGAAGGGCGCGCCGTCGGGCACGCTGTGCACGACGTGCGCGACGTGGCCGCCGCCGCCCGGCGCGGCGCGGTAGCGCTGCAGCAGCGCCGCGATGGCCGCGCGCGAGGAGCCCACGCCCTTGACCGCCAGCGCGCCCGACGCGTACTCGTTCTGCGCGTCGATGATGACCAGCACCGAGTTGGTCGGCGTCGCGACCGTGGGCGGGATGCCGGCGAGGGTGCGGAAGGACTGGGCCATTGTGTCGCTGCGGCGGCTTGCGGACTCGTGAGTGCTTTGTTTTTTCTTGAAATGGGTGGAAGGGGGACTTGGGTTTTTGGGTTTTTGGTTGTTTGAAAAAAGGGTTGGGGAAGCGCGTATGTGTATATATTTTATATATATGTGTGTGTGTGTCTGTGGACGGAACAAAGTCAGTAGGAATTGGAAAGCGGAGTCGCGGGGAAGGAGGAAGCCATTTATAGAGGTCTCGGGAGAATCATGGTTGTCATTCGTTGCTTAACCCTGCGGCTTGGTTCAGTCTTTCTCTTCTCCAGACGTCTCTCGTAATAGCTTCGCTCCCTTTACCCCGCGGCGGGGCAATGGTGGAGGGCACGTCATACATATTGCTAAGCAGGCCACCGAGTCAAACGCTTGGCTTCGCAGATTAGTTATCGGAATATTTCCACCCCTACTCGGTCGAGGCGCTTTTCACGTTGGCTCATTGGATTCGTAGCGTGACCCCTTCATGGATAACGTGCTGTATCGCTATGTCGACCCGAATCGTGGGGAAAGGAGAACTGAATAGCGCTTCGTTTTCTTACTGCTTGATGTCAAACGAGCTGGAACTCAAAGCATGTCTGACTCGCGCGTACGATCTCCTCGACCGCATCGATGGGCGAGAACAACTGATCGAAGCCTCCACCTAGCCTGAAAAGGGAAACGCGGACAAAGCAGAACGGAGCGGAGCCGCTCCGCTGAATGATAAAATAGCCTTCGTTGCGATGGCAGTTGGCAAGCGACAGCGAGCCAACGAATCAGATACGTTTGCGCCGACAGCCACTGCCGCAGCGTATAGGTAGCATTACGGAGAAGGTCGTAACAAGGATAAATAGTCCGAGAGGCGTAGGTAGATGCCTATTCGAAACAGAACACAAGACGCATGGGATGGGCACGATGGAGGCGTTGTGGAAGATTGGGATGCCGTTTTCATAATAGAATCACGATAGTTATATGGGTCCACAATTGCAACGACGATGAACAGCCGTCTTTCTTCATTATTCGTGTTCTAGAGCGATTTTGATCTTTAGCGTGAAGGGGGAGCGTAGGGAGAAGACATTAAAGCTTGTGCAGAGAGCAACGATAGAACAAGAATTACGCAAGAATGAAAGTGGAAAGCAATAGAGTGAAGCAGCAACCTTGGAGAAGGCCGAGAAGGGGAGGAAGAAGAAGGAGGAAGAAGAGAACAAGAAAGGGACGGTCATCCAGTCTGTTAATACAAAGGCCGTCGCTCACTGAGAGAGTGGTATCGTGTCGCTGAACACCAACGCTCAACAATCCACACTCATGACTTCTTCACAAAACGTCCTCAAATCCCACGCACGCTCTTAGAAAATATCTTCGCAGCCTTCCCACTGGCCCTCTCCGTTGGCGACCTTCTCTCTCATCTTCCAATACTCGCCACTGAACTTCCAGTACTCCTCACCCGTAGTCTCGTCGACTGCCTTTGTAAACCAGTGCGGGTGGAACTCCTCGCCCTTGGCCTCTCGTTCTCTCCTCTTGGCGCGCTGCTTTTCCTCGACCCGGTTCTTTTCGACAGCAGCGAGGTCGTATTCACCGTCCTCCATAGCACGCTGGTCGGGTCTAAGGCGGGTATCTGTTGGTGCAAGAACAGGCTTCAGACGCTCCGGCAGGGCATTTAATGTAAGAACGAAAGGCGTAAGGTTGAAGGGAATTCCGGTTGGACGCTCATGACACTGCCAGACAAGAATCGCTTGCTTGTCTTTACCACCAACATTCTCCGAATCTTCGTAGCCGGGCGTCAAACGAGCGTAGATCTTGTCGTTCCAACGACCACCGATACTCCAGCGAGTCTGGCCATCAGCGCCAACTACTTTGCCTGCGACTTGGTAGGCCGAAGAAGCCTTCCATCCGCGAGCCTTGAAATCCAGGAGGCAAACTTCACCAGTGGTATGGTTTTTGATCTCCATCAAGCCATAATTGTCGACGGTAGGATTTCCGGTAATAATGCCAATGACGGATGATGTGACCTTCTTCCATGTATATAGCTCCTCTCCACCGGAGGCAGGCCGCAACCGGAGGAACCAGGTACCGAGCGGGTTAATGTCGAAAGACTTGCCATAGAACTTGGACTTGACAGCCGATTCACCCTGAAGCAGACATTAGAGCTAGATCGCTGATCATGCAAAGCGTTGTTTCACTTACGTAGTAATCCCACTTGGCTGACTCCGCCCATGCAGCGCCAATCGGTGGGTGGTGGCTGACTTGCTCAACGAAGAAGCGGAAGCCCTTATCCGGTCGACAGTACTCGAAGGTTTCACCCAAAAGAGGATTGAATGGTTTGGCGACACGGCCAATTGTCGAGGCATATTCACTCGCAGCGAATGCAGCGACGTAGACCATGCGTTCGCAAGAGTCCAGGCGCTCCGCCGCAATGTCAAGCAAGTCAACGTATTCCATGTCTTCGGCAACACGCTGCAAAAGAGATGTAGGCTCGTTAAAGGATACCGGTAGGGTCATCTTGGTCATATCCTTCCCAATCATGGATTTCAAGATACCCTACGGGCGGTCAGCACGAAACGACCACAGGTTAGGTTGGGAAGGAACATACCCATAGCGAAATCTTAGGACGGTTATCCTCGTCCATCTTTAGGCGTGTGCGCACAGGATCTTCATAGCCCTTGAAGGATGGTACAATTTCTGCGGCCTTCGCTTCTCTGAGGTCCATGCATGGCGGTTTCTCGTCGGTCTCCGGCGGCAGCGGGGAAGTCACGGGCAGCTCCTCCACGACCTCCACCTCACCTTCCTGAATTGCATCGAAGAATTCCTCATCATCCGACTCGGAGTCAGAAAGTTCGGCAAGTTCGGCAAGGTTGGGTCTTGCAGTCGTGCTGCTCTTGCGACGAGTTACCGCTCCCGCATCCCCCACGGGCTCGTCCACTTCATGAATAGCCACAGTCTCAGCAATGGCGTTCTTGACTTGGTTAGTTTCTCCATTCTGGAGCCCCTGCAGAGCATCGCGGAGCGCCTTCTTCGTGCGTTTCCGCTTGTCCTCAGACTCTCCGATCTTGTTCTCGAGCTCTTCCTGCTCCCTAGCGACCTTGGCCATGCTCTCTTCCCACATCCTACGAACATTGGCTTCTCGGTCAAGTCTGTACTGCCAATACGCATCACGGTCGCGCGCAATGCGGAACAAATCTCCAACAAGGCCTTTGAGACTACTGACCGCAGCCTCGTAGGAATTGATCGCCTGGACTGCTGCAGGATCCGATATAGTCATGGATGGGTTCTTGGCCTTTTCTGCTTGCAGGGCAGCGGACACCTGCGCGAGGAGATCCAGCTGCAATTTGACTGATTGGGCAGTGATGTTGAAAGCGTCCTTGCTGACGGGCTGCACCTTGTCGCTGCTCACATCATCGCCGTAATCGTCTTCGTCATCGAGGTCGCCGCCGATGGACTTACCGGTGCGACTTTCGAATCTGCTCACCTCCTCGCCCCCTAAGCTGGCATCATAAGCGCTGTTGCCAAGGTCGTCGTCTTCGCCAGTGCTTGCTCCAGTGCGAGAGCCAGAAGGCGGGATCAATGCTCCACTGCTAGAAGGGCTGAGCACCGAGTTCCTGCCATTTGGCCTCGAACTTGCAGTGCTAACGGCATCACCCTCTTTGGAAGCTTGTTCAACCTTGGCTTGGCGGAGTGCTTCACTCTCGCGGTTCTGACGCTTCTCCTCCTCGCGTGCCTCATCCTTGCTCCACTGGATGGCATTGTTCAATGCCCAGAACCAGCGCTTAGCTTCAACCTGGTGGTTTGCTTTTAAGTGATACTTGACAGATGATTTGCCATGGATCTCGAAGCGCAGCTTATCCTGTGGGTCCATGTGGAGCTTGGCGATCCTCATGTTAATAGCTCCACGGCACGCAGATCCAATGTCGTCTGTATATCATTAGCGAGAAATGTCAGAAATCATCAGGAGGCATCGCCAAATTACCTTGGTGCTTGTAATAGCTCAAAACGCCGTCTTCCAAGACGAACCACCTCAGTTTGTAGCCCCCTGTGTAATTTGTCCACTTCTTCAGATAACCTTTCATCTCGCGACTTTCCTTGGAGCCCAGAGCGACTTCAGCAGAAGCTGGTCCAGATGCTTGTGCAGCCGCGCCGAGAATTGTCTTCTCCTGTATGCCGCGCTGAGCAGCAGCCGCGGCGGGAGACTTCTTGAGGATTGCCTTGGTCTTGTCGTCCTTCGTAACCTCATGGGGAAGCTTACCCTTCCTGTCCCGACGGAAGGGGTCCGCCCCATTCAGTAAAAGCAGCTGACACAGCTGGGTGTCCTTCTTCCTGGCAGCCTCATGAAGCAAGGTGCCCCCGGTCTCGACCGTTGCAGGATCTGTCGCGAGCTCGGGGCCGTTGACGTCTAGCGTCGTCTGGACCCGAGGATCCGTCAGCACAGCTTCCAGAGCTTTATAATCTCCCTTCAATGCCAGTTCCTGGATCCTTTTGACATTCGTGTCGATGAAGATGGACCTCGTTAGCTGCAGTTGCTGGAAAATGTCGGGCGTACGGGCCAAATCGAGCGGCGTCTGGCCTTGGTAGTTGGTCAAGGAGTCATTGATGCCATTCTGATCCAGCAGCATGCGCACAACGGGAGCGCGGCCCAACTGAGCAGCCAGGTGGAGTGGGGTGTTCCCATCTCTGTCCCTCCCGTTTAAATCAATGCCCGCACCGACGTTGGAAAGGATGAACTCAATGACGGGCAACTCGGCGCATTGGATAGCGAGGTGTAGTATTGTGGTCCCCTCCAAACGCACGCCGGACAGGGAAGCAACCGACGAGCTGCTCTGCCTTGCGCCGACCTGTGTTGAAGCTTCCTCCCGTATTGCCTTGGAGATGGCAGCAGTGTCGCCGTTGCGCAAGGCCTCGAAGATGCGGAACAGGCGCACAGACTGCTCAATGGATGCAGCCTTGGCGGTGGGAGAGGAGGGCGACTGTGAGGCGTAGGGAGGAGACAGAGCGTCGGAAGACGTGGCGTTGGAATTCGACATGGTGGTAGACAAATGCGGGCGGTGACGTGGGCCCTGAACGCTCGACCGCGAGGCGTGCACGGAGGAGGGAGGCGGAGAGGTGATGGAGGTCTGCGACGAGGCCGGGTTGGAGATTGCGTTGTCTTCGTCGGAGGTTACGGCAGCATCCTGCTTGGACGAGACGCGCTGCAGGAGCGACCTGACGGAGGATTTGTTCCTCCTATGGGTGCTAGCGCTGGATGCGATGTCAGACGTCAGCGGCTACTGCGATGCGAAGTGATGGCTGAAGAGAGCGGGCTTGGGGGCTTGGGTTTGAGGCGTCCGCGCGTGGTTGTCGCACAGCGCACTACGACAATGGGTGGGCGGACGTTACCTCTCCATGGCCAGCGGTAGGTTGGATTCAGGGCGCAGCGGCGGCGGGACAAGGACGCGCCGACAGGGGTGGCGGCACTGCGGAAGCGTAGCGCAGAGGCTATTGCTCGTTTGCAGCGTGCATCGGTCTGGGGAAAGTTGGGGGCCCTTCTGGACGCGCACAACGGCCAGCTGGAGTCTCCTTAGCACTCTCCCCCGCGGTGGTGATTTGGTAAAGGAGCACGCACGCACGCACGCACGCACGCTCTCTGCGGCCGCTGGCACTGGGCACCCGCGGCGGGAGTAGCCACTGCGTCACTGCGTCAGCGAGCAGGGGTCTGCGCCCACGAGAGCTTGCCCGTACACGGTTAGCAGCCATTGGGATTGCCACAAGTCAAACGAGCGCCAGGTCGCCGCAGAGCTTGCGCCGCGAATCATGCTGCCCGGCGCCGCAGCTTGCGCCCACCCCAACTCTCGCCGTTGCCCGCAGCCGGCTGCCTGTTCAGGCTGGTCCCATTGCACCACCTGCAGCTGCGAACGCCTCCGCCCCGACCGAAAAACAGCTCCTTGCCCACGCCGCGCGCTGCTGTTGATACCTTATCTTTGGTTTTCTTACCGCCGGCCTGGTTAATGTACAGTACATAGTTAGTATGTGGTACACAGCGCTAGTCTACATGTACGGTCTATTATTACGACTGCAGCAGGTTCTGGCCCGACTCTTTGGTTCCGGCTGCCTGTCTACCCGTTGACTAGCAGCACCACGCTGCCAAGCTGCCGTCGGAGGTCCTCCTTGTCTACATCGTGCGTGTCCTCGACTTCTCCCCACATGCCCGTTTGCCAGGAGACCTCCAGGCTACTAGCTTCTGCCGCCTCCTCGATGCCGAATCGACTTCCATCCGGCTGATCTTCGCGAATGTGTGCGAACTCAGAGCTCCACTCCGCCATCAATCGTGCTGCCACGAGCAAGCTTTTGCTCGCGAGAACGCCTCGCTCAATACCTGCGAGCTCCCAAGCTGGCAGCGCAGAGAGCCATCCCCTCACAACCTCAACTGTATTCGGCGGCTGCGGCACAGGCAGGATGCTGTCAGGCTCTAGGATGGGCCTGATCTCCACGCCTGGCCATAGCTTCGTGGTGAGAAAACCTAGGATTGGCTGCGCTGTCCGCATTTGTACTTGGCGGAGGCTCTCCGCGCCCTCCCTGCGGTCCTCGACATCATGGATACTCTTTTCGGGGGCCCAGCAGAGCAGAGTATCGGTGGTCAGATAGTTCATGAGCATCTTTATGAGGCTGTCCCGCACGCTTGAATCGCCCGCTGCATCGGCAGCCTGTATGTCGACAGCGCGTGATGTCAGCGACGTCAATGGGATATAGTGTTGCTTCAATGCCTGTTGCGCATTCAGCAGAAGATCCCACTCCAACGCGATGGCGGCAGCGAGCTGTTGTTTGTTCG
Organism: Neoscytalidium dimidiatum; assembly: GCA_037367355.1. Taxonomy (NCBI): domain Eukaryota; kingdom Fungi; phylum Ascomycota; class Dothideomycetes; order Botryosphaeriales; family Botryosphaeriaceae; genus Neoscytalidium; species Neoscytalidium dimidiatum. The sequence goes on along the minus strand of CM074695.1, from coordinate 1,961,569 downwards.
GAGGTATCGTCAGAATGTTCTTAGAAGCGGTGCGCACGGGTCGCGAATCGAGAAGAACTTGGTGGCCATCTACAGTTTCAAATGTTAGCCAATGATGCTGGTAGCTGCAAATATATAACAAGGTCCACCTACCCGGTGTCTGCTTGACGTGGACGTCGCGCCAAAAGCGTTTTTGCAGGGCGCTCGCAGGCTTGGATGGGTTGGCTGTCGCGTTGCGGCTCTGCTGGAAAAGCTCGGCTTGCTGTCGTTTGCGCGCGATGCGGTCTTCGGCGGTCGATGCTGCAGGCTTCGGCGGACCAGGTGGCGGGCCTGGCGCGGTGGGATGGGGTAGCGGTGTTGCAGGCTTCGGGGACGAACTGTGCAAACAGCGGCGCGCAGCGGCGTAGCGCGCCGAAGCACAAAGCGTCCGCGAGCCCGCGCGGGCAATGGTGGGCAGGGAGGCCATGGCTGGAGTGGTGATGGCGGCGTGGGCGGTGGTGATGTCGGCTTCGGTGGACCGGCGAGCGAAATTCACTGGAGATGGCCTGTGCAGGCGGGCTTAGATCAGAGGATCAGCCCTGGAGTCGGGCTTCCGCTTGCAGGCTGCATGATGTGGAGGAGAGGCCGCGGGCTCGGGGCGATCACGCAGTGCGAGCGCTAGGCCGGCTCGGGAGGCGTGAGCCAGGCCTTCTCCGCTTGTTGGCCGTGAGGCTGGACGTGACCACTGCCATTGGCACCTCTTGCCTCTGCCTCTGCCTCTGCCTCTTTCCACTACCAGGCACCATGCCTTTCCCAGCTTCCAGCCCCATAGCTGTGCCGTCGAACGTTGCTGCCACCACGCATACCCATTCCGCCCGAGGGTGCCACACGCAAGCTCATTAGTTGCGTGCTTCCCCAGTCCGCGTGCGCCGCGCCCCGGAGGCCTGCCATTGCGCCCAGAGCTTTTCGTGCCCCCGCGCCCTGGACGCCCACGCATGATAGTACGAAAACCACCAGGAGTCGCATACGCCTCGTCTGCTTGAGCCGCATTCTCTGCTCCGCGCGCGGCCTTATGCGGTTGCTGCGCTGAAGGATCCCGCACCGCGAGCCTCAGGACCCTTCGTCCCCGCATGGCCGCCATGGCTCCAGACCCCTCGACCGGCCAAGCGCTGCCGCAGCCGAAGGCTATCCGCTTCGTCACCAACAATGACGGTCCATACGCAAAGAGGCGAAGGATAAATTCGGCCTGTCTCACCTGCAGGCGCCGCAAGACGCGCTGCTCTGGAGAACGCCCCGCCTGCGAAACGTGCCTGAAAAACAACCACAACTGTGGTGGATATGGACCTGACTCAGACCAAGGGAAGGATAGCTCAGCATCCAGCACCGCTGGAGACCAGGCTGAGAGGCGACCGAGCATAGCACCAAGCTTCGACAAGCGATCGTCCCTATCCTCACCTCGTGTGCCTCCGCAGAAGCAGCAGCAATCCGAAGGTATAGGGATGACACGTCCTCCATTGCACCACAGCGCCTCCACCGACTCAGCAGTAATAGATCCCGCTCTGGAGGCTAGCACGAATGGGCCTGCCAGTGCTGGCACGGATGACGCAAGCCAGTCCTCAAGTAAATTGCTTGACCGACCGTTCCAACACCGCTTCCGCTAACACACTAGCAGGTCGCTATTCGTTAAGCCTGAGTATTCGCAATCGCATGCCCTACTTCCGCTACTTCGGCCCGACGGCGATCATGCCAGGGTTCAAGCAGATGGTGGTCAAGGTAAAGGGCAAGCAACACAGCACTGCAGGGACCTCAACAACTGATGGTGAGTTGATCCGGTCGAATCCCGATTATATGTATTCAATGAAAATCCAAGGCCTACAATCTCCTTCTGCCACTGCAGCTTCGCTCGGCCGTGTGACATCACAACAATCCACCGGCGAAAATACTACTCCGATGGAGATCCCCATATACGACGCCTCGTCCGTTCCTCCGCCGCCTCTGATCACGCATCTTTGCAAGACTTTTTTCGCTCACCTCGGGTGCAATTTCCCTTTCCTGCAAGAAGAACGCTTTATGCGTGACCTGGAAGAGAAGCAGGTGGACGCCATCCTTGTCGACTCGGTCTGTGCTCTGGCTGCCCGCTTCTCCACAGACCCGATGCTGGTCGGCCCACGCCAACCCGAAGGAGATTCGGAGCAAGCGGAGACACCTCCCTCGGAATATGGTAATTTGTTTGCGCAGAGGGCAAAGTCTGCGATTGCGGACACATTCGCATGCCCCAGCGTGGCAGTCGTACAGGCAGCCTTACTGCTTGCCTACGATGAATTTGGTGGCAGCCGCGACTCTGGTCTCTGGATGTACCTTGGCATTGCCATTCGGATGGCCCAGGACCTCGGTATGCAGACCCTGCAGGGTCTTAGATACGAAGGGCGAGATGGACCTACTCCAGAGAGCGTCAAGTTTGGTTCTACTTCCCGTAAAAGGGATAATACCCGACGAGAGCGGACTGCAGCATCTTCGCCGGAGGGGACCGATCCCAAAACAGTCGCGGAACAGAGAGCCGTGGAGCGCGAGAGAATCGACACGTTCTGGGCCGTATTTTTCCTAGACCGTGTTGTTTCGTCTGGAACCGGACGGCCTGTTTCTCTGAGAGATCAAGATATCGAGATCTCATTTCCATCTCTCGACACTGTGGATCCGGCAACGGGTTGGCCAGTACCTTTCCCAGCATTGATTCGAGTGATACATCTTTACGGCCGGGTGACAGATCTCTTGAATGGGATTAAAGAAATTTCACACGTCACACCCGATGTCATCAAGCAGCTTGCGTCTATGGAGAGCCTCTTGACGGACATCTATCAGAATCTCTCTTCGCGTCTGCATTTCAACGTCCTTAATTTCCAGCATTATCTCAAGAATGGCCAAGGGACGAACTTCATTCTTCTTCATTTCTGGTTCCATACCCTTATAGTTCTACTTCATCAGCCTACTCTTTTGAAAACGTTTGAGGGGGGGATCCAACAACTTTTACCAAACAGCCACGAACTATCTATGTCCTCTGCAAAAACAATCGCTGATATCCTCGCCTTCGCGGAGTTGGCTGACGCGAAAGCCGGTCTCGGCAACCCATTCACCAGGTATGATCCAGTAGGCAACCTTGCGCTCTGTCACTAACCGATTTCAGCCAACCAATTTACATCGCTGCTTGTGCTTTCTTGAAGGAGACCGCGATGCAATCAGCTTCATCTAATCCGCATTCAAGGCAAGGCTCCCCTCCACCAAACGGTCGCGGTCAAGAAAACAGCCGAGAAAGCAGCATACATGGAACATCCAATTTTGAAGAGAACGGTTCCCGCAATCGTTTTGACACGAAAGATGGAAGGTCCCAATCAGTGGCAGCAGAGAAGCAAATGGCCAAGCATACTCTGCTTGCCACAGCCGCTAACCAAAATTACCAGCGCTGCTATCGAGCTTTGCAATCTCTCGAGACATATTGGGCGGGCGTTAAATATATTTTGACCGTCTTGGATCAGAAGGCGAAGGGTGTTGTTGATCCTCTTCTGTATACAAGGGAGGAAATGGAGTGCGCTCTGGAAGTCCCGCAGCCAGAGCCATCTTTTGACACACCAGGCTGGCGACGCAAACTATCCTGGGGAGCCTACATCGGGCCTCAGAACAGTTCAGAGAAAGACCAAGGTCCCGTTGCTGCTCTCAAGAGCAGCAGAGGCCCGAATTTCGGTATCCCGGGATCTCCTATGGCGGATCCGAACTCAGGTTAGTTGTAGACCGATTTCTAGGATTCAAGCAGGCACTGACGAGAAATTGAGCAGCCATCGGCTGGTCCCTGACCGGGACCATGAACTCACCAAGCACAAGCCTAGCCGTTCTCTACCCAACAGAAAGCCGTGACGGCGCATCACGCCGTCCACAAGACGGTGGCGGCGTGAGCGCGTCCATTTCATCAGTAATGGCACAGGGTCAAAACTCGCCGCAGCAGCAGCGGAGCGGCATACTAACGCCGCAATCATCCAACATGCAGACCCCGCTGCCCCGCTATCCCAACAACACCCAGATCTTCGCCCAACCCAACACAGCTGCCGCGGCGCCCACCAGCATGCAACCCCCGCCCCCACCCGCCAATACCTCGTCTGCCTACGTGTCCGACCCGGCCCTCGTCTCCGACGCCGACCTCCTCCTCAACCTCCACTCCCCCTACTCCACCGCCTCCTCCCCCGCCGGCGGTCGCGCTCCCCAGGGAGCTACGACCCACACCCCAGCCTCCGCAACCGCCCCCGTCAATCCGCACTCCCCTACCGGTCCCTACCCAAGCCAGGGCTCGCACAACCTCGGCGCCACGGGTATGCCGGGCGGCCCGCCACACGTCGGACCCATTCCCTTTGGTGACATGATGATCGAGAGCCAAGACATCGACATGAGTGCCCTGGGCGACAACATGGTCACCTGGCTCGAATGGCTGCCACATGAGATGGTCACGTTCTTCGATCCGACTACGGGCGCGGCGACAGCGGCGGATGGGGGCGTCGGTCCGCCCGGGCATGGGGATGAGGGGAGGTAAGGGATCAGGACAATGATCCTCGTTTTCTAACATCTTCTATCTCTCTTTCCATGGCGGACGATTGTGATGATGGTATGTAAGTGTGTCATGTCTCTGGGAGTTCTCCAGCGTGGAAGGGAGTGAACAAATGGATGGATGGATGGGTACGAATACTATGGTTTGTATGAAAAAACTGGAAGCAAAAAAAAAGTTCAGGATAGTCTCGGGTGGACCGATTGTATAGGTGGTTGGATACGGATCCAAGGTTCTTTCTATCTTCTTACGATTCCCTTATTCTGTATTTCCTTTTCCTTTCCTTTTTTTTTTTTTGGATCGATGTTGATCCTTTTCATATCACACCCAAAAATGTATTATAGCGATGTCGCAGGTCCTCAGTCTGCTCGAATAAAGCGTTGCTGATCGATCTGTACTTCTCAAGCATCGTCTTTCAGTGAGCTTGGGTTTCGCGCCAACAAAGCTACACCATGTGGACCGCTTGAACGTAGACATTTGAATAAATGTAGATAGAGTCGATGTTGGGAATGTGCAACTTCATTGATTCGGATATACGAGGAGCCTGACAATGGACTGCACCAAACTGCCGCCCTGAAATCAAACAAAAGCAACGCCATCGCTATGCGACAGGGGAAATCCCGGATATCCTATCCCAGTACAAGAGAGAGGTAACCTTGAGTCCATCTTTCGCCAACAAGACGCCAACAGCCGTTCCCAGACCTCGTGCAAAATCCATAAACACCCCTTGCCCGTGGCGGGAACTGTGCGCAAGCATGCAGAAACCGATGTCCAAGAAACCCAGTCGAGACGAAAGGCAAGAGCGAGAGCCAAAGAACCACACAAACAAGCCATCGTGACGAAGCTACGAAGGCCTAGCAAGTAAGAAATGTGCAAAATCTCCGAAATCTCCTTTACCCCATACCGCCCTGCCCACGACCCATGGCCTGATTCCAGCCCATACCCATTCCCATGTTGCCGCCCATGCCCATGTTCCCGCCCATCATGCCCTGCTGCTGAGCCTGCTGTTGCTGCTGGGCCTGGCGCTGGGCGAGGATCTGCTGCTGGCGCATGAGACGTGCCATGTAGGCCTGCTGGTTCTGGGGCTGGTTGCCATCGCCGCCTCCCTGCTGCTGTGCCTGTTGCTGCATGCGCATCTGCATCTGTTGCATCTGCTGCATGGTCATGCCACCCATGTTGCCCATGCCAGCAGGTACGCCCGCGACACCTGCGCCCATGCTCATCTGGCCGCCCATCGTGCCCATGTTCATGCCGCCCATGTTCATCTGACCCATGCCGCCGCCCATGCCGTTCTGGCCGCCCTGGCCGCCTTGTTGCTGGTGTTGCTGGGCTTGGTTCTGAATCTGCTGCTGAACAATGCCCCAAGCCTGCGCGATCTGGCCGCTGCGGATCATGTTCTGGATGGGAGGAGGAATGGAGCCGTTGTAGTGCTGCATGATGCGACGCATGATCATGTTCTGACGCTGTCGTGCCATCAGAGCTTGCTGTTGTTCCGGTGCCATATTGGCTGTGTTCACGTTGGGAACCATGTTTCCACCCATCATGCCTTGCTGCCCCATGTTGCCGCCAGGCCGTTGTTGTCCTTGTTGTTGCCCCGGATTGGGTGAGGCCGACTGAGCCATCTGTTGACGCATTTGTTGAGCGAGTTGTGCATTGTAAGCGTTCGGCGTACTGTTGTTGGAACCCTGGTTGCCGTGCTGCGCCATCTGGGCCTGGGCCTGTGCCTGAGCCATTTGCTGTTGCCGCAAAATTTGCAGTTGGTCCGGAGTCATGTTTTGAGGCGACCCAGCCATGGCAGCGCTTTGCTGTTGTTGCTGCAGCATTTGGTTGCGACGCATCTGATGAATGCGCAGCATCTGTTCGTGAGAGAGGTTCTGAGCCATTTGTCCGCCTCCAGACATCATCGGTGTACCCTGCATACCCCCAGCTGGGCTGCCATGCTGATTTACTCGACCTGGCTGAGGCGTCATATGGCGAGTGACTGGAACGGCCGGGCCCATCTGAGGCGTATTCATTGGCATCTGCGGAGTTCCGTGGGTGCTTCCTGGATGCTGGCTGCTGTGTTGGCGACTCATCTGGCGAGCCATGCTTTGAGCGCCCGCAGAATGAGGAACAGCAGAGGGTGGTCGGGGTGGGCTGCCTGCCTGACTTGACGTCGTTGGCGCCATCGGAACGCCGCCCATGGCGTGGTTTGCGACCGCATTCGCATTCATGACAGGCGAAGCTTGCATAGGTGTTTGTTGACGAACCATAGGAGAGTTCTGCTGCGCTTGGCTGAATTGCGTGTGCAAGGGCGTTCCCATCGCGCTGCCTGCTTGAGCCTGAGCCTGAGCCTGAGCATGGCGTCGCATCTGCTCTGCCTGCATCGCTTGCTGCTGCTGTTGCTGGCGCTGGGCCATGATCCTGTTCTGCTCGGCCTGTTGAGCATTTGCTTCGGCTTCTCTTCTCCGTATGGCTTCAGCATTAGCTTGCTGCTCGCGCTTGAGCTGAGCCTGGCGGACTTCCTCCTCCTTCTTGACACGCTCGTTCTCCTCATGGGCGATCTTGATATTCTCAAGGACCTTGAAACGAGAGAAGCGGGGCTCAAACGCCGCAGCTCCACTCCTCATGCCCTCGCCCTCACCGTTCATCTGCCCAGCGCCGGCAGCCGGTGCTGCAGTATCACCGAAGAGCATGAAGTTTTGGTCTGCAGCAAACTGCGCCTCATCGGCAGCCAATTCAGCCGTCGTCCGCTTCCGGGTTTTAGGCGCTGGCGGATCATGCTTGCTCATTGGATGAGTCGTTGCTTCTATTATGTCCTGGCTCTCAAGCAGACTGTGGACTGGCTCAAGGAATAAGGCGGGCGCAGTAGAATTGATAACATCTGCCTCGAAGCTGTGCACATTTGTTTCATCGAGAATCATCTTCTGACGCTTAGACGCAGGAGCGCGGGCAGCGGAAGGGGTCGGTGGCATAGAGGTCAACGGTGTCGGAGGATGAGCTGACATTGGGGTGGCTGCTGCTCTTGATTGCTGCCTTCTGGACGCGGAGGGGTCCGGCATAGGAGTGTTCGCTAGTAGCTCAATTTCCGTCTGTTGCGACAGTGGCGTCGGAAAGAGCACTTTGGTTGTCACTCTCGGGACCTTGTTCACAACCTTGGTATCTTCTGCGGCGGAGTTCTCGGCTTTCGTCTTGTTTTCACCTGCCGATGATGAAGGACGATTTGCCTGGTCAGACTTGGGTGGCGGAGAATCGCCTGAGGAGGATTTCGGTGGCGATGGATATGGAACATATGGCGAGGGCGTCAAATATTCGTTCCAGTTATGTATTGAAAACTGGGACGTCTTGCTTTCCTTGGTCGTGGTATTGGTGACACCCGCCTGGGTTTTTGCATCGGCCGAGCGGTGATCGACCAACTGGACAATGAGGCAACCATCGTAAAATTGCACACCAGCCCGGAGCATTTCCTCCAACATGAAATGTGGAATTGTTCCATCTCGGATGTGTTGCAGCAATGGACGCATAGGAGAGTTGTAGGGAAAGTTTCCGTCCTGCTGCTCGAAGCGAAAGTGGTGTTGGTGGAGGTGGACAATCAACGAAGGCGGGGAACCTTTGAATTTTTTCAAGATATACTGCTCCGTGACGACTGCGACGCTGTCAGAAAGTGCGCGCATTATGCCTGCAATACGTGCAGTCCTCAACTTACCAAACGGCCTCTCCACAACTTTATCCACAGCGGCAGCTTCCTCAGCGTCACCCTGTGTGTTCCTTGTACTGCTGCGCAACTGGGATGGTCGCTGGGATTCGCGGCGTTGGCGAAGGCCCTGCAAAGGACGGACTGGGCCCACAGTCGACATAGTGGCAGATTCCAGGGTAGATCAGCGCGTGCGAGACGAGCGACGGAGAGTCGCAGGCGATCACGACAATGGCGCGCTTTTCATAGAGGAGTCGCAGTCGGCGCGGGTGGCGGTCGGATTGGCAGCAGACTGCGGCTTGCGACGCGACAACAAGGGACGGGGACGCGTCGGAGGAGATGCGCGATGGGACGTTCGGGGATGCGGGCGGGTGGTGGAGAGGTGCGGTGATGTCGGGGATGCACATGCGGCTCCGGGCGAGCCTACCGGCCCAGGCAAGCAGCGGTACTCGAGTAAAGCCATGGAGCGGAAGGCTAGCCGCTGCTCCCCCGGTCTTGGCGCCTTCCGCTCAAAGCTGACCCAGCGAGCGTTCCTGGCTCCTGCAAGGAACAAAGACCAACGCTATGATGCAATCAACTCGCTCCCCGCAGCCTCAACCAAACAACCACCTTTTCCATCATGGCTGAAATAGCTGCTGGCGCTGTTGTGGCCGAACAGGTCGTTTCGACCACCCTCGAAGGCGGCGCCGTCGCCGGATACGCTATTGCCAAGAAAACAATGCCGTTGAAGGCTACCTTCACGCGTATCGCTGTGTCGTGAGTAGTTTCTCTTACTTCTATTTGACGTCAAGCTAAGCTGCTGTGAAGCGACCTGATTCGTCGCCATTCTCACACAATCAGTATCATCAACGGGAAGGCGTATATCTTCGGGGGCGCCTCTCAGGACGGTTCCTTGGCCGGCAACGAATTTCATCAACTGACCTTGCCACTCAAGGACAAGGACGAGAATATTGACTACAAGTGTATTCCGGCGTTGGCTGTGGACGATGGATCCGCCGTACCTCCAGCCCGTGCGGGTCACTCGGCATCAGTCTATGGGAATAAAATTCTCATATACGGTGGACGCGATCAAAAAGGCAATTCCGTCGAAGAAGGGTCCAAGCTGTGGTCGTTCAACACCGATACCCTGAAATGGACGCTTATGGATACTCAGGGACCAAAGTATTGCCACTACTATCACGGTGCTGCCATCCATAAGAGCTCTCTTCTCATTTATGGAGGCTTCAGTCGTCCGGCAGGAACAGATGACCTGCGGCCGTTGCCGAGTCTGAGCTCCATCGACGTTGCGACGGGCGTCTGGCAGGCTCATGAAGACCAGACATTGTCGCATGTGGGTACACCTGCAAGCCTTGTCCTCGCTCAGGAAAAGGCTTTCACCGTGGGCATAGACACCAAGTTCCAGTCTCCGGTCCACTTCTACAATCTACAGGACAGCTCTGGGGCCGCACGTTGGGACACGATTCCTGTGCCTTCCAACCCTCTAGTGCCGGGCCCTGATACAGACAGAGATGGTGCTGTTGCACTGCCTATCTCCACCGGTCATGGACGTAACTATCTGCTTTACATCTTCGGCCAAAAGCGCAGTGATGGCCAACCGTCCGATCTGCCTCCCAGATCCAAAGATTTCTTCAGCGATGCCTGGACATTCCAGCTCCCTTCAACCAGTCCTTCTTTGGCGGTTGTAAAGGACACTGCTAGAGATAAGCTTGGAATGGACTCGGGCGAAGGTAGCTGGGCGGAGGCTGAAGTGAAGCTGCACAAGGAGGAATTTTCGCACGAAGGCAAGGTTCATCCTGGGCCGAGGTCGTTCTTTGCTGCCTCTAACATCGACGACAAGACTATTATCCTTTGGGGAGGCCTCAATCCGAAGCAGGAAGTTGAGGGAGACGGTTGGATTATCAAATTAGAGTAAGCAATAAGCTGTGTGGCGAGAGATCTCTGGGGTCTATTATTACTCAAGATTGCACATGGTATTTCACTATAGTAAACATACGAGCTATAGAGACATGGTTATTTCATCGGGACTTTAATGTGACATGTCGTGTTTGAGTCAACAATACATATGATGAGTTTCACTTGGTACTTTTGAGGTCACATTAACGGCGATCCATCTTGTAAGCGTAGGAGGAGATACACAAAAAGTATATTATTCACGTAATTCAAGAAATAAATATCATCTGCTCCAGCTATCGCGTTACAATCGTTCACGCGCAATCCTTACCACTCTTGCTCGCTTCTATAAGTCGAACTGAAGCACGGTGATTGAATGGATTGGCACATTCCAGATGAAGCTACCGTTGGCAGATTTAGCCGGTAGATCAGTTCCGTTGACACCCAGCGCATATGGGACGATGGCCGTTTGGTTATTGACATAGTTGAAGCCGTTGATGTCGTCGTTTTGTAATATGGTACCGTTCACCTTGCTGTAAGCTGCGTCGATTGAGACGCTCAAAGGAATGGTACGGTTGCCAGCGTTGATGACCTGGATTTCATCAGCTAGTGATCTTAATACCTCAATATAAATGGTAGATAAGAAAGCAGCTAAAAGCGCTTTGAAATCGCAGAAATCACGAGGATTGAGGACTTACCTTGAGGTAGATAGAACCTGTATCCTCCTCGATGCTGCTCTGCCAATACAACGGATTAAAATCACCTTGCGTGTTGGTGATCGGCAAAGTCTGGGTGCCATGATAGTGGGCAAACAACCATTGTTGCCAGTAGCTGGTGCTAAGCACGGTCTTGCTGGGATCGGCCTCAAAACTGATCATATCTGGCGTCCAATTGTACCAATTCCTGTTCTGCAAGCTGGGCGCATACGAGTTCAGCTTGACTGTATTGGGGTTGCGTTCGGCACCCAGCGCGTAGATGCCCTCGGCAATCGCGGAGATCATGCGCGGATAGTACACGTGAATATCGCTGGGATTCGAGAAGTTGACGACGCCGTCGGGCGTGTCGACTTGGTACACGCTGTACTCGCCAAGCAGCACTCCGACATCTTCGTTGCCCGTCGAAGTCTGCCAGTTATCGTAGAAATCAAAGTTCTCGAGGAAGTAGCTCGGCTCCTGTGATGGAATGTTAGAATGCATCAGCTTCAGGAGATTGGTATTTGAATTCCTACCTCATAATGATGAGTGTCCCAGTACGCTCCAGCCGGAATATCAATTGTGTAATCCGGGTTTTCATTGTATGCCGATGAGATGTAAGTGATGTTCGGGTACTTGGCCTTCAACCCCTCGTACAGGTACACCCAGCGGCGTGGATAAGTGCTAGAGAACCAGTCTTCATTACCGATCTCAATGAAGTCAATCTTGAAAGGCTCTGGGTGTCCATGTTCAGCGCGGAGAGCTCCCCACTTGGTCGAAGTGTCCCCTGTGACATATTCCAGCTCATCCAAAGCCTCTTGCAGGACTTCGTCCATCCGATCTTGAGGCCAATCCGTGCCGGATTGACCCCACACATCGAGTGAGAAGCCTGCATACACCGCAAGAACTGGCTCAATCTCCATGTCTTCGCACCATTCGAGATATTCAACGAGACCCAAACCGTCTGTGTTGTAGTAGTTCCAGTTACCTGGCCGACCTGGGCGATCCTTGAGGGGCCCGATTGTTTTCCACCACTTCCAACGCTTATCTACCGAGACTCCTTCAAGGTTATTGCCACCAGGAAAGCGCAGGAAGCGCGGCTTCATGTCGTAGAAAGCCTGCGCGATATCTTTCCGAAGGCCGTTGGGGCGGTCCTTGAAGGTCTCGGGGAAGAGCGAAAAGAGCGAGAAGTACAAAGTTTGACCAGCAACCTCGGAGGCATCCATGGTAAGGGCAAATGTGTTGTTTGAATTAGGCGCCGTCACAGTGTTAACAATCGATGCGTTGAGCTGGGTGTAACCCAGAACAGGAACGTCGACAGGACCGATCTGCTCCGATACCCAGACCTCGCCCGTGAGGTTAGAGCGCAACGAGACAGTGAAGGTGGTCTGGTTGTTGAGATAGCGTGGCTGGTTGGCAGACACGAAAAAGGACGCATTGTAGGTTTGAGGAGAAACGTCCATACCCCACCAGCCATAGTTGAGAACGCCAACTTCGCCTGTCGCGTTCGCCGGGATATCGATTTGCAATGAGGTGGGAAGAGCGTCAGAAAGAGGGTGAAGCGTATCCAAAGTCAACCTGACGTTTCCAATGGGTGCCCATCCGGTCAGGACGGGGCCATACGGGACAATTGGATTCTCACTGTCAATGATCACATTGCCAGTCAAGCCATCAACGGCTCCGGGGATGATGTTTGAGCCTAAAAGTGGTTGGCAGAATGCTCAATGGCTCGTCAAACGAACGACTGACCTTGGAAGGCTCTGTTGGTCAGGAGCTCAGCATAAATGCCACCGTCGCCAGAGTGGCTGATATCCTCGTGCATCAACCCATACAGATAAGGAGCCGTCTTGTTGCGGAGGGAAGTGTCCTTGGTGTTAATTTGCAGGGCCACGCTGCTCACGTTGGTTGCTGTGGCGTTGATGAACGGAGTAGCTGAGGCCTGACGTGCTTGACGAGGAATTCGAGCGTAGGTGGAAGGAAAAAGAATGGCAAAGCCCAAAAGACCTGCTGAAACGGAGCTCAGCATCGTGAAAGAAGAAAAAACAGCAACAGGCGGAGCGGGGAGGGGGCACAGAGCAGCACGGCGGGAAGAGTGGTATCTACAGAAACTAAATAGCACAGCGTGCGCAGTAGCGGAAATTTGCACAGCGCAAGGCGCGGGGACGAGGCGCGGCAGCCATCGTTGACGAGCTCGGCAGACGCGCCGCTGTCAGACGGGCACGATGCAGGTACAGGACCTCAGACACGAAAAGGACGCGGTGGGCTGACCGGTTCTGCTGAGTTGGGAGCATAGATGACGGGGGTGAGAGCCGGGTAAATGGCAACCCCGGTCTTCGTCATTGGATGCGGAGAATTCTGGGGTAGCTGGGTGTGCAGCCACACGGCAGCGGCGCCGCTTTCTCTCTAGGCACTCGCCTTGGTGAGCAACTCCTCTGCACTAACGACATGAAGAAAGGTCCGCAGTCGGCGCAAACGCCTCCGAGTTCTCCGTGGCAATTTTTCCGCGAGTCCCATGCTCCCGCGTGCGCCGGCCTAGCTCTCGGACGTGCCCCGCGGGCGGTATGCGAGTGACCAGATGCGCTAAAACGAAGATCGATCCACCGGAGACGGGGTGGACCGTTGAAACGGCAAACAGAATGGACAAGGGTAGGACCGGCGGTGGGAGAGGAACCATAAAGTGGCTTGATTTAAGGAGCTTCACGGGAATCCTGTGCCGTCTATTTACCTTGTACGCCGCAAAAGAGCCTCGTTAAGAGACAGCCGCCCATTCATGGCGCTGAATATGATTGCTCGACTCCGACCCAATGCCTTCCAATTGCCCAAACATAGCCTACTCATCTTCCTCTCCATCGCTCTCTAGGTCGGTCCGCTCAACAATCAGATTGCCGCTCCGTCCAATGCGCTCGCGGATGGTGCCGCCTTTCTCCAAGCCGAATTCTTCGCGAGGCATGGGCGACACAAGAACGAACTTGTACTCATGCTCGTACGAAGCGGGCTTCTCCACTTTCTTCTCTGCCGAGCCTTCCTGCAGGAATTCGTAGCATTCGACGAATGCGTAGAGCTCCTCGATCTGCGTGTCCGGGGCAAATCTCCTGACAACCCTATCCCCCGAAGGCATTCGGAGGCTGATTCGAACGACGTCATTCACGTCACTGCCCGGCTCGGGAGCAACAGACTGGGCCCTCCATTTCCTCCACTGCTCAACATTGCGTGCCTCCCTCTCTTTCGCCTCTTGCCTTTCACGTTCTTCCTGCTCCGCAAGCCTCCTTGCCTCTTCCGCAAGCCGTCGCTGTCGTGCCCTCTCTCTGTCCTGTGCAAGCGAACGTTCATAGGCTGTATCCTGAGCTTGGCGCAGATTGCGAGCCGCCTGCTGTTCTGCCCTCGTCGCACGAACACGGTTCAACGAATCCGAGTTTTGAGCAATGGCGGTCTGCAACCTTGACAAGAAAGTCGATGGCGGGGTCGGGCCAACTATGCGAGCAACAACAGACATAGCGGTGGAAGAGACGGAGGGCGTATGCACAATCAGGCCCGCGAATGGGAGCTTGGTGCAGTTCAGTGCATTAGATACTTGATAGGCCTCAGCATCCTGAACATTTCCAGCCCACACGATGATGTTGTTCTGCGGATCCTTCAGGAAATTTACTACCTCAGGTGCCAGCAACGTCTCGCGGATGTGGGATGCTGTGTCATCGTGCTCCGGAGAAATCAAGATGACCAACAGGTATTTGAGTTCCTTCTTGGCCAAATCAAACGCTTGTGCGTAGCCACCCTCGAAGAAGGGTAGCTCATGGCTCCCATACTCTTCTTCAAACTCCCGTATGAACCTAGCCGCAGTGTCCCGGGGGTTCAGTGGCCGGCGTCCGCTAGTATCTCTCCTCCGGCCTTGCGAAGCCGCTCTGCTAGCGAAAAGGCGCGGCAGAAACGGGAAAAGGTAGGAGAACAAGTTGAAGAAGCGTGAAACGATGCTGTAGGCGAAGCGGAATGGGAAGATGATGACGGAGAGTAGCAAAGGAGCTTGCTGGGTAACCTGGCTCTCTGGTTGCGGCACGACGCGAGGTGCAGGCTCAAGATTGCGCGCGTCTCTGGGCGAGAAGCGCCTTGGAGTTCCAAACCCATTTGCGAGAGTCTCCCTTCTACGCGGGTCTTGGGGCGCAGCGACAGGTTCCTCGGGCACAGCGGGCTCGGCGGGCTCGCCGTCGAAGAACCTAGAAATAGCGATCTTGACTACAGTTGGTACGGGGCGATAAGCAGAGACGGATGAAGAGTAGGGACGACGCACCTGGACGTTCCATTGACAGCGCTGTAGGAGCGGAATGGCTTGCTCGACGCTCTGGTCGGTCACGGAGGTGAATTGCTGGAGGGCCAGCTGCTGGTCCTCGGACAGCTGGCCGATATCGATGCTGGGCGCGGCCATGATGCGGACGAGGGCAGACCGTGGCCGCGGGCGGCAGCGACAGCGGAGGTTGGATGGCGCAGGCGTGCGGAGCTGAGGGAGCGCGGGCGCGGATGCTTGGGATGGGCGAGCGGACAAGGTGTCTCTCTTCTGGAAGCACGCGGCCCTGGGGCGCGGCGGCTGGCGCCAGCTGTATGACGCAGGCAGGGCGGTGACCAGGGTGCCGCGAAGCTTCCGATCAGAGCGGCCGTTCGGCGCGGCTGGGGGCGCTGGCGTCTGGCATCAGCGCACCTTCGCCCACCCTCCAGTCCGCCGACGCGCTGAAGGCGTTCGACGCTCACCCACTCCTCTATCACCCGTGCCGATGGATGGCCTTTATTCGTCCGGCCCGCGACAACTCTGCCACCGCCACCCCGGCCCCGTCTCCGCCGCCGACTCGGGCGGCCGCCGCTCCCGCTCGTTCGACTTGTAGCCTCCCTCACCCCGCGCGCCTGCCCGACCATGCTGCATGAACTCCTCCTGCGCTGATGGCAGCAATTGGAGGAAGCCCGGGTGACAGCCGCCGGGCAGTCGCTTCGCCGAGACCCAGCAAAGGACGTGGTACTGCTCCGCGCGAACGCCCGCCCCCCATCTCCCCTCCACCGCTGCTGACCGCGCCGCGCAGACTATAACCCCAAGAGCAACATACTTTGTCGGAACGTCACCATCTACGGCCATTGCCGTCACGAACACAATGGCTGCGTCTTCCAGCACGATCCCTCCAAGATAGCCGGCGCCCACCAGTCCGAGAACAAGAAGCGCTTCAACGTCGACTCGCCATCCTTCACTCCCCTGCAACCATCCACCAACGGCGTCACCTCCTCGCCCCGCGCCACTACCATATCCCCGAAGGCTGCAAATGCCGCTGTCTTTACTCCCAAGTCCGCGGTCAAGGCCAACCAGGCCGTCCATGCGAAGGAGCCGACACCAGAGTGGCATGGGCACGACTTCCAGGAGTTCGTGCCGCAGGGCTATGATGTCCAGGTGAGTCTCTCTGTGGAGCTGTTTATGGCTATGTTCTCGCTCCTGTTGTCGCTTTCGGCCACTTGGTTCTGTTGGTGCACTTGTATCTCCTGAGCGTGTTTCAGGCTGTGCTAGTTTGGAGTCGCCGGGCTATTTGCTGTGCTGGGAACACCATGGGTCGCGTGTGCCGTTTGCATTCGCAACTTCCTCTTTTGCCCAACATGAGGAACTGTTCTTCAAAACATATCATCTCTGAATCCTTGTGTGGGGCCTAACAATTCCCAGGGCGACAGCGCTGTGCAGGCTGCTGCCTTGAACCCATACGATACCTTTGCAGCTTCCTCTGCCATGGGTGGCATGAGTCCCGCCAATCATGCTGCTCAACTCAATCCTTATACTCAAGATCCTGCCGCAATGGGCGGCGCGGCTTTTTTCCAGAACACGGCTGGATTTACCCAACCTATTCAATACCACCTCTACGCCCCTATGGGCCCCCATCCGGAAAATCTGCTGGCTTACCAGAAGACCACTCACGACTTCTTCATTCCTGACCATCTCCGAGAAGACTTGCAGCGCAAGTCAGAGGCAACTCGTCAAATTTTGCCGAACTCTTCTCTACCCAGTGCCGTAGACCACTTCCACTCTCTTGTTCCATTGGACACGAACAACCAGAAGAACGCGTCTCTTTTTGGATACCCCACTTGGGTTTACAAGGCTGTGTCCAGTAAGGATGGTCTTACCTACACTCTCCGAAGGCTCGAGGGATATCGCTTGACGAGTGAACAAGCCATTTTCTCCGTAAGACCCTGGAAGCGCATTGATAACGGGAGCATTGTGGCTATCCATGATGCATTTACTACTCGAGCATTCGGTGACAGTTCCCTGATCTTCGTAACCGACTACCATCCCCTCTCCAAGACGCTCTCGGAGCAGCATCTTAATGCCACTCCCCGTGGGTATCACAACCGTGCAAATCCGCACACTGTTCCAGAAGCAGTCATTTGGGGCTACATTGTCCAAATTGCCTCAGCGTTGAGAGCCATTCATAGCAACAACTTAGCGGCAAGATTAATTCACCCGAGCAAGATCCTGGTTACTTCGAAAAACCGGATCCGCCTCAATAGTTGCGCAATCTTAGATCTGCTCAACTTTGATAACATCCGCCCTATGCAGGAACTGCAGCAGGAGGACTTCCAGCAGCTCGGACGTCTCATTATCACGATAGCAAGCAACAACTCCATTAATCCAGTCAATGTGCAGAAAGCATTGGACATACTTTCCCGCAGCTACAGTAAGGATCTCATTGATTGCGTTTCATGGCTCCTCAGTCCGGCTCCACCGGCGCAGGGGATGCAGGCGCCAGGGATTGCACCTAAAGACATTACTACATTCATTCGATCCATTTCGGACAAGATGGCCATCCTCCTCGATAACACTTTCCATGCTGAGGATAGTCTCACGTCCAATCTTGGCCGGGAGCTGGAGAACGGTCGTCTCGTGCGCTTGATGGCGAAACTCAACTTCATCAACGAGCGTCCAGAGTTTGAGAACAATCCTCAGTGGTCCGAGACTGGCGAACGGTACTACCTTAAGCTTTTCAGAGATTACGTATTCCACCAGGTAGATGGGAACGGGCACCCCGTCGTGGATCTAGGGCATGTGATCAGCTGCCTCAACAAACTGGACGTGGGTAGCGACGAGAAGATTTCGCTAGTCAGCAGGGACGAGCAGAACGTACTAGTGGTCAGCTATAGGGAGGTCAAACGAGGTATCGAGCAGACTTTCAACGAGTTGGTCAAACCAAAGAGGAGATGAAAAGATTGTGCCTTTACGCGGGAATTTTACATACGCCCCCAAAAAAGGTCTGCTTAGATGGTGGAAGGTGCTGAATTGAACGGAATTTTATCTTTTTTTTTCCTCTCTACTTCCTTGGTTTTTTCTTCTGATGATGAGGTGGAAGCTGCTGAGTTTTATACACGTCGGATGGTCGGCGGATGAACGGATGAGTGAAATGATTCGATCAAGCTTGATTGGGTTGTGGAGCGGCTGTTTGGTAGAACTCACTCATGAAATACATATCGATTCGACTATATCCGACGAGATCATGGAGAATTTGTCGGCCAACAACTTCTGGACGACCTCAGCAAGGACCTTCGACAAGAGCATAGCTTAATTGCAACCTCCGTGGGTCAAGTCGGAGTAAGATAGGCCAGATGTGCCAGCGGGAATGGCCTGACGCTCCGACGTTGACGGACTTCTCTTTTATTCCTTTGGTGGAATGCCATGCGCTAATTTCCCAGACAATATGGGAATGGCCTTTAAGCCAACAAGAACGACAGGCTCCTTCTTTTTCCAGTTACAAGCTCATTTTTCAGATACCTAACAACAAGAATCTTTAGTTCCCCGGTCAATTAACGTCATGTATTTATATCAGAGAACTTATTTCTGGCTCCATCATCGATTGTTAAGAAGAAACTCTGATATCGTAAATCAGATATAGTAACGGAAATAGGAATTTCAATAGTAATGCTCTATCGAACGGTGGAAACACTGGGTCCGCCAGCGAGGCTCTCATTTGAGAGCACATCAGAGCTGAGATTTAAAAAGTTCTTCTTGAGAAGCTCGTTCCCGAAAGAGCATATTGATCACATGCGAGGAAGTATAAGTCAGATTAGGTTCAAAACATTACGAGTTATGGAAGTATGTCCACTAAGTCTACTGGTATAACGAGAGAAATAGGAGGGTTTCAAGGCCACCCTCGAATGATGAAGACCATGAGTAACCCGCGACTAAATTTAAGAATGTGGTTTTCCCTTTTGTGATTGTCCTGCCGGAGTTGGAACTTTTTAATTACCGGCGTAAAGAGCCTTGCCCTTATCTTCGGGGTCAAGGGTATAGCCGAAGCTGTAGGAGACGCCCCAGAAGACATTGTCGCGCCACTGGCCGACGTTGGTGGTGGACTCGTCATAGGTGTGGCTGTCCTGGTACATGGAGCAGTACATGCCAGTGGGCTTGGTGCCGTCCGACAGGACGTAGACGTTGAAGAAGTTGCAGGCATCGTACGCGAAGTGGTCAGCGTCGCCGTTGATAGTGTGGCGGATGTGCTGCTTGTCGAAGGCAGTGGTCTCGGTACAGACAGTGGCACAGAGGCTTACGTCAAAGACGTTGAAGAAACGCATGCCAATGTAGCCGGGGGCCTGGACAGCGCCCTTGAGGGTTATGGGGGCCGTGAAGCCAGCAATGGTCTTGGCCTGGAACGGGGACTTGTTGTAGCCGTTCGAAGCTGTGATCACGGTGTGGAACCACTGAGAGCCGCTGCCGCTCCATTGGCCAACGTTGGTGGCAGTTGACTGGTCGACTGGGAGACCCCAGATGCTGCACTTAAGGATAGCCTTAGAAGCAGGGTTGGGGAGATCGGCTTTGCGAGAATGTCAATAAAAATCCAAAAAAGAGCAGTATAAACAGAGGCTGGTACATACCAGTTGGGCTGCACGTAGGAGTACGCTCAACGAACACGTTGAAGCCCAGGCAGTCCTTGTTGTCGTCACACTTCTGGGCGCAGGCAGAAACGTCATAGGTATCGCTTGAAGGATCGAAATTATCCTTAAGCAAGTAGTAGGTCAAGTAGCCACTTCCTTCAGTGGCGCCAACTTCATTAGTGAAGGAGCTTGAGTAGCCGTTCGGAGTAGCAGCGCCAGTGGCCTTTGCAGCAAACGCTGTGTTGGCAAGGAAGGCATCGGTAGTGTCATCAGAGCCCGCAGCCGAGCAGGAGTCCCTCCTGGCAAGACTCCTCTTGGTGCTAGCAACGGGATCCTGAGTTGCCTGGACAGCAGCAGAGGACAGAGCGCTGGTGGCATCGTAGGTCGCGGTGGCAGAAGCAGTGCCAGTAGGGACCTGAGTGGAGACAATGGCGGGAATAACACTGTCGAAATCGATTTGCTAGAATACGAAACACTCAGTACGAAAACACCGCGCGTCTGCTGGGTCTTGAATACCTGAGGAGCAGGGTGAGGGGCGGCAACGGCCAAGGCGGTGAGGCCGGAGATAACGAGGGTGGAGCGCATTTTGAAGAGGAAATTTGTTGTTGCTTGGGAAACTGGCCGGTGGCTTGTCTGAAAGAGCGGACTGCAGGCCAATGAATTGAACTTGAGGCTAGAGTGAAGATTGTTCTACGAAGACATCCGGAGACGTTTATATAGAGATCTTGAGCCTCTACAAACATTATGAAAGCTTCGGTGTCGCCGTGAGCTATCTCTCCGCAACAGCTAGAGGCGTGCGACTGGCGAGCGCCATGGGACGATATTCAGCTCCAGACTTTTTCTGCGGGCTGGTGGCGGCTGTAACTTGGGGATATCGATATGTGCTAACGGGTAATCCCTCGTGCGGAATTTGGCTGGCTGGTGCTTGGGAGAGGCTAAGCCGTACGATTCGGTCCGTACCCAATCGTCTAAGCGGAAGCTCGGTTTAGTACATAGCATGTGGACGCGACGGGAGTTGCGATGGCAAAGGAAGAGGCATGCAGCCGTTAAAGATCTTGGACGCGCTCAGTGGGTGTAAGCTGTAGGGCTGATTGCGATGCACATATGGCCCACAAAAGAAGACTCGTCTTGCTGATCTCAACGTGGTCATGCTGTAGTGTCCCATTACACCGTCAGATCTCCCCACGCGAGGAAGCTGAGTTGCGGTGCGCCATTGAGCCGAAATGGCACTGTAGGAAATTGGCCCGGGCAAAAGTGCGGCGCCACTGCAAAGGGCTGAACAAGTGTGGAAATGCGCAGCTACGGCATTCAGATACCGCACTCTTGGAAAAGCAGGACGAGCCGATGCGGACATTGATTACCTATGGCTGGCAGTGGCGTTGGTGTCAAGCATTGCCGGAAAGACCTGGCGCGCGATGTCGACCATCTCGACGGAATCTCGCTTTCTTGCACTTGGTAAAGCGTGAGTCGAAAAAAGCACCGCATGCCCCTTTTCGGGCCCCATGAGGTAGGTGGAGCTGCAGACCATACCGGTGGCTCGCTCTCGGTCTGGATAGCCGGAGCTTGGCCTGAAAATTGTACGGAAGCGCGAAACGAAGACTATCTTGAGTGCCGTTGTTGCCACCGCACTGCTGAAGGATTTTGAGCGGCAGGACAACGAGATTCGATTTGAGTTATCTTGGCAGTCGACCTTATCATTAGCTTCAAGGACTTCATGAGACTCAGTTGCATCAGGGGATGGGAATGCGTGGTTCTAACGTTGGGTGTTCATACTGAACACTCATGCTTCGTATCACTCCGCAAGATCTCGTCCGTACCTGCGTAAGTTTTATCGGCAGCTTTCCCGTTGCGCCGGATGCGGGATGAAGACTGAAGCTTGCGCGACCGAAGGATCTCCTGTCAACTTAGCGCGAGAAAGTATCGGCTGTCTCCGTGGTCCGCGTCGGGAGAGCAGCCCGCCATCTCAGCCACATGGTGCAGGAAATTGCATGCTCAAAATAAGTCGTGCGGGTCGCGGACGGCACAATCTGCGAGCCGTGCCAAACTTGTATAGTGTATGCTGTACCCGAGCTCTTGCCCGGAGAATCCGAGTGAATCCGATGGGTTTTCGACCTCGATAGTTTGAAAAAGAGGTAGAGAAAAAATCGCGGCACAAGGCGCATTCGCGTTGCCTGCATCTAGCTAGACGCACTCGTTGATTGGGGATAGTCCAAACCTCAATTGGATGCAGCGAGCTTTCTTGGCTGTCTCATGTACACAACAAAGCAATATGCATATCAAAGTAGTGTTACTTGTTGAATGCGTTTATTGCTCAACGATGTCTCCAAAAGGGAAGCACAGTCTTGGAATGACGCGGCTTACGCCCTGACCGTTGATACTTCCAAGCGCTGTTAACGTCGCCTATTACTTAGATGCATCGACCTTCTTCCCAAAATCTTGGGTTGTTCCTCTTGTGAGAGCTAGTTTGGTTGATCATAAAAGCGGATAGTAGTAATCAATATGCGAGCGATATTTCTGGTACTGTCGCCAACTCCGAATTAGCTCTCAATATACCGCATGATGCAGAAATTTTCCGCTTGCATTATGTATCCTTGCCGGCAAAACCATTGATGGAAAACTTGAACCCTAAAGTAGAAGGAGATGAGTTTCATTAGGAGGGACAAAGGGCTTGCTGCTCCCATGCCTCAGGAATGCCTGGTCCGTTAAGGGAATTTCCAAGAGTGATACAAAGAAAGTGACACGAAATAGCGCCAAGTTAATGAAACCATATATGGCATGCATCCCAGAGGACACTATAACAGGGGATTAGATGGAAGTAGACCTAAGTGGCAGGTCAATATGAAAAGCTGAAGCATCAAACCAAATGCACAGTTTCTTTTCTGCTTGACTACACGTTACTATCCTGGGGTTCTAACGCGAGGGACCTCTCTACACTTGCAGACAGAGAAGTAAGGGTCGTACACAATACCGTGCCGAAGGAGATTAGACGAAATCCAGGCCTCGAGCAAGCTTATGGGCGGCGTGAAGTTAGCTCCTTGCTAAGGACGGAATGCCGGATGAAACTTGAGATGGTCCTTACTTCAGGATGCGCTGCGCCAGGGAGAGTTCTGTGGAGAAGTGGGGAAATCTGGCCGCACGAGAGATCTTGATCACAAGAAAACTTGTCAATATGTAGCTGTGTCTCATTCTCAACTAGCTTTAGCAGAGACGAGGGGAGGAGTTGAAGTTTGCGGAAGCAACAGAGATTAATTTGCCAGCTCGGCTTGGCGATCTTGCAGCAGAGTCAAGAGTAGAGTAACTGATATGATTCCTCACTTACCTATCCAGAGGAGGAATAGGCCTTCCCTGCGATGACTATTTTAGTGCGCATTCCAAGGATACACGCCGAACTCGTAGGATAAGGCTATGCGCATAAGTTACCCGTGTCTCACGCGTTATCTTATGGCTCTTTGCCCTCTCACAGCAACGGATTTGCACGCTTACACTGGGCAAAGAAACCCGCTTCGGTCACAGTCAGCGAGGCGAAAGCAAGAGTAGACCAATGGTCTTCCTCTGCCGCAACCACCCTGAGGACTTCGGTCCGCACTCGACTCTCCATCCACATTTACCGACAAGCTGCTTTCTCGATGTCATTGTTGTTCCCTTGCCGACATGGATTCTGTTGGGACTCCTCTTAATGTTACTCCCACGGCGGATGGATCCGCGACGTCGCCGACGGGCATCCTCTATCCTCAAGCCAACCAAGCCTATTGAGCACGAGCGCACCTATACACTGGAATCCAATACGTCGCCACAGCCAGCCTTGCATACGCGCATCCTTACCACCGTCTATTATGCT
Source organism: Neoscytalidium dimidiatum (assembly GCA_037367355.1). NCBI lineage: Eukaryota > Fungi > Ascomycota > Dothideomycetes > Botryosphaeriales > Botryosphaeriaceae > Neoscytalidium > Neoscytalidium dimidiatum. The sequence continues at coordinate 1,938,056 of CM074695.1, read as the reverse complement.
ACCGTATTTGCAATGGTTGCGATGGCATCCGTCGAACTCGGACAGCTCTTAAAGGCAGACGTTGGAGTCGGGCTTCTGCCATTCAATTACGTCGGAAGTCTTGCGGTAGTATTGAACAGGCTTAAATGGAAAGCGAGGGCGACGCGGATAGAGAACGCGGTATATTGGGTGCTTCTCGGGACGGTCCTGACAGTGAAGGTCGCGGTGCAGGTTATTGAAAGCGACCAGGCTGCCGCAACGAATGGTCAAAATGTGAGGATATATTCAGCTGGGAAAAGTATCATTGTAATTAGCGTCATGATTGGTCTATCGTCCGCTCTATCGGTCTTGGAGTTTGCGGGTTGGACCGGGTTGAAGGATGCTGTATGATGCGATGAAGGGCTTCTTCTTTTCTTCTAAGGATACCCATATTATTTTCACTGTATAGCCGTTTCAATCGAGATCAAATTGTGGGAAATAGGCATCTGATGTATTCTTGGTGAAAAATGATGTGAAAGAGGGAGGGTTGGAGTGGGAGACGCGGAGGAGTGCGGAGAAGGACGCGTGCGAGTCAGAGAGTAGCGACACCCCTGTGCCGATCGTAGGCGGCAGCTCGCGGCAGAATCGAGTCCCTGTAAAGAAAAGTTCCGCTCAGCTCGGGTCTGCCACCCGCAAACACCGTATTGCACCTAGGACGTCCGCAAAGATGGGGAAGCGTAAAGTTGGTGCGCTCGAGAAGGTCGAGGCCGACCTGTAAGCTTCTTCGTCTCCAGACAGCAAAATCCACACTGACCACCACACAGGGCCAACCTGCAATATAAGATTCGCCGCGATCCAAGGTACCTGCGCCTGCGCCGCAACACACCTGCCGAAATTGACAGTGTCGCAGCTCCTACGAAGATGACTTTCGCCGCCAGTACAACCAGTATGAGGTATTCCGCGATGTTTTCATGCAGGATCCCACTTCGCGAGACGAGAACGGGTTGGTCTCCCTGCGCGATCATGTTGACTTCGTTTCGCACTGCGCCGATTGCTACCCCACGTTGACCGCCACGCTCCCGGATGACCTGACCAACCTTCTCACCACGCATCATGCCGAACTTGAGACTGAGCTGCGGGATAAGCTTGTGGGTAGCTTGGTGCTTCTTCGGAACAAGGATGTGATCGACTCGCCACGGTATGGGATCCCCGACGTGTTATCAAGCCGATTTCGACATCTGACCTGCGTCTAGCTTACTCAATACCCTTTTTCCTATTCTCATATCGACACCGAGCAAGACCTTCCGAGCTCTACTTTTCTCCAAAATACTCTCCGACCTCCGCTCCTCCAACGCAAAAACTACAAATCACCGCCTGAACAGGACTATGCAAACAGTCCTTTTCAATCTCCTCACGTCCGATCGGACCTCTCCGAAGGGATTGTGGGCGGTCAAGATTACTCGTGAGCTTTGGAAAAGGCAAATATGGACCGACGCGAAAGCAGTTGAGATTATGAAGGAGGCTGCTCTGTCAGAAAATGAGAAAGTCATCATAGGTGGCGTTCGATTCTTCTTGGGTGGCGATAAGGAACGTGAGGAGGCAGCAGAGGAGGAGAGCAGCGATGAGGAAGTGGACATCGCAAAGCTCAAACACCAGGTTGGAATCAACAAGAAGACCAAGAAGAAGGACAGGGAACTCAAGAAGGCTGCTGCCATGGTAAAGAAGGTAAACGAAACAGTCCATAGCTTGGCAATGCTTGGTAATAACGACATGTGTAGAAAGAGCGCAAGAAGAAGGCTCCCCATCCGCTCAATTTCTCGGCATTGCACCTCCTATACGATCCGCAGGGGTTTGCGGATGCTCTCTTCAACAGGCATCTTCAAAACTCAAAGTCCAAGTTGAATTTGGAACAAAAACTCCTCGTCCTCAACCTTGTCACCCGACTCGTCGGCCTTCACCAACTGTTCATCATCAGCCTGTACTCCTATTTCCTCAAATTCCTCACTCCAAAGCAACCCTCGGTCACTTCATTTCTCGCTGCTCTAGCGCAAGCGACGCACTCATTGGTGCCCCCGGATGCTCTGGAACCGCTCATCATCAAGATCGCAAACGAATTCGTCTCAGAGGCGGCGGCGGCAGAAGTCGCGTCCGCTGGTCTCAACGCCATTCGCGAAATTTGTGCACGTCAGCCCCTTGCCATGAATGACACATTACTACAAGACTTGGTCATGTACCGTAAGAGCAAGGATAAGGGAGTTATGATGGCAGCAAAGGGTCTCCTCAGCCTCTACAGAGAAGTAGGGGCAGAAATGCTGAAGAAACGAGACCGAGGCAAGGAGGCTGCTATGGGCCTGCGAGCTGGTGATCGAAAGGAGAAGCGGTATGGTGAAGTTGAGGTGGGTGGTATTGAAGGGCTTGAACTCCTCGAAAAGTGGAAAGAAGAGGAGAGGAGGAAGAAGAGGATTGAGAAGGGCCTCGATCCAGACGGACCTGATGACGACGAAGACGCGGTAGAAGAAGAAGACTGGAAGAACTGGGATGTGGAATCAGACTCGGACAGCGACGATTCCGGCGGTTGGATTGACGTTGCACCAGATGGAGAGGATATTGTCATCAGCGATAGCGAGGATGAGAGGCCACCAAGCAAAAAGGCGAAAACAGGCAGCACGGAAGAGAGGGCGGAAGAGAAGGAGGACCCCGAAGCCGAGGCCAAGTTGGCAAAGGAGAAAGAAGAAGCTGCGTTGAAGCTTGCAACGACGCGCATCTTAACACCGGCCGATTTGCAGAAGCTCCAGGAACTTCGGCTTCAGGCACAAGTCAACAGTCAACTGCCTGCACATCGTCGCGCTAAGGCTAGCGGGGCGCCGGCGAAGAGCTCAGAAGATCCGCTCACGGCAGAGGAAATTGAGGGACTCGCCATGCTTTCGCATCGCAAGACCAAGGAAGAGAAAATCGCCATGGCGAAGGCGGAAAAGCCCGACAAGCATATGTCAACGACGGCGAAGCGCAAGGAGAAGAAGGCTTCGGAGGGCAAGAGCACGACGAACAAGGAGAAGCAACGACAGAAGAACTTCTTGATGACGCTAGGCAAGGCGAAGACCAAAAACAAGCGCAGTCTGACGGAAACCCGGAAGGCGCTGAAGGGACATTTGGACCGGCAGAAGCGTGGCGGCAAGCGAGGCAATTATGCATGATAGGCAGGGTCGGGGAAAAGTGGGTTTGGAGATTTAAGTCAAATGTTGATACCCTCCTAGCGGAAGTGATGCGGAGCGCAACGCGGTATCTGCGGCTGCTGTGATTGGCTGCGTGCGGATCTGATGCGGGGACGTGGATTGGCTGGCGCCGCACATCTGTCATGACGCAAAGCGTGAACGAGACTTGACACACAACGAGCCACATGTGAAGGCTGACGTTGGTCGTCAGCAATGCACAGCCGGACGCGTAGGCGGGACTCGTGAGTGCCCTCTGCGGAATGCTGGCGATCTAGACCGGAGGCGGTCTAGCATGCGCTCGTAAATACCAAGCCTGCAGCTGTTCCTGCTCGAAGGAAATCACCATCATTCTTCCTACCTTGCCCACTTTCACCCCTCCCTTCAACTCTACATGGCATCACTGGTCAGAGACGCCTTCTCGAGGGCGACGCCCTTCCCTAGGCCCAAGGGCCATCATCCCAGAGCCGTCACCGCCGAGACGGCAGCCACACCCTCCAACATCGGCTCCGACCCAGCCTTTTCGGAAGCTTATTGCAAGCTCGACGAGGCCGGCGTCGCAGCCAGCCTCGACGGCACGAGCGACGACACCGACACCCCGCAGCAGCAGCCCCCAACAACCCGAACCGCCCCACGCACCAGCCATCAACACCAGCGCCACCGCCGCCGCCGCCGCTCCACAGCGACATCATCATCCAGCCCCTCCAGCCCCAAGGCCGTGCACGAGAAATACAAGCTCCGCGTGACAGCCGGGCCTTCGTACGACCCGGCGACGCACACGCTCGTGCACGTCAACACGCCGCACACCGTCGTCATTGACAACAAGCACCTCACCGCGCGCATCGCCGTCCGCATCAAGGACTTCTCCGGCCTCCCTTCCACCTGCCCGGATACCTCCCCTTACTTCTCCGCCCCGCAGCACGCGCGCAACCGCGACCGCTACAGCATCTCGTTCAGCTTCGTTCCCAAGCACGATATCCCGGCGCTGGACGCGGTGTTCGGGCCCGACTGCGCCCGCCCGGTGAGGGACCGCTTGCCGCCGGGGTTCAATTTCGCCGTCAATATCGTGAAGAGGTGGGTTGACCCGAGTATCGAGGTCGATGCGTATGCGGATGAGCCGTGGGTGTACGCGCCGGCGCTGTGCTGTTGGTATGCGTTGAGGGTTGGGGGCAAGGTTGGAGAGGGGGCAGACGTGGTGGTGCCGCCACCGCAGAAGGCGGAAGAGTTACCGGAAGAAGACGTTGTGGGGAAGGGGTTGGGCGTGTTGGAGGAGGGTGCGGATGGGGATGGCGTGCGGGTGCGGGAAGAATGGGGATGCCCGCCTGATGGGATCGCCAGAAGGAAGTATTTCCGGGATCGGAAGAACACTGAGGGAGTGGTGTTCGAGAAGGGGAGGTTGTATCAAGGGGATTTCTTTAATCCTCATATCGACTTTGATAGTAAGTTGGTGGCTTCCTGTTCCCTGTAGTTGCGCTGCAGTAGCTGGCGGTCGTCCTTTTTCTTTTTTTTTTCCTTCCCCCCTGGACTAGAAGGACGCGCGCACATGACGGCCGAGCTGACAATGGTGCAGAATTTGAGCTGAAGTTGCCAGGATTTTCACTTGGTGTGCTCAAGTATATTGACGAGAAGACACATCAACTGCGTTGGACATTCAAGGACATTAAGTCTGGCGAAGTCTACTTCTGCGTCATGTTCAACCTGCTCTTCGGCGAGGAACTCGAGGAAGCATTGCAAGCAGAAGAAGCCGAGGAGCAAGAGCTGGATTGACTGTTACATCCTCGGCGAAAAAAGAAGAGAATTATTGAAGAGTCCCCGCATGTGCCTCGAAGGAGTCGCAAGGAACAAAGACAAGAAAAATCACTGTTGATCCTTCATCCTACGACCAGGGAGATACAATTTTTTTTGGAACGGCTCCATCCTTATTCGGCCGATCATGACCTTGAAGACATCTTAGAACCCGGAAGAGGCTGGTCTCGGACCGCGCGATCCCAGTCCCAGGAAATCTCGTCCGAAGCAATCGGCGAATAAGGGATGACATGACATCAGAACGACTAGGAGCCAACTAATCAGACCAAGACATTAAGAATTGATTAGCTCCTTTGTGCAACGGATATTTTCAGCAGGACAGGGGCAGCCGCCAACACCCCGGTTGTGCAGACTATTTGAGCCAAGCATGTGGGACCGCCAAAAGTGGCTAACCCTCTTTCCTCCATAGCGCAGGACTCTTTGGGGCGCACACAGTGATCCTTCAGGCTTTGTCACCTCTTGCACCTGTTCTGCCTGCCCCTGCAGCCGAACCACGCTGCTGGGGCGATTAGGTTGCAGTAATACCCATGTTCGCTGACGAGGTACCCGCGGTCCTAGGGGGCCTACCGACGTCAAAGAAGAAACGGATCCTTTCTGCTACTATACCTTGGCGCGGCTGCCTGACAAACAACGATACGGGCGCCTTGCGGCACAAATTTGCATGCGTCTCTTGCGCATCGCCGAGAGATTGGGTCATCGTGCGTTGTCCGCGTGTCAATTAATTACTACAAGCAGCAGCTCGATAATGCTGGCTTATCTTCGCGGGATTAGTGGCTCCATCCGATTCTGTTGGGAGACCTCCGAGTAATGCTGGCGCATGGCGTGCTATTCCAACGACCAGGTATTACTGGGATTACCTATGCATGCCGCTGTAAAAGCAATACCATCAGCATTTCTGGCCGAAACCCTATGACGAGGTAGCGTTGAACATACATTTGAACGTGGAAATGGGTATAGAGCCGTAGAAAGGGCAAAAATTGAAATAAAGTCGTCGCCGACCCACGTCTAGGATCCGTCCCGGGTCGTCTGGGCTGTATGTGGGTTGGATCAACATCCCCGGGTAGAAACCCAGCCTTTTCGGTCCCCGCTCAGCCCTCTTCAAGCTGCCAGTCCAGCTCCGGTTCGTAGAATCTGCGCGTACTCCTCGTCACCGTCCCGCTTTTCCTCGCTACCGTTTGCACGCCGTACTCAATTCCCTCCATGGCGTCTTCGTCGCCTTGATGCCTGACCATCATGATTTCCGCCAATTTTTTGGCGAAATCGGGCTTCAAATGCCCTCTTACGTCCACCTCCCTGATGCCCTTCAACCGTGCCAAGGGTTCCAGCACAAACTGCCACTGCGCGCCCACATCACCGTTCTTCTCGGGCAAAAACTCCCAAAACACACTGTCCGTGAAACTCGGGAAGCCGCTATACCTGAAAACGCCGGTGACAAGTTCTATCCGTAACTCCTGTAAACAGTGGGCGGGAGCCCTTCCTCTTACTGAACGTTCCCCTTCATCTTCGCCCCCGTTCAACCCGTCCACCATCTCCCGAAGCCACGTCTGCACGCGACGATAGCTGTCCGGGCGGCTCAAGTCCTCCTCGATGCGAAGCGTCACGCTCCGCATGCGGCGCAGGGCGCTCGCGCCGATGCCGGACGTCCTGAGCGTGTTGACGGGCAGGCCCCGCGCGTAGGGCGTGTTGAGTGCGTGAACATCACCACCAGCTCGTGCTCCTCCTCCCCATCCTCCTCTTACCCTGCCGCCGCCGCCGCCGCCGCCGTCCCCGTCCCCGTCCCTATGCGGGGGCGGCGACGGCGACGAGGTGAAGGCCCACACGCGCTCCCGGCACGTCAGCGAGAAGTGGAAGCGGTTGCCGCCGTACAGGGCGTCGGCGCCCTCGGCGTGCAGCTGGCGGCAGGTGCGCAGCAGGCTGGTCCAGATGCCGATGGAGGCCCAGACGCCCGGGATCTGGACGGAGTGGGCGGCGACGGGCGCGCCGGTGGCCGGGTGCTTGCGCGCGAGCGGGTGGAAGGTGATGTCTTGGTTGTGGGGCAGGAGGTAGGAGTAGATGAGGAGGCGGATCTCCGAGGGGAGGCGGAGGAAGGGGGAGGGCTGTTGGTTTTGCGTTTGCTGTTGCTTGTTCTGCTGCTGGCCATGTTGTTGTTGTTGTTGTTGTTGTTGTTGGCCACGTCGTTGTTGGAGGCAAGTGGCGGAGGGGAGACAGGGGGCGGCGCGATGGTTAGCGGGGTGTTTCGGATTTTGGTGCTGGTGCTGGTGCTGGTGCTGGTGCTGGTGCTGGTGCTGGTTCGCCAGCAGGCTGGATTTCGGATGCGGGGCGGAGGAGGACATCAACGGCCTTTTTCTAGCATGCCAGGCGCGTCATCAAGCGAGGGTTGTCTGCCGGCTGGGCGCATCCAGGCCGCTGGCACCGTGCTGGCCGTGAAGAAGGGGGCTCAAGAAGGTGCAGGCTGAAGGAGTCGGAAAAGCCGGAAGCGTCTGGGGCGGCATCCAAGAAGAATTATATGGAGAGCGGGCGGCGGGGCTGTCAGGATGATGTGTGACAAGAGGAGCATGGTAGCTGGGCGGGCAAGGCTCAAGTTTTAACGCGGTTTTGGACAAATCCTGCGGCTGCGACGCCACGCCAATCAGGCGGCGGGGCGCGGATGTGTTGCGTGCTGGCACTGATCAGACGGTCGAGGCGTGTGCAAGAGGCCGCAGGCATGGATGCGAGCGAAACGTCCCCCGCCAGCACGCGCCCAATCGGGCAGGCACCGCCAGCGTCGCACGTGGCCCGCCAGCTGCCGGCATGGCGCGCAATGGCGGCAACCTGGCGACCAGACTGCTGCACCGAACAAGCCCACCCCCCCTCCCCAATCGCCAGATCGCCTGTTGCGTTGCACAACCACAGCCCACATCCACGCTCTCGCCCTCGCCCTCGCCCTCGCCCTCGCCCTCTCTGCCGCCCGCCTCCCCGCTTGCCGGCGCCTGCCTATGCTTGTCCTCTCTTGCTAAAGGCGTTTTTGCCGCTTGCGGCGCGGACCTCGCCTTCGCCCTCGCTCCCCGCCGCTCGCCTCTCGCCCGCCGCCGGGCTTACCACCAGATGTTGCGCGTCATCACCTGCCCCAAGCTCCAATGTTCCAAGCCCATCAGCTGCACCTATCAAACAGTCACCACTCGCTCTCTGTTTGACGTTCGCGTTTCGCCTGCTCTTTGGGTGCTGACTGTGCTCAGGTACGGCTGAGTTGCACACTGCCCATGCCCTGCGCGGCCCTGCACTGCGCTGCACCGCGCTCCACGCGAGGCAGCAGGACCGCAAATGCGCTGCAGGCCGCCAGCCAACTAGCCAACCAGCCAGCAGCAACAGCCTACAGGCCGCCGACAAGCACAGGCCCTTCGTCATCACCCGCATGCCGCCATCGAATCTGATCTGAGCCTGACCGCGCTTGGCAGAACGCGTAAACCGCGTCCCACCGCGCTACCGGGGGGTGGCAGGCCCGGGCGGAGCGCGGCACTGGGCGAGGGCGTCAAAAAGACGCGCTGCTTCAGAAGTGAATCGGAGATCGCTGAGGCTTGGGCCTGCTGTTCCTGGGCCGCCCTTCCGGCGCTTGACGTTGGTTCCCTTGGATTAGCGGCTTGTCTCGCCTTTTTAATCTTTTGTCTGGCCTTCCTGCTCGACGGGTGCAACACCGCGAGCCTCCCTGTAGAGCCAAGAATGGGGCCGTGAGGACAGTTAAACTTTCTGGAAATAACCCATGTCCGCTACCGGGCTCTGTCTACCGGAGTCCTTCGTGTTCGTATGATGCTGCGTCCGTCCCTGATTCTGCTTTCCTGCAACCCCCGCGTGTGCTGTCGACGTCACGGAGCGTTCTCCGCCATGGGGAGCCGTTCGTCGAGACCAACAGCGTTGTTGATCGGCGGCGGACGCCGTTAGTCAACCACTGTTCCAACTGCATGCCTTCGCCCAAACGCCCGGCCTCCTGGCCCCCTCCTGAGCGCTGACGGACACCAGCGTGGGAAGCTAGCCAGCCACGCGAGCCCCTGACGTATCTCCACACCCAATTCTCCTTTCTCCGTGGTGTTGTTGCTGCAATATCCCTGGGCCGCGCCAGCGATCCCTACCCAATCAAGGAGACCTCAAAGCTATAAACAAAAGCAATTTAGATAGATCTTCTCAGCACTTGGTTCGCATCGACGTTTCAGAAATAGGTGGGTCCCACCGTTCTGTGTTCTTGGGTTCTGGACTTTTTGCGTTACGTCGTAATCGACCGGGGGCGGCAACAGTAGGGCAACCGCCCCGTTGGGTACTTTTAACAATTATCCCGGCTATGATCACGCCTTCAGATCATGTCACGTTCTTTCTTTTTTTTTTTTTTAACCTCTCCAGCGTGGGGCATGTCTGGTTCTGATAACGATTACCTCAGACCCGTCGCGTGAACCGCGGCATTGCGGCGACGCGCTAATAATGACTATCAAGCTAGTTCGAGCTGTACGGAATATTTACTAACCGAAGCGAATTATAACAAAGCACATATTTGTTCTTTTGGTTCATCTCTTCATGCACCCGTCCGGCATAACCGACCGTTCTCATTCGGCAGCCCGTCCACGCTGTCGACGGCCCACGCATCGCTGCCGACGGCAGTCGCAGCCCAGAAGACATCATCCGGATCGACCTGCTTCTTGATCTCGAGCAGACGGTCGTAGTAGTCGCCGTAGAAGGACTGCTTCCAGATGCTCTCCATGCGGTTGCTCTCGCCGAGATAGCAGCCCGCTCCCGGGCTAACGTCGATCCAGCGCTTCATGGCAACGTCGTTGAACCAGGTACGGCGCTCCATGATCTCTTCCCGGGTGCTGTTGTTCTGCCAGTTGACGCTCTGCAGCGCGTGCATCAACGTGTTGCGCCACGCCGGGTTAACGCTGTTCTCGGCGTTGGAGGGATGCAGCTTTGGTGCCATGTTGAACGCAATGATGGTGTTGCCCGCATCCGACGACGCCCGGATGGCGTCGAAAGTCGCGTTCAGGGCGCTCTCGTCCTGCCAGGAGCTACGCGGGAAGAGGCGGCTGCCGGTGGCAACGTGGGTCTTTTGAACCACCTCCAATGGGAACTCTGCGAGCCAAGCGTCGTAGAAGTTGTCGTAATGCGTCGTGCGCGGCGTGAAGTTAATACCTAGCGCCTTCAGGTCGGCGAACCAGGGGTCCAGGATAGCCTGCGTCTCGGCGAGCGTCTTGTTGGGGGCGAAGAACGGCTGCATGAGGAATTGCTTGACGCCGCCGCCGAGCTGGATGATGAACCAGTAGCTGTATGTCTGTTGGTTGTCCGCATTCTCGGGGAAGTAGTTGAGGTAGGAGCGGACGCCAGCCCAGAAAGTTTCGTTGCTGATGTTGGCAGATGTCCAGGAGAATTTGCTGCCGGTGACCTGCAAGTCAGGCCAGGCCTTGACGGTCACGGAAGTCACAATGCCGTACGTGGCGCCACCACCGCCCTTGAGGGCCCAGAAGAGATCGGGATTCTCAGAGGAGGAGGCCGTGACGAACGTGCCGTTCGCCAGGACCACTTCGAGGGAGAGAACCTGATCGGCACCCATGCCATAGAGGGAGCTAAGGGGCGAATGGCCACCGCCCTGGAGGTAGCCGCCCATGACTCCCACGGTCTGATTACGAAATTAGCCTTTGACGCTTTTTCCAATGGGATTGTATCGGAAGTACTCACCTGGCCCTCACCGCCCACAACGACCTTGCCCTGTTCGTGAGCAGCCTCGTAGATCTCCCACGCGCGCACACCGGAGCCAGCCTTGAACGCCGGGCCGGAATAGCCGGTGCCCTCGTCGACGTAGTTCTCCTCATAGGTGATGCCCTTCAGATTCTTCGTCCAGACGGACAGGGCGCCAGCACCGCCGGACTTTCCGGAGAAGTCATGGCCGGTGTTTTTGATGACGAAGCGGATGCCGTTCTCCTTGGCGAACTTCACGGCCGCCTGGATCTGCTTCACGTTGGTGGCCGCGACAGCATACGCCGGGAAGCCTCCCAGTGTGCAGTTTCCAGAGTTGATGCCCCCTACGTACAACGACGGGGGCTGGCACGTCAGTCCCTGGTAGACAGGGCTGAGCATCTCGATCGGGTCATTGTCGCTGTCACGTGCTGTCAGCACCTTGTCCGGAGGAGGAGGACTGTGTCAGCACCGCTCGGTCAGGTATCACTCACTGAAGGTAGGAGTTCGTCCAGTTGGCCGTGATGGTGGCACACGCAGCTTCGTCGTAGTACGGTCCCTCGTAGCAGACGCTGGCATGCGGCACGGACTTGATCAGGGCACCCTCCACCGTCTCGTTCAGAGCGGACCATTGGCCGTCCGACGGCCACTCGGCGTCGCCGGGGAAGACCTTGCAGGACGAGTTCGCGGCGCGGCGGGCCGGGCCATCGTCCAGACCGCGGACGGTGAGCGTACCGTGCAGTGCAGCGTCGTCGAGCTGGATCTTCTCCCAATCGAACAGGTCGACCGCTCGCGACGCGATCACGGGGTTGTTGCCGGCGGCGGCGAGCAGCAGCGCGCCACTGAGCAGAGACGGGAGCCGAGGAAGGCCCATCATCTTGCTACGCGATTGCGCCAGAATTAACCGATACGCGAGTTTTGTCGAGACCAGCTCGGGCTCGAATCGACACCGCGCTCTGGGTCAGGGGAACGGGAGGGTAGCGAGGCGTGTTGGAATAGAGTTCTTCCCACGGTAGGGGGGGTGGGGAACGAAAAGGGAAACGAACGGCAGACGCCCTGCTGAAGGGAACGGACTAACAGCAAACGGCGGGCTGAATGGAGAGAGAGGGGATCAGACAGGATGCCAGGTATATGGCAGCCTTATGATGGGCCGGGCCCCTTAAACACGACGGCCGTTCCGGTCATTTTGGCCGGGCTATACAGCTTCCAGGCAGAAAAGAGATTGAGGCGGGTCTTCCCGTGCTTATTTTCCTGGCAAGAAGAGGGCAATTCTACGATTGAAGGACTACCGCCACGCCGGGTAACCCACCACCACACTTTCCGTCAGGATTTCTCCGCGAGCTGGAAGCGACGCCCCGGCAGCGCGGAATCGAGTCACAACCCAGGACGATGGGCACGTAACATTGCCCAAGTACGCGCGGACCTTGAGTCGCCGCGAGAACAATGCGCCGGTTTAGGGAACAGATCATTGCTGGTCGCGGCCTAGCGGACGGCACCGCGCAGTCGACGAGGCCGGGGTACGGGTGAGGCTGAGTGGCCAGCGCCGCTGCCGCGTTGTCAAAAAAATAAAATAAAAAAGGTCCCCCCCGAGATTCGACGAGCCGGATATGGGCCGATGTATGCGAGTGAAACGGCTCACGGAGGGGTCGGCAATCTGGAGCCCCTGCCTCCTCTTCACCGCGTGTCGTGGGAGGGGAAGTCGATTTATCCTCGTCGCTTGCGGCGCGGCAGGGAAATGGGGCCTGAGGGCCCGGGGGGAAGTCTTTGATCACTGCTGATCTCCGTGCGGAAAACACGGTCATGCCCCCACTCCCGCAAACCGCAAAAACCCTCGTGCGCACCGCCCGATCCCGCTCCGGCATAGGCGCCAAGACCGAGCCGCTGCGTCCCGCCCCGGACGTCTGCCGGTTTTCGTACGCTGCTGCCGTCCCGCGCAGGACAAACAGAAGACATGAGTCTCGGCGCCGCTGCTCTCCGCATGCCGGCCCCTTGCCGGTTTCGAGCCGTTTGCAGAAGCCGTTGAGCGGCGCAGGCGGTTTGTATATCTGCATCTCGTGCGGGCAGCTAGTCTCGCGGGACTCCACAATAGCGGCGATTGCTCCGCCCGCCGCGACTCAGCTGTGGTGTGAATATTCTCGGGAAATACCCCCGGTCCGTGTCCGCAGCCACGGGAACGTGGGAGAGCTGGAAGCCTTGCGTAAGGGGAAGAGACCAAGCCGGCGCCAAATACGAGAGAACCCTCGCTTAGTCTGCTGATCGACTACGAAGTAACCCGTTCGGACAGATGAGAAACAGCCGACGAGAGTCAGGACTGACAGGTCCTGCGGGCTGGCTGGCTGGCTGGCTGACTGGCTGGCTGTCCCTTTGATCGTTCTGGCGAAATGGCGAGATGGCCGGCTGCGCCGTACTTCGTACCGTCTCGAAGCAGGGCCGGTTTCCCATCAACGCATCTGTGCAACGCCTGTCCCCCCGGGCATGAACCATCTTGCTTCTTCACCCCGCCCACACCCTCGCTCGCCTGCCAGATCTGATCTCGTCGATCCTTCGTTCTTTTACTTGTGCAGCCCCAATCCTCGCTGAGCGAAGCCCCGGTCGACCTGCACACGGCGATGTTCGTCCGCGATGAGCGACTCTGAAAGCTTGGCCGAGTCCAAGAGGGCACACACGTCCGCCTTCGTTGTCATCCTCATTTTCCCCATCCTTTCTACCATAGTGCTATGGATGAGGATAGCTTCCAAGTACCTCTCAAGGCTATTCGGTGCAGGTACGTTCTTTTAAAGTATTTCGTTTTTAGCCTCTGACGGTCGACACACTTGGATCGCAAGTGCCACCAGCCGGTACCAGGTTGATGGGTCACCGGTCACAAACGAGACCTGTTCAGTGGATTATCGAGGCTGACCGCTTCCGCAGATGACGTGGTTATCCTCATTGCTTGGGTGAGAACTCCCGGATGCGCAACCAATGGGCCGCAAGCTGACTTTGGCTGTCGCACAGTTGCTGGTAGTTGGCCAGACTTATGCAGTATGGATGTGTAAGTGACATCTTTACCCCTACCAGCCCCCAGTCAATGCCACCACATGGGAGTGGTGCGAAGCAGAATTCATGAGCTTAAATCAACGTACCAACCACGCCCGACACATGCTGGCGATCACTGTCACTCAGCGCCTCACCGGCCCCAGCTTTAGGCTACGCTAGCATTGGTCATTACCGCTTAAGCTAAAACTCCCTCCCAGATACTAAAGTGACGATGCAAGGATATCATGTCGTTGATATCCCGAAGATGTCGATTGAAAGACAGATCCTTGGACAACGATACAACTTGGCGAACCAACTGTTGTATCACCCTATCCTGTCAATCGTCAAGGCCTCCGTCATCCTGTTCCTCCTCCGCATCGATGACAAGCGCAGGAGGGTCGACTGGTCGTTGAAAGCGTTGTTCGTATTTAACCTCGCGCTCATGATTGGCACTTTCTTCGCAGATCTCTTCCAATGCACGCCATTGCGATACACCTACGATTACCCGGCCATGGACCTGGCGGCGCAAAAGGCGGCCGGCGCCGACGAGGAAGGGATGCTCAATGGGAAAGAAGTCAAAGGTGGCCACTGTATCGACCAAGTTGGATTTTTCCTTGCGGCGGCCGGTATCGCGGTGCTTACGGATGTGATGATTTTGATCATTCCGATGATCATGGTCAAGGATCTGCAGATGCGGAAGAAAAAGAAGATTGCCGTATGGGCTATTCTTTCCATCGGCTGGATGTGCGTATCCCAGCTCTTGCAATACGCAAAGGTTCCCCTTCCCTTTCTAACCCTTCCTCCTTTCCAGTGTCACCGCCGTCAGCATTGCCCGTTTTGGCATCTACGTCCACCGGTTTAGCCCCAAGAACAAGGATCGCAGTTACGGCATCGGCTATACCATCTCCGGAATCGAAGCCAACCTAGCCATCATCGCGGCCTGCGCCCCAGCAATGAACGGACTGACCAGACGGGTGGTGCCGAACTTTCTCTCGTCGGGCAAGTCCCGGTCTTACAGCAAACAGAAGCAGTACTCCTCGAAATACAACAGCCGGTCCATCCCCCTGAATTCGAGAGAGCACCGCCGCCCGAGCGCCGTGGACCACAGTGGCAGCCGGACGGATAAGGAGAGGGAGTACAGGATACAGAACATGTCGCTGGGTGTCCCTGACGGCTGGGACAGCGAAGAGCGGATTGTTGGGCCGCCCGAAAGCACCAAGTCCAGCCACGATGGGGATAACGAGACGATACACACCCCGATACATCCCCCGGAGGAAGGCATCGTGCGGACGGTCGACTATTCCGTTCGCGTGCAGCCCTCGATAGAGCTCAGGGACTGAGTGGATGTTGTTTGTCCAGGGGTTTGAACTTGATGAGGCGTTGGTGGTTTCATTGTTCAACTGAAGCATGATGATATCCAGGTTGTGTGGTTCTTAGTCTGCTCCGACGTCCGGGAGGTCCTTTTGAGCGTAACGAAATTTTCCTTTGTCCTTGGGGATCGTATAGAGCTGGATGGTACCGTATGTAAAATAAGGATCCCTCAATCATTCATGATAGTTGCATACGGTTTGTAGTGCTCAACCGTGTCTATGACTTGTTCCCGTTTGGACAAGACGCCAACATGCGCATTAAGACCACAGTGGCATACCCTTATTCGGGGCGTAGTAAACAGTAATCCAGAACCCATGATGTAAACTGCTTCCGTCTCATGAGCAGTTAACATAAGCTTCGCCAAGTACATGGAGATCACCCGGCGTGATTCATTTCGGCGGCCTCACGACGGTGAATTTGGCCGACGTTGTTGTCTAATTGACCGGGCGGCCCTTCCTTCTAAGCTCCGGTATTTGGGAGGTCAGTACATGTCTTCGTGCCGTCTAAGACTCTTCTACATGCATATCTAATGGACGGTATATGTACAGTAAGTGTTCGTATGCAAATCTTCCCCCTCGTCATATCTTAGGCTTTACCTCCACGAACAAAGCGTCGCCAATAGCATAGACTTGGCCTCTCCCGTCTTCCAGAGTAGCACGTACGTAATATTTCCTTCCCTCGGCCTTCGTGAATTTGGCGATGGCGAGGATGACGGCAGGTAGTGGTAGTGGCTTCTTGTAGGTGATGTTGAGATAGGCAGTCATGGCAGTAAGGCCTCCTGCCTCAGCGGTAGCCTTGGTGAGCAGGATACCGGTGACTTCGTCCAGCAAGGTAGCGATCATTCCGCCATGCATGGTGGCCGGGTAGCCGTTGAGTCCATCTCCGAGGTCGAGGAAGGAGCGGATTTCGCGAATTGAGGGCTTCTCGTTCGGCACGGGCAGGCGATGCTGTGTGACCCAGCCGCGTATGGTCCGATCGGTCTTCAGTGTCTCGGCAACGAACGAGTCTTCCCCGGATTCTTTGGGCTCGCGCGACCCGGTGGGAGAGAGGACGTAGTTCTTATCTGCGAGCAGCGCAGCGACCCAAGGAATGCGCTCCAGGCGAGCGACTTCGTTCGATGACATGCCAGGCAAAAATTTAGTCACAGGCCGCCAGTAGTGCGGACTACCGTCTGGAAGATGGAGCAAAAAGGGAGTCTGAAATGCGAGAGGTTGAGATGCAGACGCGATATCGGTAGAGAATAGCGAGCTCGCTCGAGCTTGGAATACTAAACTAGCCGAGGTGCAAGTGGCGCAGCAGCCGCGGCCTCATCGGAATGGGAGAATTCCACCTTGGAGCCTATCCGGCCGACGGGCCATCTGGCGCATCACTGTGCAACTTCGGAGCCATTACAGGCGGAGGAGGAGGAGAGGTCGTGAGGTTGCGGTTGCCGCTGTAGCGTCGGGCTTGGGAAGCGCAGTGGCCGGTGCGGGAGCTCTCAGCTCTCCGCCAGGACCAGGACCAGGACCAGGACCAGGACCAGACGACCACTCAACGCCCTGCTTATTCGCACAGCTCTCAGTCACCCCCAGAAACATGCGCGCAGCGCATCCGCTCGACTGTCCTCGCACCACACATTGGCCTCGTCCGACTGCTCCTTCACAATGTCCGGCACGCCGCCCGGCTCGCCCACACTGAAGCTCGCGGCTCTGACGCCGTCCAGCAACACCCCGCCGCCTCCAGTTGACATCGCCATGACAGACGCCAGTCCTGCAACCGAACGGCCGCCCGAGCACCTCCCTAGCACCTTGCACCGCCTGCCGCCCGAACTGCGCGAGCGCATCTACGAGCATGCCCTCCGCTCCCACACCACCATCTGGTGGCCGCCGGCCACCCAAAGCCTGCCCGGCATCGCGACCGCCCTGCTGCGCACCAGCCGCACCATCTACCACGAAGCCGTGCCCATCCTGTACGCCGCCAACCGCCTGATGTTCACCCACCCGTCCGACGCCAACATGTTCGTGCACATCTTCTCGCAGCAGTACGCCCGGGTGGTGACCAGCGTGTGCCTGCGCATCCGCGACCGCGACGTGCGCCTGTGGTCCGCCTACCTCAGCAGCACCTCGCCCTTCCGCAGCCTGGCCGCCGACTTCCCGCGCCTCAAGTCGCTGTGGGTCTTCTACCGCAGCAACTTCTGGAGCCCGCGCGCCATCGACATCATGGAGTCCTTCTACCGCTGGCAGGACGACCCCGCCCTGCGCGAGATCTGCCTCAACCTCGAGGAGCGCGTGCCCGACGGCGTCGACGTCAAGCTCGTCTGCGTCCACCGCGTGCCCCGCGACCACATCCACACGCTCGAGGAGAACGTCCCCAACGAGCTGCAGGTCAACAAGAACGGCAGCGGCGAGGCCCGCACCTCCTTCCGCCCCTTCAACGCCAGCTTGGACAAGTCTGTCATGGTCGCGCTGGAGTTGACCCCGGTCGAGCCGCTGATGCCCTATGCTTGAACGACAGGTCAATCACGGTTGCACAATGGCGGCGTTCGGGGCGAAGTGCGAATATCTGCATAGCATGGGGTGTTTGGTTGACAAAAATAATTTTTCCGGCCTGGCGAGCGGATTATATCTGGCGACGGGACGCAGTCTCGTCTTGCCACAATTCTTGGCGTTATTGTGATTTGTTATCCGGCTAAACTACACGTGTGAGCTGATAGGACAAGCGATAGGTTTTTGCAGGTCCTTAGACAGTCCTTCATCTCAGAGAAATCCCCAGGAGGGTGTGAGGACTCCGTCGGAGCAGAATGATAGATGGATTTTCATATGTTCGTAATATGGAAATGAATAATGGTATCAGGTAATGTCTAGAGCTCCATCCTGGCTTCAAGCTACGGATGGCGACGTCCAGACAGTATGACGAAATTCCGTACAACGTCCCGCTGCCGTGATGCTAGCAAAGAGACTGACGAAATGCAACACCTGATTCCCGAGGAGACGAAAGCTGTGGCAGCTCAATTCCTCACAGGTTCGATCTCCAGTCACTGTAATAGCAAGCGCAAGCGCACATGCAGAATCGTAGCGTTAGTCAAGATGGAAGCTTTCTGAATCTCCGACCACGATTACATCCGAATAGCAGCTGCGACGCCTCATGTCTCCACTGTGCTTTTTTTTCCTTTTTTTTTTTTTTTGCAACACCCACGAGCCCAAGCGAATGCGTCTTCTCCGCTGCAAATCATCCTCTCTTCCCCACAAACCGCCACTCGAGCGGTCGAGCCGGCACGCCCTTACCGCCTCGCACCCACCTCTTCGATCTACGGGTGGCGAACGCAAAAGCTCCAACAGCGTCTTTGCTTTTTCCCCATTATCGGCTCTCCGCACCCCTTCTGGCACCAATGACGGCCTCACAGGATCAACGCGATTGGCGAGGCTGGGGAAGGGGGAGGCTTATTTGGACGTCCTTGGGAGTGGGTCTCGTTGATGTCTTCAGGCAGTCGAAAATGCGTTGTGTGTACACGCTGTCTTTGGGCTATGCGATTGGCGCTCTGAACCGATTGAGTGAGTCTCTTGTTGTCAAAAAAAAAAAAAAAAGAAATAGAAAGAAAGAAAGAAAGGCGGGAAGGAAGGGACATGTCTTATAGACGCCTATGGCATCCTCTATGTTTTAGCTACTGAAGGAGAGTTGCGAGAATGGACTGTTCGCCAGAGGCTTATATAAACAAAAAAAAAAAAAAAAGGCCCCTTGTAGATACAGCCGAGTAAAGTAGAGGCGCTGCGGAGATTTTTGAATGCGATGAAGTGCACCAGCCGAAGCATACGAGAGCTCGTTGAACAGGAAAGTTAAAAAAGGGAAAAAGGAAAGAAAAAAAGCCATCATGCGGCTTGAGGTATTCTTTAAATCACTGATTTAGCTGATTATATATATGTACGATCATTGGTCATTGAAGGACTTGCGGCTATCTGAATCCTTGATGGGATTACTACTCACGGCGAGAAGGCTGAAAGGTCAACATACAAAAATTTTAGAATCACGATTTGGCGGAGGAAGATATTCGTCGCTTTTCCAGTCGAGCTAGGCAAACAACAGGAGATAACACCATCGGCGAGCAACAAGACCTGAGGTTATTCAAAATTTAATTCGACTCTATCGCCATTTCCGCTTCCACGACAAACTTTCTCGCTCGCCATCCATGATAGCCTATCTCGCGGCATGCGCCGGATGCGAAACTTCTCCAGAGCCAGCGGAATGAAGACCGGAAACGAGATTGATCGATATCTATCGGTGACCTCACAGTCCAACGGCAGATCGGCAAGCTAACGCCGAAAGCAGTGACCGGTCGCTTCTGAAACTTCGCGTAAAAACGTCATCAGAAACACGTTGGCATGTTGGCATCTGTTGGCTTTGGGGGAAAAGGTAAAGATCGGAGATGAGAGATACGAAGGAGACCGAAAATGCACCCTCACGGATCCTGCCGGCAAGAATCTGATGGGTACAGTCTCACTTTGGCGCGCATATGTACGCGTGGAAACCAGAAGAACATCCTGAGTGTGTTTGGGAATCATTGGGCACCGAGACGTCGGGAGGTTTGTTTCCGTTTGATAGTAGGCCCTCTCGAGGTTTCGAGGTGGTTAGATCGTAAGATCGCATGATAAGTAACAGATCGTGATGTGGGAGCGAGGCCGTGTTGCGATGAACCATCAACGCTGACCGACATTTTGCCAGTGCGCGGAAAAATATCCGACTTCTCAGTGTTCCTCCGCACTAAGGAAGAAGAAAAAGAAAAAAAAAATAAAGGGTCCCATCGTCCAGGAACACCCGCACGTACTTGCTGACGCGAACTCCTCGAGAGTCATAGTCCTCCATGCTGCCACGTCCAATAGACTAAAAGTGGCGGGAGTCTCAACTTCATTGGCCGTTTGATGCATGCCCGACGAAATGATGGTGAGGCGTACGACCGAGCCGCCAACAAGCTTCATCGCAGGACGCCTCGCCGCCTCGAGTACTCTTCCCGAAGAGGCAAAGAAAGAAACAAAATGATCCCAGTCCGAGCATTTAGCGAAGTTCTACCGCCCTATACAAGCAGCAGCCCTGTCTTCCCTAATCCCTCCCACTCATGTCAATGCGCCGCACGGCTTCTCGATTCTTGAGCCGCAATGGAGAAGGGATGGAAACGCATTGGCCCGATGGAAAAGAAGTATTCTGGAAGGAAGCCCTGAAACGACAAGCTCACAGGGATTCCCCAGCTTCATGATGCCTGACCGCCAGATATCGCGCGTGCCAGCCTTGTGAATCGGCCAACGAGGCGCGCAGAGGGGCCCCGGTTTTAGATCAGGTGTTGGTATTGGTGGGCGGTGAACCCTGAGGACGTTTGAGCGGTCTGATGTGTTCGTCCGCATGTTTGCTTATCTCGGTGCTTCTTTTTCTGGTCTTCGAAGGACCTCGTTATGCAGATGTGCAGCGGTGGCCGTTCTGTTTTGTTATTTTTGGGTTAGACTTCTTTAGAGAAGGGCCGTTTTCTCTTTTCCCTCGCAAAGACCGGAGAGTTTGATGAAGGGAGCCAAAACGAGCATCTAACATAGTCTTTGGCGCATGAAGTAGCTTGTGTCTGAAAGATGACATGAGAAACAGCTGACGCAGGAGACAGAGTGTTGAGGATAAACGCGAGGTGCGAAGTAGCCGCTGAACAACAAGGCGCGGAAAGACAAGACGGCGGACCAGACAGCGCGTCCAAACTCCGTCGAGTGACGTTTGTCGTACACGAGGACGACAGGCGCCTACGGACGCAGACTGTCGTTTGAGGTCTGCTCGCTACGGCACCCTTCCATGTGACGGACGAGACAACAAGCTCATCCAGCTCCGCTCCACGGACCAGTGTGGTCAATGCTCCATTGATGACCACCCGTGCGCCCCATTGCTGACAGCGAACCCGGCCGTTGAGCGGCGCGCGATAGGCTGCCGTCTTCCCTGGAGGAAAGGAAAAACTCGAAGGTCTCCACACCGGCGATGTTCATCAAAAATCCAGGGCGTACGTCATGTGGTGAGTGCCCTGACTCGAGGTGAGCTGTGCCCCTCTGCCCCTCCCCATCCCTCCTCCGATCGTGAAGTCTGCATCAGGCAACGCACCCCCACGAGCTCCCAGTCCCTCGTGGAGCTCCAGCGCCTGCAGAAGCGCCCACCGCTTGACTCGTCGACCATCATGCTGTGTTGAGACGCGTCGATGGACGCGTCTGGCTCCCCTTAGCGTCTCGGTTTAGCGGCCCTTAGACCGACCGCTGCGGCTGATCGCCAATATCCAGCATCGCCCCTTTCGGAGATGGCGGTCCCAGGGTCTCGGCCGCAGGAGCCGAGCGCCCGTCGTCTTCCCGTTGAGGCTATCGCGTGCCTTGGTTGGTGGGTTGATTGGGTCACTAATGTAGAAATAATTCAGCGCGTGGTTGGCGCCGGATGGCAGCGGCGATGGCAGGCAGACCGGTGCAGGCCCTCGGCTGCGCTTTCTCGCCCGATCCGAGCGCGCGAGCCGCAAGGACGAGGCTGCTGGAGCCTGAGACAAAAACGCACTGACAAAGAGATCACCCGCTGCACCACTTTTATGCATGTGACAAGCGTCTATTCTTGTTCTGGTTGAAGCATAGAGATGTCGTTCCCATTTCGAGGAGTAATTGCTACAATTCCCATTATTCGCGCGCACGCTGGTTGAAAGGGTTGGCTCGTATTGAACAAAAAAAAAAAGTCCCATGACTTGCGGAAAAGCACATCTCCCTCAACGCCGAAAAGTGGTAGATCAGAATACATGATAGAGAGCCAAAAAAAAAAAAAAAGCCGGTGAACAAAAAAAAAACGCCCCACAACACCTATGCTCCATTCGGCCAGCAGCCGAAGCGGTTCGTAGTCTCAAGGACAATCGTCGGCCGTAGCAAGAAAGTGGTATCAGCGACCGGTAGCAAGAACCAAAAGCGGTCTATGAAAAACGAGTCTAGGAAGGAGTTGCTGAGAAATTAACCGCTTGAACGAAGCAATAGAAGCAAATCATTATGCGGGGCCCGCGGCTATTGGGAGGAGAAAACGCGGTGCTTTGGAACTCCGAGGAAAAGACAAAGCCCGGCCGGAGGCGAGACGCGTCGCGTGGCCAATTGCCAAAGAGAATGCTCGGTCGAGGTCGCCGGCGACTATGCAAGCCTCGCACTCGATGGGCAACGGGGCCGGAAGAAGCTCGGTCGTATTACGACGTTGGTAATTAAAACGAAGCCTTGGGGTCGCATCCGGGTCGGCCATTACGAGAGAGAATCGGCAAGGCCCGCACCTTAGAACGTGCTCCAGTTCCAATCGCGGGGCACGCTGCCCACATAGCTGCCAACTTTGTGGGTTTGCGCTTGGGCCTGCGCCACACCGCGTGGCTGGGGAAGCAGCAGACCCTGAGGCTCTGCACGCGCCTGTACCAGTTCCCCAACTGTGCTGCCGCTGCCCTGCGAGCTGGCCGAGTTGGTGCGGCTCTTGCGTGCCGCCTCCCATTGTCGGTACGCGGACCAGCAGTTGTCGCAAGCACGAGACAGCGTCCCGCTAGGATGGAAAAGCGCATCTTGGTCGAGCTTGATCTCGTGGGAGGAGTGCTCGTAGCAGAAGATGTCGCCACAACGACGGCAGTGATGCCGCCGGCAGAACATCGAGAAGACTCTTCCGCACCCAAAGGCGTTGCACTTATCCGTCTCATCGTTGGACTGGAGCTAATATTAGCATATTGTTCAACCTCTGCCTTGCTGGAGAAATAGATGTGCGAGTGGAAGCATCGTGGTGTCGCAAGGGATACGTTTGGGACATGCATATGCGCGCTACTAGCGGAAAGCGGGAAAGCCCGTTCCACGAGCTCACTCGCAGACGATGGCGCAATGAAAGGAGTAAACTGCGCACTGCTATGGCGCAGCCATCAAGGTATGCACCACATCCACTTGATAAAATCCTCCTGCCCATGTCCTTTTGTGCATGTCGTTCCCTTGGACACCTCTCTGGTAAGAGCCGGAGCTCGCCAAGCCCAGGCGGCGAAGAAGGGGGGATGGTGAAGGTAGGGATCATCGCGACCGAAGACTAAGCAGACAGATCTAAAATAACGTACCTTCCAGTGATTCCTCGACGGCGGTCCAGTCACCGGTCCTATTGCGCTGCCCTCGTCGCTCGCGATCCTCTGAATCTCCGAGTATGTTGAGCCGAAGCTATCCGCGGTTCCCCGTCGGTTGAAGCTAGTCGACGTGCTCTCGACCGGTGACGAGATGCCGCTGCCTTTGGGAGGCGAGGAGCGCTGTGGCCTTTCGGTCGGCCTCAGGGCTGCGGGAACGTACATGGGGCATTTTGGAGGACGCAGCTGGCGCGTATGGGCAGCCAGATGCTGTGGTATTTGCGTGGGAGAGACATTTGTAGGCGTCGCAGCACCCGAGTGCGTGGGAGAATAAGGGTTGTATTGTACACCGCCCCGGTAAGGGTACTGCGGCTGCTGGAAAGCGTTCGGCATGAAGTTCGTTGCGGTCGGAATCCCCGTGGCCATCGTGACGGTGTTCAGGAAGCGGTGGTGGTGGTAAGGTACGGAGTGGGTAAAGGCGGTCGGCGGAGTAGATGAATGGGAGAGCGGTGGACGGCGGCGGGAGAGGTGCGGCTGTGCGCGGTGGCGGGTGTTGTTGAGAGTGCTGGGTGGTAGTGGTCGCGTGCGTGGGAGTGTTGCGGGCTGGGCGCGGCGCAGAGCAGCGAGAAGCACCAGAACTGAAGTAGGACGTGAGGCCAGAAAGCGGTCTGCAGACCCCGGACGCGGTGAGAGATAGGTGAAGCTTGTTTGCTGCCTGCGGGAGCGAGTTGGCTGATCGGCGCAGCGCGCTGTTGCGGATGCGACGATAAGAGAGGGCTGCCAAACGGCGATACGATACAGAGGAGGCGGGCGATTGGACGGGGACGGGGCAGCTGGGTGCCGGAGGTCGCACAAGCAGAGGACTGGGAGCAAAAGCAGCAACACTATCTGTCGTCGTTTATGGGGAGCAGGCGGAGCTGCACGGCATGGCGGCGATTCTAATAAGAGGGAGGACGGTCGCAGAATAGTGCCGTCGCGCCGTGAAGGGAGGCTGACGATGCCCTCGAAGCCGTTGCCGTTAGCCACGGGCCCCATCCACGAAGCGTCGCCGAGCGCAGACCCGAGCGTGCACGGCCGCCGCAATCACTAAAGGCTGTGCTGGATTGGGCAAGCGTGTCCATCGCATATCTCTCCGCCCACCGTGCCGGATCTGCTTCCAGCTGCTGCGCCGGCTACAGCATGCGTGCGTGCGTAAGTAAGAGCCGAGCACGCTGCGCTGCCCTCCACCACCACTGCGTAGCGCGCGCCGCAGAACCATCGTCGACTCCCTCTCGACTGCCGCCCTCTGCGCCCGCCGCCGGCGTGGTGGCAAGCGGACGCCGACCCATCGACAATCAGGCTCCCTGCGACCCCAGTACCCTCCGCGGTCGCCGGCTGCTTGGCTTGCGTTTGAGCCGGCGCGAAACCCCTGCATCGCTGCCCGTATTGCTTTTACCTCATCTCTCTTATCGCTTACTTCTGATTGGCCCGGCGGCGCCTTTACGCTGCCGCCGCACGTGCGCCGCTCGCCTTCGCCCTTCGCCCTGCTGCTACCCAGCGGCTCCCAGTCGCCCGGCGGCAAACATGCCAAGTCGTCTCCTGCGCTCCCGCAAACACGCCCGCTACTTCTGGCGCGTGTTTTGGAAGATCTCCAGGCGCGTCTTCCTCGGCATCTGTCGCGACTCCAAGCGCGACCGCCGTCGCCTGGAGCATTCGTCCCGTGAAAACGCGGGGAACATGCAACGTAGTCCCCTTACATAGCCGCCCGGCTGGCCCTGCAACTGCGGGCTGCGCCCTGAATGCAACAGACATCAATTTCGCGTCTCCTCGTCTGGTCGTGCTGGTTGTTCTCGTGCACAGCGTGCCTTTCGTCTTTGTATTGCTGCCGCATTCCGATTGCTCTCCCTTCGTGATGGCAACGTCCTCTGCAGGAACCGTCGCGGTCAAGGAAAGCCCATTGCCGCCACTGGCGGGCGAAGATCCTCTATCACCATCGCAGTGGACCACGCTCCTTGCTTTCGCCGACGCCGTGGTGCCGTCAATAGCGCCGTCCGCCACTGCCCAACCTTCCAGCCAGCTCGTAGTCGATGCGAATGACTATGCTACAGCGCTTGCTAATGTACAGCAGCTCGCCGGTCCAGACGTCGATCCACAGCTTGCCGTGGACTACCTCACGGAGACTCCATCGGCATGCCCGGCCTTCCGCGACAGCATACGCCGCTTAATGGCCCAGTACATTCCGACGGACGTCAGGAAGCAATTGCTGATGGTATTGAATATCCTCGAGTAAGTGAAGAGTGCTGGAATCACTTGCAGCGAGCTAATTGAATTCCAGCACGCGGCCAGGTGCGCTAGTTATGACGGGGTATTCGACCCCATTTGCCGAACAGCCCGTCAATGTTCGAATAGCGATCATTCAGAGCTGGAGAACAGCGAGAACGCCAATATTCCGTCAGTTGAATAGGCTCTTAACAACATTGGTCAAGCAGAACTGGGCAAAGTCTAGCGTGACTCTGGGACGCGTCCTAGGATTTCCACGTGTTCCAATCCATGGATCCGTTGGTAAAGGTTTTGACTTCGAATTTATCCGGATACCCCCTGGAGATGGCCCGGAGACAATAGAGACAGACGTCGTCATTGTTGGAAGTGGGTGTGGAGCGGGAGTCTGTGCAAAGAATCTCGCTGAAGCCGGCCATCGGGTCATCGTGGCCGAAAAGTCGTACTACTGGCCTCCTGAACATCTCCCAATGAAGGAGACCGAAGGTTACTCGCATCTTTTCATGAATGGTGGCTTTATCATTTCCGATGAGAGCTCCGTAAACGTGGCTGCTGGTAAGTTCCGCAGTCAGAAGACGACCAATTTCGAGGTGTGCCTGCAAGACACTGACAATACCAGGTCAAACGTTCGGCGGCGGCGGTTTCGTCAACTGGTCCGCTTCCCTGCAGACCCAGGGATTTGTCCGCCAAGAATGGGCAGATCAAGGCCTTCCCTTCTTCACCTCAGCAGAATTCCAGAAGTCTTTGGATGCCGTTTGCGATCGAATGGGCGTTGCGACTGACCCCATCGAGCACAATCCAACGAATAATCATCTCCTTGAAGGTGCACGGAAGTTAGGTTGGTCTCACAAAGCTGTACCCCAGAATAGCGGGGGAGCGAAGCATTACTGTGGCTATTGCAGCATGGGTTGTGCATCGTGCGAGAAACAAGGGCCTCATGTGTCTTTCCTGCCCGATGCCGCACGCTGCGGAGCACAGTTCATCGAAGGCTTTGAGGTTCGGAAGGTCTTGTTCGAGGAGAAGAAAGGGAAGAAGGTCGCGATGGGAGTCAACGGCCTGTGGGTGTCTCGCGATGAGCACGGAGGCGTTGCTGGAAACCCGCTCGTTCAGAGAGAAGTGATCGTCAAGGCTAAGCGTGTCATCGTCGCTGGTGGCAGCATGCAGAGTCCTCTGCTGCTCCTGCGATCCGGTCTCAACAACCCAAACATTGGACGGCACCTTCATCTCCACCCGGTATCCTTCCTCGGGGCAGTACACAAGGAGCGGACAAACCCGTGGGAGGGAGGCATCCTGACAGCTGTTGTCAACGAATTCGAGAACCTGGACGGCAAGGGCCACGGTGCGAAATTGGAGGCCGTCGTCATGCTCCCATCGGTCTGGCTCACTCTTCCCCCGTGGACTGGCGGGTTCGAGTACAAAGAGTTCGTGCCTCGTATGAAGCACATGGTAGGATATATCTCGTTGGCCCGCGATCGCGACACTGGGCGTGTCTACCCGGACCCGACGGACGGACGCTGTCGTTTGTCGTATCCACTGTCTTCGTTCGACAAGAAGAATATTCTGGAGGGAATCATCGGTCTTGCAAAGCTCCAGTACGTTGCGGGAGCCAGTGAGATATTCACGACGATTCCGGGATGCCCTTCGTTCAAGCGCATGGAAGCAGAGACGGGGGAAGAGGACCTGGAAGGTATTAATAACAAGAAATTCCAAGAATGGCTCACCGAGGTCAAAACGAACGGATTCCCACAGCCAGAGACCATGTTCCTCAGTGCACATCAAATGGGGACATGTCGTATGGGCACCTCGTCGCGGACGAGCGTAGTAGATCCAAAAGGCAAGGTCTGGGGAACTGAAGGGTTGTACGTTGCAGATGCCAGCGTCTTTCCAAGTGCCAGTGGGGTCAACCCGATGGTAACCGTAATGGGTGCGCGCTGTCTTGCAAATTTTTGGGTCAAATGAATACTGACGAGCCTTCCTATTTCACAGGAATCGCAGATTGGTTGTCCCGTAATATCTCATCACACATGGTGAAAGAGCAGGAAGTGGCGAGACTGTAGAGCGGGAAGCGGCGCGAGGCGAAGTGCGTTGCTTTTTCTTTATGGAGGGTGGTCCGGTGCCGTGGATTGGTCTGTTGGCGTGACAGGGCAGAAATGACATTGTAGACGCGTCGCATGATGCGGCTAATGGAGAGGTGTGTGACAGCGGTATCACACCCGGCAACGGGAGAGTGATAGCAAGCAGAATAGTCAATTGTTAGCGAGGCTGGGACGGTCAGGGCCATCTTAACGGCCATAACCATCGCCGATTGTACTGTACATGCGGTGTTTCATTGTGGGGATCTGTTCCTGCATTGGCTCGTGACGATTGCGGGTGAGGCTCGATGGCAACACGAGAGATGCCTCTTTGAGCCAAGATGTGGATGGTTTTGGCGTCATGCGGGCGCGCGGTGTCTCGGGGGGCGGCCGCACTGTCGCCCTGGCGGCGGGCGGGTAGCGAGCCGTTGGAGCGACGGGCGACAACAGCATCTGCGCAGACAGAGGCGACCGGTAAGGGGCGAGCTGTGTGCAGGGCAATTGCACGTCCCAAAGCAGCAACATCGACATCGCATCGCCCGTGTTGCCATGCTTCAGTCGGGCCGCTGGCGCTGTTCTCAGGGTCTCTGCTCGTCGCGCAGCCGGAGCGCATCCGACGGCAACCGGACTGCGCCCAGACGTCACTGTGCGTGAGCTTGCCGTCCTCGTTCACCACCAGGGCTGACGTGCATACACGCGGTGGTGCGGCTTGGACTGCCAATCGCCGCTGCTCCGCGTCCGGCGAGCTGCCCACGTTGCTGGCTGGGTTTCAGCGGCGTCGACGGATCGCTGAGGCTCAGCGAATCAGCCTGACGTGTGCATGCGATGGTTCGTTCGTCGCAGTCGAAGTATCCCAGACACCAGGGTCTGTCTCCGCGCCTGCACCGCCTCGAAATGTCTCCATGCGCGCTTTCCGCATACCGGCTTCGATCCATTCTGCATAAATCCATAAATCCTCCTCCTGCCATCCCCAAACAACTGCGTCTTTTCACCCACGCCTCCGGCTGCCCATCGCGCCTCATCTGCGGCCTGCCATCCGCCGACCTTCGACAGTCATCAGAGTTCCCGTGCGCCTGTGCCACGCCGACCTAAACTTTTCATCGCCGACGAGTTGCCTCCTCCACCGCTGTCGCAGCCAAGCCATCATCCTCACGCTCGAGGATAAATCCCTCACCACCCTCTTCAACCACCTCCTCAATCGCGAACATGTCGCAGTTCATATCTTTCCTCCCGCCGACCGCCTCGCTGGCCACCTCGTACGACCGCACCAAGCTGGCCGCCGACCAGCCGGCTCGCGACATTCCCACAACGTTCAAGGACGCCATGACAGTCCGTGAGCGCGTCTATGTCGAGGAGCAAAATGTGCCTCTCGAGAACGAGTTCGACGATGACGATCCACGCAGCTTCCACTGGGTCGTGTACGCATCGGTTGGGACGTCTAGCAGTAATGGCGCCTCGCCTCTGTCCAACGGCACCACCAGTGATTCTGCCTCCCCATCGCCGCAGGAGGAGCGCCGTCAAAGCGATCCGACCGCTAACCGTGTCGCCGTTGGCACCATTCGCCTCGTGCCACCGCCTCACCCCTCGCACCCTGCTCCCTCGGACGCACACAAGCTAGACAATTCTCTACGTGCACCACCCACCGGCTCGCATGCGAACGGCACCTCTGCCGTCGAGCCATACATTAAGCTTGGCCGCCTTGCCGTTCTCCCGGCATACCGCAAGCTGGGGCTTGCCGCGCTGCTGGTACGCACTGCGCTGGACTGGGCTGCCCAGCACAGCTACCAGATTCTGAGCCCACCGCGCCCTGAAGAAATAGAGCTAGCGAAAGTTGAGGGACGTGAAGCAGATCTCGAGGCTTGGAACGGTCTCACTCTCGTTCATGCTCAGAGCTGGCTCGAGAAGTTCTGGGGCCGGTTCGGCTTTGTCAAAGACGAGAAGATGGGAGAATGGGATGAAGAGGGCATCATGCATGTTGGCATGTGGCTGACGCTGAAGGTGCGCGAGTAGAGACGAAGGAAGCTCATCGGAGCGGTGGACTGGGTTCGATTCTCTGTGCAGGGAATTGAAGCGTTGTTCGTATTACGATTGCACGACTCTGAGATATCCCCAATAGCTGCTTTCGCTTTTCTTGCTTTTGTACGCCCCGTTATCGAACCTGGAGTTTCTTTAGTCTTCGAGGGTTTCGAATCTTCGACAACCTTCAAGATCTAAAATTATAGATTGCTGACTTTCAACGAATTACTTTTGAATCAAATAGACTTTTTCTCCTACGGCCGTCTTGACAATTGAGGATTTCTTACTATAAGAAACCAAATGCCACCCCTTGATTTAGTTTCAACCGCTCCGTCTGCTCGCATATGGCGATGATACGAGCTTGGAGGTACAATACATATCCACTGACTCGCATGTCTTGCGTCGGAAAAGACTCCGTATTTGCCGCCCCCTTCCATGCATGTACAGAAGTGGCAAAGTGTATTTCCCTGACCGCGCATCCCCCGCATTGCTTGTGCCGCTCAAACGCCGATCTCTTCCACAAGCTCGTATTCTCGGGGAGTAGCCAACGAGAGGCGAAAGAAGCTATCGTCATTTGCGACAGCTAGGTAAACGGAGGGTGGCTCTTGTTTGGGTGCCTTGCCGACACATAGGGCTGACAGTAGCACCTGTTGTGGATGCTCGGGGACCCGTCCAAAATTTGATGGTGCCAGTGCGGGGCCTCAATCTATTTTCTACAAAATTGCCTATGCTTCAACCGCTGCTGGTAACCGCAGAAGGAAATTTTTTTTTTTAACATACAAGGCTCGGGCCGCTGCTGACAATTATTTAGCCGCATGTGGACCGAAATCCGCCGGTGATTACGCCGGCATTTGAATATGCATGACGTGCTTCAAATCGTTCGCCAGCTTTCTCTTATCCTTTACAGACCACCGGCAACAATCTCAGCGGTCAATATGTCATAAAGCATACCCGAAAGACATTGTCAACAAGATATTTTATAAGAGTAACGCTGTGTCGTAGTCTTGAAAAGACGAAGATACATGGATAAAGTTTATTTTAGAATCGAAGTATACGTAGGAAAAAGATTTTTTAGACCACTATGTTTTCTTCTAAGAGGATAACCTACATCAGATCATACCACAATGTAGAAAATGGAGAATGTCACGACCACAAAAAAGCTCTTCAAAACCAGCCTTGGGAAGGTGAGATGATTACTCAGTCGGTCGCGCACAACCCTGTCGCGACTGATAAGTGGAAATGTCGTGGTTCAACATTGAGTGGAAACATGCATAAACTAAGCTAAGATTTCTTCGCGACTAAAGTTTGTCCTGCTTTGATAAGACTGAGAGTGCTGTATCAAGGCATTGACAGCGCAGCGTCTTTGATATTACTCCCCGAAGCGCTGCTCGAATCAACCATCTGAATCCATGGTTTTGCGGATTTTATTCGGCGACTTGTGTTCTGAAACAAGATGTTCTATTCTATTCTGGGAGATTGACTGGGATAATGTGTAATTTTTGGCGAAGTCTGCTCGCGACAACGGAGCCTTGGCCTGATTTTTAGCGTAAGTTTTGCAGATGTCCGCAGCGAATAGACTTATAGCTAGGGTGTCTATTCTTTCTAGAGACGAGAATACTCTCTTGTAACCCGTCTGGGCTTAAAGTGAAATGATGAGGTATGGCTTTGTCCGCCGATTTCCTAAGGCGCGCATTGGCGCGTGGCGTGTTGTTCTTGGTCGCTCTTGCTGCATCTACACCAACAACTTGCCCTCCTCGCCCAAACAAGCTTTTCCTTTCCCATCGCCTCTGCTCTTCCCTTTGCACCCGGTGACCCCGCATGGCACCTTCCTCCAATTAGCCATCGAGGTGTCGGACCATCTCGTCTGCTGCGCTTCCCTGCCGCCACCGGCAAGTTCTTCTCGCTATGGAGCATTTCCCTCATCACTTGTACCCGGTACGTCCCAAGAAACTTTTCACTTGCGTCCAATCGAGGACCCGTGTTCTATGACTACATCAAGCTACACTGATATGTCAGCGCAGAAATCGACGCCGACTCCGGCCTCATTCCAAGAGGCGGTCGGTTTCGAGCAGTCGATGTTCGGTAACCGTGACAGCAGTGCTTTGGATGTCCCATCGAAGATCTGGATCACGATCGCCGTAGTCTACACTTTCGTAGTCTGTACCGGGATGATGTTGCTCTACTTCCAGCGCTACACTCATGCGGTCCGCATCCGCGGATTCTGGTTGACGGCCGCGGCCGTGTCCTCGCTGCATATCTACCTCACCCTGGTCTTCTTAGTCTATCCCCTCAGGTTTTGGTATGGCTGCAGGTCTGAGTTCTGGGTCACGACCACCCTCTTTCCTATTGGGATTGGCCTATACCAGAGTAAGTCAGCATTTTCTTGGTGTTTATCTCTTGCCAAAGATGCTCGCTGACCAACTCCAGTATCCAATGCCCGATTGATCTTCTACTATCAAACCCAGCAGGAGCTGTTGATGAGGCCCCTTTTCAACACAAGGTGCAAAGTCCCTGTCTGGTACCGTCATCCACTCGCGTTCATGAAACGCTTCAATAAGATGGATTTTCTTAGGAAGACATGCGCCTTCGTTGTATGCACTTGGGTCTTTACGATACTGTCCAGCTCGTTCATGTTCTTTGGCTCCTTCAACTTTCATGAACATTATGGATTATTCGGAGAGTGGTCTGGAGAAATTAATTGCCAGCGGGGACCGCATGGAGAATGGTGCGTCCAGACCAAATTGCTCGACGAAGACTCAGCTGACTTTGAGCAGGGTGCCGACAGTCATTTCTCAGCTCCTCATGTGCTGGTTATGGGGCCCGTACATGCTGTGGCATGCCAAAAACATCCGGGACACGCACTACTGGTCTTTGCAAACAAAAATCAACCTTATTGCCGGGTACGTTGATGCTTGAGAGCCATGATTGAGACGCAGGCTGATATCTTCAGATTATTCGGAACTCCGCTTTGGATTACCTTTCTTCGTTCGAACGATCCAGGCATCCTTGCCATCAGCCGCTGGTTTCCCCATGCAGGATGGTGAGTCCCACCTTTATAGTGTAGGGTAGAAAGAAGCTGCTGATATCTTTCCAGGTTTATTCCAGGTCTTGTTACGATCCAAATGGGATCAATTGTCTTCCCAATCCTAGATGTGGAAAAGAACAGCATATGCATAATGAATTTGAGGGAAAGGCTCCGGCTCGGCGATCGGAGTTCCTCCTTGGAGAATGACGCTATCCGGGGAAACGACAAAGAGTTTTATTCCATGGCGGCTTTTGAAGAAGCTCTAGACAGGAACGTTGACCCGCTGCTAACCTGGACCGCCAAGCACAACTACACAGCAGCTGAGATCAACTTCCTTGTCTATGTCCGCAACTGGAAGAACAACTGGGCCGGCCCAGGCAGGCTCAACAGGATGCTCACACCGGCTGACTCGCGCAGTCGGTACGAAGACGCGGCTATCATCTTCTTTACTTTCATCAACCCAGTGACCTCCCGGATGACCGTCAATGTCGACAGCAGAATTTACAAGGAAATTGCCAAGTACTTTGACGACGTCATAGCCCACGAGCTGCCTGGGGATGGATGCAACTTTTTTTCCGAGCAGGAGCAAGTCACGCCATGGGAGAAAAATGAGACTGCATCACGAAGCCAGAACATGGAGGCTTTCGACAAGAACAACCTGCGTTATCTCTGTGGCAGTGATGACGATGAGGATTGCGAGAAAATTCCGAAGGGCTTCAGCTTGTCTGTCTTCGATAGGGCGTTCCAAACCATCAAGGAGGATATCTTCTACAACACCTGGCTCCGGTATGTCATGAGGTTCTGGCGTGCATTTTTCATGGATCCGGGTTTCATGTCGCTGACTGGATGGATAGCTATGTGAGCGATGTGGAAACGCACAGCGTCACAACGGGCAGGAGTGAGCACAACGACTCTCCATCGCGGATGCACGACATCTGGGCGCCGAGCTCACTTCAGCCTGCCGCGGCACACACGCGTCCATCTCCTCCATAAGGTATTATTCACCCAGCCTTGTACTAAACCTCGGCGTATCTGACTTCCGGACCAGGGGTATACTTTTTAGCTGCTTGGCCGGATCGGTGGCTCAGGTGTCTTGCTGACATCGATTGCGGGTTTCTGGTCTTCTTCGGAAGTTGACTGCACTGGCTCCTCCTCCACACCAACCCCATACACTCATTCCGATCACCAGCCCCTGTTGCAGGGCATTTGCTTGGTAGTTCGATCCGATGGAACATATCCAGGGGCATGTTCGATACAAAGTGGATTGCTCTTCCTACTTCATGACCTGGGCATCTGGAGCCGTTGAGGAGGCAGAGGTCTGCAGCTGGAGATTAGTGCATATAGCATGAAAATGACGAATGATGGATTGGGCCAATGCTCGATCGTGTGTTTCTTGCCTGTTGCGGGGAGGGCTGGTGGCCCGCGTGCGACCCCTGCACGGTGGAGCTCGCCCCCACCGCTGCTCCACGCGTGGCCGGCGATCACAACGGCCGACGGTCGACGTCGGCGCATCGGTGAGGGCGATGACTGGCGCGCGTCTCGAAGGAGGAGGACGAGGAGGAGGAGGAGTGTCAGGAGCTGAGATCTCTGAGCAGACCGGGGGCGGGTCATGG
Organism: Neoscytalidium dimidiatum; assembly: GCA_037367355.1. NCBI lineage: Eukaryota > Fungi > Ascomycota > Dothideomycetes > Botryosphaeriales > Botryosphaeriaceae > Neoscytalidium > Neoscytalidium dimidiatum. Next base: position 1,903,947 of record CM074695.1, on the reverse strand, counting down.
GGAGGAAGGTTTGCGGCTCGGAAGCTTGGCATGCAGGCGCGGGGATAGTGCGGCCCTGTAGAGGGAAAAGCAGCGCTGGCATGCAGGCACCCGACACAGGCACAGCGCGGCATGGCACCATTGATTGTGCAGATGGCGTGCGGGGTGACGACGAGTCTGAGGGAGATAAGGCGGCTGCAGGTATAAAGCTACGCAGCATCGATCGATGTGGCATGTCGTTTTTGCCTTTTTGTCTCTCCGTGCCGCCGACCTTCCGTCTGTCGGCGCGCCCGGCCCTGGCTGCCTGCCCGTCGTCGGCTCCCGCGCACCTAAGGCACCATGCTCACGTGCGCCAGGCGAGACGACTCGCCCTCGCCTGGCATCGCGGCCGCAATGATTCCCGAGATTGCGGCAGTCTACCTGTCGCAGCCCTGACAGCCGTGGCAGCTCTGGCTGCCCTGCGCCGGCCGCGTCGCCGTCAGTCGTCAGTCAGGTTGCACACACGCGTACCGGCGACATGCAAGCACGCGGCCGCTGCGCGGTGACCGGCCGCTGGACCTCCCATTGGCAATTCTCTCATTTCGACTCCCGCTGACGTGCTCGCCGCTACCTCAGTCTGACACAGGAGCCGCTAGGCCAGCACATGGATTGCGTCGAGGAGCCGCCTCCATCACGCAATTTCTGGCGCCGGGACCTCACCGCCCTATGGCTCTAGCGTTCCCCCGTATAAAAAAGTCAAAGCCGCCGCCGTTGCCCGCCTTTCATCGGCCATCCGCTCCGCGCCCCCCGTCGTCCTTGTTTCTGTTTGTTTCGGCTCGAATCTCGAATCTGGCCCGACCGTCGCCGATCTGCTTGACCTTCAGCCTCCCTGCCCATCACCTCTAGGACATCGCTCGATTGGGTCGCGTGACTTGGCTCGAGAGAAGACGCTCGTCCTTCCCCGCTGACGTGTCAGAAGCTGCAGCTCCCGAGATTAGGAGCCCTATATAGTGTCCGGAGCGGCTGCTGTTCTTCTGTTCTGCACGCAATTGTTTGTCTTTCGCCATGGCTCCTCACGCATCCCTCCCGGACACGCCGCCGAACGGGCCCCAGGAAACTGGCTACCTTCCTCCCCAGGGGGACCAATTCCCCGTAAAGCCCAACATCCTGTACATCATGGCCGACCAGATGTCTGCTCCGCTGCTCAAGATGCATGATCCCAACTCTCCCATCAAGACCCCCCACCTGGACAAGCTGGCCGAGACCGGCGTTGTTTTTGACAGCGCCTACTGCAATGCTCCCCTCTGTGCGCCGTCCCGCTTTGTCATGGTCACCGGTCAGCTCCCGCACAAGATCAAGTCCTACGACAACGCCTCCCATCTCAATGCCGACGTGCCCACTTTTGCGCACTACCTGCGCCGGGAGGGCTACGAGACGACGCTGGCGGGGAAGATGCATTTCATCGGCCCTGACCAGCTGCACGGGTTCGAGAACCGCCTGACTTCGGACATCTACCCCGGTGATTTCGGCTGGTCTGTCAACTGGGACAAGCCAGACGAGCGCCAGGAGTGGTACCACAACATGTCTTCTGTGCTGCAGGCCGGGCCGTGCGTGCGCTCGAACCAGCTCGATTACGACGAGGAGGTCATGTACAAGTCAACGCAGTATCTGTACGATCACGTGCGGCAGGGAGATAAGACGCGGCCGTTCTGCTTGACTGTATCTCTGACTCACCCGCACGATCCCTACGCAATCACCGAGGACTACTGGGACCGATACGAGGATGTCGAGATTCCTCTGCCCAAGGTCCACATCGAGCAGGAGGACCAGGACCCGCATTCGCAGCGCCTGATGAAATGCATCGATCTTTGGGACCATCCCGTGCCTGAGGAGGCGGTCCGCCGGGCGCGTCGTGCCTACTACGGATCTTGCAGCTACGTTGACGATCAGGTTGGCAAGTTGGTCAAAGTTCTGAAGGATTGCAAGCTCGACAAGAATACGATTGTTGTTTTCAGCGGCGATCACGGCGACATGCTCGGCGAGCGCGGCCTCTGGTACAAGATGTCGTGGCACGAGAACAGCGCCCGCGTGCCGCTTATCATCAACTATCCGCCTCGCTTCACTCCGCACCGCGTCAAGGACTCGGTGTCCACCATGGATTTGTTGCCTACTTTGGTAGACTTGGCGGGCGGACGCATGGACCCGAGCCTTAGCATTGACGGCGAGAGTCTATACCCGGCGCTGTGTGGCCACCGCACCAGGGACGAGGTTATCGGCGAGTACATGGGTGAAGGCACTATCTCCCCGGTCATGATGATTCGCAGGGGCAAGTGGAAGTATACCTGCTCCCTTGTCGATCCTCCGCAACTTTTCGATCTGGAGAAGGACCCTCAGGAGCTTCACAACGTTGCCAACTCGGATGATGCGGAATTCAAGGAGGCTGCAGCCGCATTCGCCGAAGAGGCCAGACGCAGGTGGGATCTGCAGAAGATCCACGACGACGTGTTGCAGTCGCAGAGGATGCGCAGGTTGTGCTGGAACGCCCTGAAGCAGGGGCGTTTCGAGTCATGGGACTACCAGCCGCACGACAACGCCTCGCAGAAGTACATCCGATCCACTATCCCCTTGGACGATCTCGAGCTACGCGCCCGCTACCCGCCTGTCGACGCTATGGGAAAGCCTCATATGACGCAACACCCACACGGCCTCGCCGCAGCCAAGGGGCAGTGAATCAGTTGCCAGCAGTGCGAGGAGGTTGCTGCTGTACCTTTTGTTCGGCTTTCGTAGTATTTATTGCTGCTCGAAATTTGTTTCGCGTCTCCGCTCGCAAGCGCGCCAGGCCGAACGATGGCTCGTTTTCACAACGCACCATTGTTTGGAGCAAAATGGTTTCCTGGCTCATTCATTTTGGTTGCTTGCTTGAGCTTTTAGCGAGGCGTCGGTGATGATGGTTGGGGGGATTGCTTTTCTCAATCGGCCCGGTGTGTTTTTGAAAACGGAGGAGCATTTCGAAGGGCTGTGCATCTGGGAGTGCTGCATAGCGTAGGTTTCGCGCCTTTTCCTCTTCGGAATGCAGTTCAACAAGTCACTTCAATCTTGTACATAGCATAGGTCTTCGAATGGAATGAGAAATGACATCTGCATCACTATGAGCGCGAGACTCGTACTCGATGCAACATGGGAGTGGCGAAAGCAGCAGCCGGAAGGCAAAATGATTGCGGACAGCAATTGGACACGCGAACGGCGCATTGTTCGCCGGAAAGGATATGGACATGGACCCTGTGAGTACTGAGCTGAAACCGAAGTGGTCATGGATAACTTGACCGTCTCCTGAAAATAGGAACGAAAGAGGATGCAACGCGCGTTGCCATTGGCGCGGCCGTGAAACATGTGTATTGCCGCCAAGAAATCGAGGAGCTTCTCCAGCAGCACAACCTTCCGTCTACGTAATTGATTGTAAGGGATTGAAGCTTAAACACGAGACGCCTGATGAAAAATCGAATTGATTTCTGGGGAAGACAGCGGCAGATTCGGGGTTGCAATGTATATCCGGACCGACGTTGCGGATCAGATAAGTTGCTGACGGTACGCCTTGATGCACACACCTACATGCATGCACACGAGCGGTGGAAAGCAGATCAGAGACAAATGGGCTGAAATCCCGGCCAAAATTATCCACAATATTTTAGGACTGCGGAAATTGGCAGATTCATGCGCCTCTCCTTGATCAGCCATAAGGCTGCAACCCAATTGCAGAGAGCATCTTCCGCAGCGATCGCGCAAGCATGCATCCAGCCGACAAGGAATGGTAGAGAGTCGGGGAGGAAGCGGTCGTGGCGGTCTCGCTCTCTTCCCGCCTCCGAGCCTGTTTTGGCGCTGCGCCGCAACAGGGCCGGCCACAAGACGCGCTTTCCTTCCAGTGCCTTCCCTTCCAGAAACAGGCTCCCATCCAACGAGGAAATCACACGTGGGCGGAACAGTCCCCTGAGTGATGACTCCCACCCTCTCTTTCGTCTTGCAAGATGAGATTTTCATTACTCACCGGTGCATCCGTCCTGCTCGCTGCATGCAAACTCATCACCCACCTTTTCTTGCTGCACCAGGCCGGATCAGGGAATCTTAAACCGTCCAATCGCGTGCCTCCCCGACCGCCACAATCGCTTCCCCCTCTCATCGCCTCTTACACCCCGTGACCTTTTCGCCTTCGCCTTCTCCTCCTCCGCCAACCAACTCCCCACTTCTCCAGTCCATTTTTTTTTTTTTTCGCCCGCCGGAAAAAGCGAGAAGTCGCACCATCCGACGTTTCCCTTGACACCTTCCTCTCTGACCTCCGCACGAGCCACCCACCCATCCATCCATCCATACACGCCCCGTGCTTGGGATCGTCCCGTCCTCCCCGGACTTTTTCCTGGCAGTGTCCGGTCTTCGAAACGCCAAGCAAATAAGGCGGGCTTTCCCCGTAGCGCAGCATGGGATACAGGTTAGTGCTGCATTAAGGTGCTTCGGTCATCGTTCCACGGCCGTTTCGCTTGTGGGGTTCAATGACGGCCGGGAACGATCAGTGCCGGTCGCCAGGAAACGATATGCAACGCGGCTCTGCTGGCCTTTGGTTTTTTTTTCTTTTTTTTTTCCTGAAGGCTGCGTAACGATAGCCACGACGACGACAATAACGACGCGGCGGTGTGATTTCTGATCTTGCGGCCGCAGTTCGGCTCATCTGCCACCCATCATCCCATTCGGGAAGGACGAGACGAAAGGCATAGGCGGCCCAGGATGTGCTGACTGTTCCCTTTTTTTTTTTTGTGGCGTGGCGCAAGAATTGTCGAGTTGGGGAGGTTTTTATTGTTTCCATAATCTCGTCGCAGCCTCTTCGGCAGGGCTGGAACCGTCTCGCCCTTCGCGACTACACGCGGCCGCCCCCTCCCTCGCCCGAGGTTCGCCACGCTTGTTTAGTTTCCGAGATCTCACACATACACACACTCTCTCTCTCCCTCCCCCTCTATCCCTCTCTCTACCTCTCTTTCGTATTGGTGCGCTTGGCAAAGGGTAGTACGACGGATGACTTCGCTGTGCCAATCGGACGATGCCGGCACAATTGTCCGATGAGTGGGAAGAGATCTGACTCTTTGGCCACACTGGGGCCCGGCTGTGCCGGCGAGGTCTGGCCCCATGGTCCAGCACGTGGTCTGGAGCAAGAGAGGCGTAGGACTAACCGGAGGTAGTTGCGGGCGACTGCAAACGGCTTTACGCCGGCGGTCCGCGTCGCGGGTGGTGATACATAGTCGGGCGGTGATGAAGGAGGGGAGGGGGGGATGCGTTAGCGTATGTGGGGTCGTTTGGGTGATTGTGGAAGTGAGGGGCTGTTTGGGCATCACTTGCGATGTCGTGGAGCATCGGCAGGATTGTAGCATTTGATCATACGCCCATTTTCCTTGGTGAAGGGGTATACCGTGTGGCTGCGGAATCTCCGCATGTGAAGGAAACCGTGCAATTGTCGTTTGGTCACGTAGCTATGCCTTTTTTTTTTTTTTTTTTTGGCTTGGATATGCGAGGAAAAAATTACATGAGTATTCAATTTTTAGATATCGTAATTAAACAAATATTTGTATCATCGTAGATAAGTGTATGTGCAATACTGGCCGAGCGTTTGCGTCCAACCGCTTATTTCATCCTTTCATGGCGGTGTAACTCATTACCGTGGACAATATTTCTCTACTTGATATAGGCTTAAATCCTTATTGAGAGGAGAAGAGTATTTGTTTGCGGTGCGAGGTTATAACAGACGTTATTAGAGAAAAAGGGTCTCATGTGCTAGTCCATTGAAAGTCGGAGCGGTCAATCTTATATGGCATTATGCCCGGACGACTACCTCCAACTGTACTCAAAAAGTAATGAGACTCGAAAGGAAGTTTCTTCTGCCGTTCATTGTGAGTGTACTGACATTGAATATAAAAATCAAACTGACATAAAATCAGGTATATATCTCTGCTCAAGATTCGATTCGTTCAACTGAAACTTAATTCCAGCAAGACATAATAGAATTGCGAAAATGAAAGAAAAGGATAAGAGGAATGAGTTGGAATTTATTTCAAAAGTTGTGAGAACACATCGCGATAGCCGGGTATCAATTTCGTAATTTTGCCGCGTCAGAAGTCCAAACGAACAATTCCCATATGTTGCAGACCATGACCACCAGCAAGTCAATTCTATACCTCTTCACGCCCTCTAAAATAACAGCCCTCCAAGCATCGCACCTCCAAGAAACCCACCTAAAAGCGGAAATCCGTACCCTCCGCCATAACCGTATCCATAAGGCCTGTAGTATGGCGTCTGCGGCCTCAAGAACCTCGCATTCGGATCACCATACGGGCCCTGTGCATACGGGTTGTAGCCATAAGCCCCCATAGGCACTGCGGGGCCACCGGGCGGCTCGATGTAGACGTCGCGGCCGTTCTTGTCCTTGCAGAGGAATTGAGGCTGGCCAGTCTCGATAGCGCGCGAAAGAGCGCGGCGGGCAGCCAGGTGAGCGGCGTAGGCGGCGCGTTCCTGATCCGCACGGCGCTGACGCGCGGCGACGCGTTGCTGGTGGTTGGTGTGCGTCAGGCGGTCCTTGATGCGGCGGCCGAGCTTGTGCAGGCCGTGGACGTCGTCGCTGGGGGTGGCTGTTGTGGCGGCGGCATTGCCGGAGGAGGAGGGAGGAGGAGGGGCCTTCGCGGATGCGCTGGTTGGCTGCTTTTGGTGCTGCGCCCCGTGATCGTCGTCATCGCTGCTTTCGGCGGCGATGTCTTGGAGACTTATGCTGTGGTGCAGGCGCGTCACATTCTCGCGTTCTTCTGGGGAGAGGGTGGAGAGGTAATGCTCATCGTCGTATGGGTGATGCCATATTGAGAGAGGAGGGTCGGCGCGCGTGTCAACGAAGAATTGGTGCCCAGTCTTGGAGTCGTATTGCCTGATCCAGCCATCTGGCAGAGGTCGAGCCTCATCTTCCATGCTGCGGCGGTGCTCTGCCGGAATGCCATTTCGTGAGCGGTATCGCGAGTTTGCTGCAGAACCGCTGGCGGAGGTGCCAGTTGTATTGGTTGCGACTTCGTATGATGGCGGCTGATCTGACATGATTGTAATGGAGATGATACAGAGATGTCGTTTGAGGGGACTGCTAGATAGACCGAAATCGCAAGGGTAGCGGTTTCAAGCGGGTTTATGTAGAAGGGGAGCGTGGCGTGTTGTGTCTCCAGATGCAGCATGGTGATGTCACTCATGAGACAGCTGTGTCTTACGCCACATGCACTGCCACACATCCGCCACAGTCCTCGCAGCAAACCGCCCTAGAGAGAAGAACAGATGCCGGAGCATGGAAGCATGTCGGCGGGTTCATCTCCTGGGTCTCTGACCGAGAAAGCCATTATTCATAGTCATGATTTCGCGAAACCTCCGCCTCTCTTCCTCTTTTTGCTTCTCCTCAATTGCTTTGGCGAGGACACCAGAGTCCCACCAGACTCGTCCTTCGTAGATGTGAAGGCCTTGATATCCTCTTTTCGGTCGAGGCGCCAAATTGTTGTTTTCTGCACGGACTTCTCTGCTTTCGGTTTCTTCTCCGGGTTCGTCTACTTCTACCTGTTCTCCATGATTCCTCTCTAGGGAGTGTTCCTCGACAGTGCCAACGACGAATTCAAACATGCGTGGGATCTCGATAATCCTCTCTTCTTCCCAATTCTTCAATCGGCAGAGCATGATTGCCTGGACACTCACAACATGCCGATCGCCTTCCTTAAGAGAGCGGACGTCTGGACCGAAGACACGGGTGAGGCAGGGCTGGTGGTGCACGAATTCGAAGCCCGCGAAGCGTGCCTTGATGCCATTCCAGATGGTCTCGGATGAACGGTAGACATCGTTGGTGGTATCGAAGAAGACAGCGTTTTCGGAGAAGAACTGGGCATGTTCATTGGCGTCGAAATCGAGTGAATCAATTACGGAGAAGTAGCGTTGGACTATTCTCAATGCGGGAATGTCGGTATACGGCGTCAAAGAACCCATGTGGGTGTGCATTGAACGGCATTGCGGTTGGTCCATGACAATCTCCTTTTCAGCTGCGGGGTGGAGCCGGTGGTTCATCATTGAGGGATAGTGTCGAAGGAGCAGTTCAATCACCTGCGGCTAGGCGGAAGAGACGGGCGGATTGGGGCGGAATTTGGGCGGAACGGGAGGTGGGAGTAAAATGGTTCAGTAGCCATGCCGGGAAGCCAACGGCGCCCTCTGCCTTTATCTAAGTAGGCGCCAGGCACCAGGGCGCAAAGCCATCAGCGCTTTGAAGGATTCAAACTTCCGAGCGAAATCAGAGAGCAGGCATGCCGCATAGGCAATAATCAGTCACGCCGCACACCATATCAGGCTACCCGACGCGACGGGGTTGCCCGGCGGGGAAGGCGAGTGGGCCAGTTGGGGGCCGGGGCTAAAATCTGACCTCAGACCCTGGACCCTGCGGCGGCACCTTGTTGGCCAGCAGCCATCACGGTGCTGGGGCCCCGCCATGTATGTTGCCAGGCGCGTGGATGCAGGAGGACGGACAGTTTCCGCTGTCGAAGCCGAAGCCGAGGTGGAGGAGAAAACACGGCGCATCGCGATGAGCAGCAGCCGGGCGCGGCAAGGAGCCGGTGCAAGAGCGAGCGAGCGCCGAACCAGCATGGCTTTGGCGGGGCTGCCGGCCACGACAATTTGTTAGAGCTGCGGCGCCAGCGGGGGCTTCGCGCCAGAATCACGCGTCGTCCGAAACAGCCCTCTCTACGTCCCACTCTTTCTTCATTCTGACTCTTTCAACATCTGATTTTCCCACTTGTTCGTCCAGAGTCTCTCGCAATGTGTCGAACGAAGTTGTTACACCCTGTGACGTCGTTGGTCCACACGACCCGGTACTGAGAACGGCTTACATGATCGAATCTCCGCCCAACTTCGATGTCACGGTCCTGGGAGATGGTCGTATCTCACATGCGGGCCACGGACTGCCTGATGCACTCACTAACCCCTCTTCCAGTCCGTCGCTTGATCAAGGGGCTTCTTCATCCAGAAAGGCACTGCCATTATCATTTTCAATCCTTGACTCATGGTTCTAGCATCCGCTTGACCGTTTCAGCCGAGGGTGAAATGCTGCCGATGAATATGTGGTGAGTAAACAAGACTGAAATCCGGCATAAGGATGTTCCTGCATGATCCAGATTTATGTTACTGTTCCCCATGGGTCCCCCAGTTTCCCCGTTGGCTCCCTGCAATGAGAAATAGGACCCCACACTGACATTAAACTACTCTGGGCCACTTTGTCCCGTACAGTCTTGCTACTATGACCGAAATCGATCAATGCGTATCCCACGTCCTCTGTTCTGCATTGTTGCAAGCTCAACAAGCCCACAAGAACATCGCCTTGACTTCACGTTTACAGAGGAAAACTCGTTGTTTACAAGTTGAGCCTTCCAGTAGAAGTGAACAAGTCCTTGCGGTAAACATGTTAAAGCTTCCAGCAACATGACTCGTTCGCAGCTTATCATACGACTTTCACTGAATCTCACCTCACACCTTCCAAGCCCCACCACAACCAGAATACAACTCATCAGAGCTCCCATCACCATCAACCACTACACTCTACACAACACCTTCCAAAATGGCCATCATTGAGTGCTGTCGATGCGGTGCTGATAATTCGGCCGCTTCTTACTTCAGCTGCGATAACTGCGGTCATTCCAGCAGCGGCTGCTGCCTTTACGTGAGGTAAAGCTGCTGTCGATGCGCCAGTCTTCTTAGTCCCTACAAATGAGAAGGAAACATGGCACTGGCTTCAATCTCAAAGAGTGCACCATCTATGAGAAACCAATTCCCCATTAGGTGAGGCTGACGATTTCCCGTATCTTAGCATCCCTATCAATCAACTATTCTCTGACTTCTCAACTTTCATTCGACATGACAATTTGCACTACGTAAACTGTATCCATCGCTTTTCAACTACGTTTTCTGACTCCTTCCAGTTACACGAGCGTGTCCTTGAGTTACTATTACCCCTACACGATCGGCCTTACGAACTACGTCCATGCTGTCGAAAAGAAAAAGCCCACGATCATCGACCGAAAACCAGCAACAACGTCTCTGGACCTGATAAAATCACCATTCGGCAACAAGACATCCTCGGTGCGCCTGAAGACAGGGACCGCTCAACCCTTAACCTCGGCCGACTGCACCTCCGCCGGGTTCCCCGGCACACCATTCTCTCCCTTCCCCTTCTTCCCCTCGCCAACCTTCTGGACCACCCCTTCCTTAAACAGAGGCGACTGCATCAACGTATTCCAATCATGCACAGCCATTGAATTCTCCAGGCTGCTCATCACCGCCTCCTTGCCCCTCTCCCACATCTCCTCCTCATACCTCAACACCGCCTCCCTCAGCGCCCCCGCTGTCCTCAATCCCTGGATCGCCTCGACCTGTTTAACGAATTGAAAGCAATCCAGGATCGCGTTGTTCAGCCCCTGCCCGCGATGCGGCGTCATCGGGTGGGCAGCGTCGCCCGCCAGCGTGACCTTGCCCCTCGCAGGATGGCCATCCCAGCCCTGCGTCGGCCAGTAGGGCAGGTAGTTGGACCAGGCGCGGCGCGACTCATCGATGGCGCCGGCGATGCTGCGGAAGGGCTCGGCGAAGGCCTGGGCCCGCTGCTTCATATCGCGGATGACGGACACGCTGTCGCCCGGCGCGGAGGGAACGGGTCCGTCTTGCACCCAGCTGGTCATGAAGGTGTATTCCCAGTCGGCCGGATTGGGCTTGTCGTAGGCGTCGTGGACTGTGTTCTCTCTATCAGCTGTCTTTCTTACTCTACCCCTTTCCTTGAGTACTGAAGAGAGAGAGAGAGAGAGAGAGAGAGAAAGAGAGAGAACGGGTAATTTGGTTAGGCCTGGGGGGCAGAGTAGCGGAAATATGTCTTACCGCCGAACCACATGAATGTGCCATTGGGATGAAAGGGGCAGGAAATGCGATGATGCAGCTTGCGCAGCTCGAGCGCCTTACCGGCTGGCAGCTTGGAGAGCACGATCGATAGGACGATACGCGAGTTCAGCAGCGCGCCTTTCTCGGGCCCGAGTAGGTACTCGCGAACGGGCGAGTGCGCACCCTCGGCGCCGACGAGGATCGCGGCCGTGTGCTGCGTGCCGTCTTCGAAGGTGGCGGTCACGCCGGGGCCCGAGGTCGTGTCGACGCTGACGAGGCGTTTCCCGTACTACAGGGCGAGTCGGTTTATCAATTTTTGTGCGCGGCAAATGGGATCGGCACTGATCGGGCAAGGAGGAAAAAAGATGGGGAACAGGTTCCAGGAAATGATGAACAGAGAATCGCGGAGCAGCTTACCCGGATATCAATGTCGCTGCCCATCACTCTGGCGAACTCCTTTCTCCGCAGGCGCAGGTAGTACGGCGAAGGCACCTTGTGGATCAGCTCGCCGGTCTCGCCATTGAACATGGGCAGGAACATATCCGCCGACGGCGCGACGTTGTCGACCTGCGCGGTGATGATCTTGTCCTGGACGTCTTGCGGCAGGCACTGGTCCAGCGGCGTCTGCGCCCAGTAGATGCCGAAGTCCCAGTCGCGCTCCCGCTGGTCGAGGCTAGCATCCTGCTCGAACACGACGCAGGGGATTCCTGTCTGAGGTTGAAGAATCGTGAGTTTTCCCCGTTTGGTCGAATCGATCATTGGCGAAGACGGCGGCGAACCTTGCGCAACCCCTGGGCTATGAGACGTCCCCCCGACCCTGGAGAAGAAGTGCCATGAGTCAATAATTGTGGCTCAGAAGGATGGGAAAAAGTGGAGGCGGGACGGCCCGTACCAGCTCCAATCACCATAACACTGATATCTTCGCCTGCACTGCCCATTTTCGTAGAGCTCTCTTCCCGCACGACAGAAATTGCCTTCAATGAACCGCGAGGGGGATGTTGTGCAATTGAAAGATTCCAACAATGAAGATTTTTTCAGAACGACGACAGCACAGGACGCATTTCGTCGGGGAAGAAGTTGCGTCCGGGATAGCCGTTATTTAGCAGCTGCCAAACGCGGGGGCCGTACGCTCATTACGCATCCCAGTCGAGCCTTATCTCAACGTGCATATAGACGGGTTGTACAAGCACACCAACCAGGCAGTCCCGCCGCGCTGTTCTCCACTTTCCTAACGCGAACGCGGTCCCATGTGGGGGCCGTACTTCCCGAGACAAAATCGCTTCAAATTCCTTTGCCACTATCAATTCATTAATCCCCAGCGTGCTCGGCCGCATGATAAAAAGAAAAGACGAGACGACGGCTACACCGTTCATCAGATGCGGAGCGATCACTCCCACAAACAGCCCCGCAGCCAGCTAAAATCTCTCGTGAGAAACTGTCCTCGTACGAACCCTTTTCCGCCGCCAGCGCTCTAATTCGACACTATGCGATCTTGTGAGCCGAAAAAGCTGCAGGCCGCGCTGTTGTCGGGATCACCCTGGACGTCGATCGAGTCGTAATTGACCTGCAGCACGCTAAACCCGACGCTCTGCCCGCTCGCGGCGCTGCCGTTCCCGCCGCTCGAATACGACGGCCAGAACGGCGCGCGCGCGTCCCGCAGCGGGTTGGGGTCGTGCGCGACCGCGAAGCTGATCCAGTACGCCGACATGATGTCCGCAAGCGTGGCGTTGTTGGCGTCCGGGAACCCGATCGTCTTGGACGTCAGGAACGGCGTCGTCGAGCCGTGCAGCTGCGACCCCGCGGCGAAGACGAGCTTGAAGACCGCCGAGCTGTTGTACGCTTGGTCCGTGAATGCTGTCGCCATGTAGTATGTCGGACAGTTGATTATGAAGTCGCCGAACCACGTCTGACGCTGGTAGAAAGTCGAGTTATATGCGCTCCGTGGGTACAGTTGGTATAACCGGCTGAAGAAGGACGGCCCGGCGAAGGGGAAAACGTCCTCGGCGTCCATCGTTTGCTCCTCAAAGGTGGTGACTGATTGATTCGAGAAGATATACCCTTCGTATTCCTCACGGTCCAGAAGGACGGGGACCTTGTGGAAATTCCCTTGTTTGAATTCATTCCCTGGGAGCTGGCGAATAAACTTGCCGTCCACGACCGGCCCCCAGTAAAACGTACCAAATCCGTTTTGCGGCCCAGGATAAGTCCTGTTTTCCACTTGTTGGTTGATAAATTGAAGGTCAGAAGAATCGAGTCCACGGAGGCAAGACAGATCTGTGCAATTTCCAACTTGGAGCGCCGTCCGGAATTGGCGCTCTTGAACACTTGGGCTCAACATGGGGGTCCACCTAAACCATATGAGCTATTAGCATGAGGGGGAAAAAAAAGGGTTCAAAAGAGGCTGTAAGCTCGCAGAATGCGGCATGACTTCAGAGGAGGCTAACCATGGATATTCAGGAATTGCAGCTGAGAACGGAGGCTGATCGAAAGCACCGCCCGCAGTCAGTTGGAAGGTGACACTCCCACCTCCAGCAGACCCGCCCCAGATCGTAACTCTACTTGGATCACCGCCAAAGGCTTTTATATGCCGCTGAACCCAATCCAGAGCTGCTCTCTGGTCGAGCAGACCCACGTTCAGGTCGCCCTGCTCTTTGACCTCGGATCCTGCGAGGAACCCAAAGAACCCGAGCCTGTACTGGACTTCCACATAAATGATACTGCCTACGCTTCGTCAGCTCTGGACGCTCGTGCACTGGTTGGGTTACGAACCATTGGCCTTATTTACGATCGCATCTCCCGGTGAAATCATCTCGGGAGAGCCTATAGTATATCCGCCACCATCTTTTTTCATTTTTTTACGCCAGGTCAGCCCCATGGTAACACAAATTCGAGAGCGGTGAGCATTCTTACGGAGCATCACAAAGACCGGCAGAGATTCGCTGTCAGGGTTCTGCGGAGCTTTCACGTTGAGTACCAAGCAGTCTTCGGATTGTGGCGTTTCTTGACTGAAATACTCGGGACCAAATGAATCCTGGAATGACTGCGCACCTGCCTCGGCCAAGGAAAGTGGGGCAGATTGGTAGCATATTGGAGCTGGCGTCGAGGCATTGATGGTGTTGCGGGTGAAATTGTTCAAAGCTTCGATGGGCCTGGGCGCGCGCCAACGAAGATCTCCCAGCGGCGGCTGAGCATATGGAATGGCATAGAAGTAGTTGATCTTGGCTGTTTCGTTTGTATATCCCTGGTAAGTGGCGTAACCCAGTTTGGCCGTAGGCGGATCGGCTGCTGAGGCCAACAGAGCGAGGGTGCTCAGGCACCATGCAACACCAAGCGCATGTTTCATGACGAGTGACAGCAACGAACAGCCCTTTCAAACTGAAGGCGAGGAGGACAACAAGCGGGGAACTCGAGGCTCTTATATGTGCTTGCAGCGGCTCTTAAGGATGGTTGACTTTACTGGAAACGTTCAAGACAGCATAAGCCAGCCAACGGAGAGGCTACGACAGGACGGCCGGCAGCCGGGGTGGAGAGGCAAGCCAGATCACAACATGCTGTACCAAGTTCGCTCAGGCCCGAGGAAGCGGGACCGTACCTGGAACAAGGGAAATGGTAAGGCCGCACGACGGCTTGCCCCGGCTGTTATCGCTAATCTCACTAGATTATGGCAGAAGCTTAGTTGTATTAACGATGTGCCCGAGCCGTGCCTGACTTCGCCGTCATCGGTACTGCTCAGAACTGAGCAAACTTACAAATGCCGAGAGATCAGGGAAGATCGGCCCCGCGATCAGTCAAGCGGGGTGCTCATCAACTGGTTAGATGAAGATGCATGCATAGACGACGGGCGTGCGGCGGGATCCGGGGCGGCATTGTCCAAAAAGCATTGTGGATGCTGTGCTACGACATGTACGAGGTGCTATCGCATCGTGGCATGTGCCGCTGCTGCCGAAGCAGTGTTGACGCCGAACCCCGCAGCCATGACATATGTGGGAGAAGTTGCGAGGACGGCTTCCCATCGATCCGAGCCAAGGACGGACGGAGGGCGAGGTGAGAGGAGTTCGAGTTGGACGACACGGCAGCGCTGACAGCGTTCTAACTGGAGCTGACGTAGTTTGCTGGCGTAGGCCCAGATGAACCAGTACGATGACGAAGAGATGGTGTCGGGGCAGGAAAGCCGAATCGCGTTGACGGCCCTGCCGCTGGCCCCGCACGTGCTAGCGCCCTGAACCGTCACCGGGTACCCCCTAGCTTCATTTGAGCCCCGCTGCATTTCCAATCCACTGTCGCTTGCAGCATTGTGGCTGGAACATTCGGAACGCTTACAGCAGCGACCTACACCGCCAATATGTCAGTTGCTCGGCTTTGCATTGTCACTGAGTTTGGTGGGGCCTCGTGCTTTTGTGCTTTGTTACACTGCATGCTGCTCGCGCTGACCATTTGACAAGCAAGCCACAACGTGCCTTTCGGTCCACCGATCAATATTATTGTCTACATCGTACAACTCCGACCCTCTATACCGGCCTCTCCCTCTTCTGATCATCCGAGCTGAACTCCATAATCATGCCACGCTCTCACGAATATAACTCATCGTAGTCATAGCAGAGAACGCCGCTCTGGATGTCCATCACGTCACCGACACGCACCCAGCTCGAGTTCGACAGAGGTCCGACGTGCATCTGATAATCGAGCGTGATGTTCTGGTACGCAACTTGCCCGTAGAAGTCGAACGGGTACGCGAACTGCGTGTCTGGCCCGGAAATGTCTTTCACGCGCTTTTCCAGATCTGCGGGAAGAATGCGACTTGGTGTTACAACGGGCTACTTTGCATGCATAAGATTCTTCCACAGTTCCGGATGCACATACCTTGACTCTCCCACGTCCACCAAATCCGATCCATATTTGCGTGATGCAGATAGAACAGCGGCTTCAAATCCCATCAGCTCCGTTCAAAGCTAGAACAAGACATGAGAGGAAGCTTACGTCGGATGGGCTGTTGTAAAGATCGCCCATGTCCCCCAGCTCTCCTCCAACGCCCAAGTGACCTCCTCCGTGGTAGGTCAAGCCGTCGACATCGACTCTTCCCTGAGCGACTATATCGAATTCTTGGAAAGTCTTGCCAACAAGCGCCTTCTCCACAATTGTATAGTTCAGCTTCTGTGAAGCGAGCCAAGGACTGACATCGCGGGTGAAGCAGCGGGGGTTGTAAGCAGTGGAATCTAATTAATTAGGGGTCAATGCTTCTTTGTTTAATCAGACTAATGGACTGAACACGTACTCTTGGGCCCCATGTTCACCGTGTAGTTCCGGAATGGGCCGTTAGTGACGCACCCTGGGAGACAAGTCAGTATTCCCAAAAGAGTGAAGGACGATACCACGAACGTACTACCACCGCTCTTTCTAGGAATATGTAGTCGTACACTCGTATCATTACTGCTGTCGATGTAGTATCCGTTTCCGCCAAATCCCGTTTCCGAATCGAAGATTGGCGATTTCAGGAAGCCATCTTCTGTAGCATCCAACGTCCAGTCTGAGAGAGCAAATTAGTTTGCTATTCCAATGATATAGCAGGAAGATGGATGAGTTATCCACAAAAAAAAAGTAAAGAAGAAAAGAAGATTGGAAAGTTAAACGCACCCCAGTAACTGGTACGAAGTTAGCAGATCTTGACTAAATACATTGGCCATGGCTGACTTACGGCTGACCGCCTGTCCAACCACACTCATTGCGCAGGGCCGATTCGTATGCAGCTACGTAATACCTGTGCCAACTGAGTTATCGTGTCAGTGATCAGACCCATGGCCAAAATATCAGCAAGTTTCCCACTTACGCTTGAAAATGTCCCTGCAATGAAAATATTAGCGATGCTCAGATTAAAGATATGCACAGAAAACATACGACAAAGTGGACGTAATCGGTTTCATTGATGTGCGCGGCCACGAAATCATCATATCGAGTGCGTGCCCCTGGAAACAGAGATGTCGTCCGCGCACCCTTTGCCTGGAGACACTGAACGGCGCGGATATAGGTCTTCTTGTCGTGATCGGATAACTTTCTCCTAGTTGGTCAATCGATTAGCTACCGAACATCTAAGGTTTCTCGTCGAGGGTCCAAACTCGTGCGTGGCCAAGTAACTGAAGCAGTCGCCCGGACCTCTCACGTAACTGCCCACTATAGCATCGAAACCCGATAGATCAACAAGCTTTCCAAGAAACATCACCCACGCATTCCGGTTGGCGCATACGGTGGGCGATTTCTCGACAGAGTAATGATGCGCTCACCTACCATTCTTTTCGGACCGGAGGAGTCGAGCAGGTCGCCGAAGCAAGACAGGTTAGCGCGAGGACGGCCAAGAGATTCTTAAACAGCGTCATCATCCCGAAGAAGATCAGAAACCAGGAGGAGAAACAAGATCCAGGCAAAGCAATGCGCCCTTGTCACAATCAAGCTCCCGAAGCATGGCTGGGCATTCTCTTAGTTTTTATAAAAAAAATCCGCACCCGAGTGACCGCGTAAGAACACCGGCCCGAGCGATATCGGAAACACGGCCACCAACGTCAACACGTAGAATAGAAACGGGGCTGATTCGTGGAGAACGTTTCTGGCGCCTAGAAGACGAATGCATTGCAAGCAAAAGTAAAACGAAACGTCTCGTATCCGGTAAGGCGGGGGGTGCTTTGTGGATCCTGAGGCGGCGCTCGCACAAATCAAGAGATGGAGGGTTGAAGCAGTGACCTACTGGTGAACACTTTACGACGGAAAGTAGCGAGGAAAGTGGAGGCCTGGTGGGTGGAAATAGGGACTGGAAGTTTGGATGCAGATAAGACCGGACTCCGATCTAGGACAGAATGCATACGCAAGCACATGATCTAGAGCATGCGTGCGTAGAACACTTTGCCCCTTAGCAAGAAAATTTTGGTAAGAAGGATTCGCAAGCTATTATTCCACACCTTTGACAGGTCGGTTGTCATTGCTTCGCAGCAGGATGCTGTGGCTCGAATTTTGTTCTGGATGCGTCCATAAGGATCTGCAAAGCGTGGAATCCTCCAACAGCCACGCGTCAAGTGTGGCGCTAGATAATGACATGCATTGATAGATCCGGGTGAGGCACTCGGGGGCAATAGCGCGGGGATCGTAAGACTTGAAGGTCTGTTCCGGGCCTGGCTACGGTGAAGGCTCCGCGTGGCCTCCCGTCAGCCCAATGAAGGCGTTTCGAAACTTGCGACAGATAGAACGTAGGCGAAGGCGTGTGAAACAGAATGCCGCACAATCTGCCAGCTGGCTGACTCGATCCCCTGTATCAGGAGCCGAATTTCACCCGGCCGTCTACAATCGAACTGTTTCTAATTCTGCGCTGAACGCAGGCTCAACAGGCATGGGGTTAATACTGGAAGTTGTTTTGTCAGTCGTGATCGGAGTCGATACCATTGTGAAAATTGAACTCTGGTCCGATAGAAAAAGAAGCCTGCTGCGCGACGCACAATAAGCATGAGCGACAGTTATGCAAATGTTGCAGTACCGTTGATTGCATTTCGTCGCCGTCGATGTCAACTCACGGCGCCTCTTGCCCTTTTGTCAAGATCTCCTCCTTTTGCTGCACTGGGGGCTGTTCTTTCTTTCTGCCCACCCCCTCCTTTGAAAAGAAAGACCGCGCTTTCGAATGTTGCCCAAATCTTACCTCAGAGCCTGTCCTTCTTTGAGTAAAGCCTGAACGGAACAGCATGTCTTCGAACGATACGAATTTGCTGCCGATATGGTAACAGGGCAGTTAAAGCAGTCGTCCGGACTGAATACATTGTAATAATTACGACACCTGCATCTGGACGACTACCTCAGCTGCCTATGGAATGTCCTGCTTGCAGAGCCCCCAAGTGCAGTAAAGGTACTGAGCAAAATACTAACTTCGGAATCACTCATACATCTGTCTGTCTTGGAAGTCTTACCGAATCCCTCTTTCGGCTTGATTGTTGCTGGGAACTCCGAGGGGAATAACATGAACCCGCGCTTCAGGACCTCGGACCAAAGATGCTGCTACGATGATGAGGATGCGGCTCTTGCTTCGATGCCAGGGCAGGATGCGTTCTATCGTCTTCCGCGCCGGCAAGCTGGCGGCTGGAACATTGGCAACGATATTGCCAAGATAATGAGAGATTTTCCATTTCTTGGGGCCAAGGCGTAGACCGATGGTGATGGATCTGCGGACTGAGTAGTTCTCGGTCGGCACCGATACCGGCAATCTGGATCCGTGTCTTTCATACGAGTACAGTCGTCGATTGAGGTAGTTTAACGCGGTGCAAGAACAGATGAGACTCCTGAGCGACGATATAAATCCTGTGGTGTTGTATGGTGAACGGCTCCTTTCCGACCAAAACACTTCAGCCTCAGAAGCCCTTTGTCAACGTTCTCGGCTCGGACAAGCACATCTCACACTGCTGATTTTGGATCCTCGCGGAAACGGACGTATCCGAATC
Organism: Neoscytalidium dimidiatum; assembly: GCA_037367355.1. Taxonomy (NCBI): domain Eukaryota; kingdom Fungi; phylum Ascomycota; class Dothideomycetes; order Botryosphaeriales; family Botryosphaeriaceae; genus Neoscytalidium; species Neoscytalidium dimidiatum. The sequence goes on along the minus strand of CM074695.1, from coordinate 1,884,568 downwards.
CGAACAGCTCTAGCTGAGGCTCGGTGAAGCACGGGGCGAAGGCCGGGTCTGTTCTTGGGATAGAAGGCCTTGGCTTAAGGTTGGCAACGGCGAAAGATACCAGGTGCGGCCACGCCAAAGGGCTGAAGTCGCGGGGCAGATGAAGGGCGCGGAGAGCGGAGAGACGCAAACCATTGGCGTCGGTGGAGGGCGGCAGAGGGGGACGCCAAGAAGGTAGGTCAGCAGACGGCGGCGCTGACGCTAGAAGCGGAGGAACGGGGGTGGGATGGGGTGACGTTGTGGAGATTGGGCGGAGATAGCCAGGTCGGTGAGCGCACGACTGCTTCCGCCGCTTCCCACAGGCCTCCTGGCTTGCTGGGCGCGTTCGAATGACGGGCAGCGATGAGACATGGCGGAAGGGAGCTCTCGGTTGAGTATTCTCCCGGAACAGGCATGATGCGGGGTGGCACAGCTGGCTGGACGGGAAGGAGACGGTGTAGGAATGAGCCGCGATGGAGATGTTCAAGCAAAACGTAACGGGATGACGGTGCGCGTTGGCAGGGTTGGCAGATGGTGAGAATGGCTCTTGACTTGCCGCAGCGGCTCTGCGCGCCCCCAGCACTCTTTCGAATTGCGGTGTTGTTGAGCGCCGTGGCGAAGAGCACTAGCGGACGGGTCGGGCTTTGCAAATGCTTGGGGGCGGGCGGCGGTCGGCGAAGGGTTTGGCGGGCAGAGGACTGAGAGACGACGAGGGCTTGGCCCGCGGTTTTGCCCGCGGAGGAGAGGGCGAAGGCGAGGGAAGCATTGGCGCGCAGGTCAGGCTACCCCAGACTGCAGCGCTCAGACGGGCCGATTTCCCCACGGAGGAGTGACACGAGTGGGAGGGTGTGTGTGGGCGTGCGTCGGTGGGCAGATGGCGCCCCAGCCTTCCGCCACCGCTGCGGGGAGAGCTCGCGCTGCCGGCCATTGGGCTCCTAAGCCTCGACTGGTTACATCGCCCGTGCTTGGCCTGGCACGCTCGCTCGTTTCGGGGAATGAACGCGGCTCACCCAAGCACCGAACATCTCGAAGTCCGGCTTTCCCCTCGGCCTTGACGAGGCCGTGTCCCAGTGCCAGACTGCCGGCGGCATGCATGCCTGCACGCTGAGACCCACACACCCGCTCTTTAAGGTCGCCCGCTTCCCCATGATTTCCGTGGAGAGCCTGCCCCGGTAGCCGTCGCCTGTTTTCCTCCATACTGCGCCTTCCCTCGCTCCGTGGCGTGCAGCCGGTAGCGACCCCCTGTCCTCTCTCAATACCGTCTCTTTTGCCCGTCGCCCACCATGACGAACACCGACCCAGAAATCGCCCTCGACGAGAAGAAGGAGGTCGAGCACATCGATGCAGAGGAACTTGGTCAGCATATGCATATTCCCAAAAAAGAGGCCCCGCCACTGGTGCGCGACCTGTCCTCCGAAGAGAGAGCCGAATTGGAGGCAAAGCTGCGCCGCAAGATTGACATCCGGCTGATGCCTATGGTCATCATCATGTATGAACCCTCGATATCCGGAAAAATAAACCAAAAAAAAAAAAAAAAGAAAAGGAAATAGGAAAGAGAAATTGACCATTGGACTAGGTACATCCTGAACTACATCGATCGCAACAACATTGCCGCAGCCCGCCTGGCTGGCATGGAAGAAGACTTGGACTTAACCGAAAGTCAATACTTGACCTCCGTCAGCATTCTCTTCGTCGGTTACCTCTTAATGCAGGTCCCATCCAACCTGTATCTCAACAAAATCGGTCTTCCAGCAATCTATCTTCCCGCCTGCATGATCGTGTGGGGTGTCATTTCGACCGCCACCGCCGCCTGTCAGAACTTCGGTGGCCTGGTCGCCTGTAGATTCTTCCTCGGTTTCGTCGAGGCCGCCTACTTCCCGGGCTGCTTGTTCTACCTGTCTTCATGGTACACTCGCAAGGAGCTTGGCCTGCGCACCGCCATCCTCTATTCGGGTGCTCTCATCTCCGGTGCCTTTTCCGGCCTGATTGCTGCCGGTATCCAAGGTAACATGGACGGCGACCGCGGTCTGCGTGCCTGGCGTTGGCTCTTCATCATTGAAGGAGCCGCCACTGTATTCATCGCATCTTTTGGATTCTTCATCCTTCCAAACTTCCCCCGTACCACAAAGTGGCTCACCGAGCAGGAGCGCCAACTGGCTGTCTGGCGTCTGCAGGAGGACATCGGCATGGATGACTGGACCGGAACCGAGGACCAGAGCCTCTGGACTGGCTTCAAGCTTGCGTGCATGGATATCAAGATGTGGGTCCTTATGGGCCTTCTGTTCGGCATTGTCGGCGCTGGTAGCGTCACCACCTTCTTCCCGTCCGTGGTCGAGACAATTGGCTATGGCAGGGTGGAGACCCTTCTCCTGACCGCACCTCCATACGTGCTTGCTGTGATAACCACTGCTCTGAATGCTTGGTGAGTATTTTCCACGAAAACAGATATAAGGAGGAGAGAGACGAGATATCTCCTACCTCTTCTTCTATCATGACTTACCAATGGCCAGGCATGCCGATAAAACGGGCGAACGCTATCTCCACGTCGTGCTTCCCCTCTGTCTGGGCATCGCTTCTTTCATCTTGGCCGCCGCCACGCACGCCACCGCGCCGCGTTACGTCGCCATGATGCTGATGGTGTCGGGCGTCTACACCGGCTATGTCGTCGTCCTGGCCTGGATTTCCAACACGATTCCGCGCCCACCCGCCAAGCGCGCCGCCGCGCTTGCCTTCATCAACGCCGTCTCGAACAGCACTTCTATTTGGACGTCGTACGTTTACATCAACCCGCCAGGATACGGTAAGCCTCAGTCATATCCCCTTACCCTAATCAAACGACAAAAGACGTCCGCTGACAACATACGTACGAAAAGTTGCTGCTTTCTCCATGGATTGCGCCCTCCTTGGCTTGGCTGCTATCTGCGCCACCATCCTACGATTCATCCTCATAAACTTGAATAAGAAGCTCGACCGCGGCGAGCACGTCGAGGGCGCTGTCAACGCCGTCCCTGGCCAGGCCGCCGATCGAGGATTCAGGTTCCTTGTATGAGTGAAGGAGCAAAGTGGAGAGTACCGAATCCTATTTTGCATGTAGTTTTCAAAATATTTGCGACTTGTATATACATACAGCCGTCGTGTACCACGCATGCCATCCAACTGACCGTGACATCATGTGCCCTCTCCCCACTGTGTGCTCTCTTCTAAGAGGTCTACATCATTGTCTGCAAATTCTTCAGACACCAGAATAACAAGCCATATCCCTCTTGCGATGGTCTAAAAGCAATGTCGCCTCTCCTCAATGCCTCGATAATGCGATGAGAACTTACTCCTCGAAACCTGCGGGTTCAATCTTAGCTGGGAAGGCAGGCTTGTCGAGGTTACTCGCGCAAGCTCCCTTCCAGCTCTCAGGGGTGTACTTATCCACAATGGACTTGAAAGCCTCCTATAGCGAAACTGTCAGCAAACATAGTCTCCATTGTGAACAAACCTTGATTGAGGACTTACCAAAGTGCAGAAAGTTGTGTCACCTTCCAGGTGCTTACCAGTTGCCTTGCAGCCAGGCACCTGCATAACCTTGTCGTTGTACCTTACGCGCACGTAGTAGCCCTTCAGCAGCGCCTTCTGCTGCTCAGATAAGTCTTCTATCTTTTTGCGCGCGATGCCCTCCGGCTGCGGTACGCCACCCTGCTTGACGCCCTTCGTACTACCGAATAGCGAAGCGAACCAGCCCTGTGGCTTGTCCGATAGCGGCTTGCTCCGTAGGTCTCCCAGACTAGAGGTGCTGCCGGGTGGAACGAACTCCTTGTCTGCAGTCTGCTTGCGGAACAGTTCGATGGCGATGTGGCTGGTGAAGCGGGGCCAATTCTCATTCTCGAAGGCGCCCAGGCTGGAGAGGACGGCTGCTAGAGTGGTGTCGTGGCAGCCAGACATGGCGAACTTGATGTTCTTCTCGCCGCCTCTGCCTTTGCCCAGCGCACCGTCCTCCCCGCCAACTTCAACAACACCGTCCCAACCACTCCGTTCGACATTACCCGTCATGCGGCTCACGATGTCGCCCATCAATGCGCCAATGCCGAGCATCCGGTACTCTTTCGATTCCTGATAGCCTGCGTACCACTCCTCGCAGACGATCTTGTCAATTGTCTCCCGGAGCTTTGGGTCGTAGAACTCGCTGGGGAGGCGAACACGCTCGTCGTGGGCCAGAGTTCCATTGACGGTGTCCATGATGCCGGAGAGACGAGGGTGAGAGTCCACGGCAACACGCTTAGAGCGCTCTGGCATCCACTTCGATATCTTCTTGTTCAAGTAGTCCATGTCTTCTGTGTTGTTCCACCGGTCGGCCGCTCTCTGGGCAAAAGCGCGGCTCAAATGCGCAAAGCGACGGCAATTGCCATCATTGGGGTACAAGGTCTCATCGCCCGGAGAGCGCGTAATGATGGTTGGCGCGGGGAAATCGGCAGTCCGTGCGGAGAGAGGATAGAAGCCCCAGAAAGCCTGTTGGACAGACTCCAAAGCCCTTGGAATTGGTGTTGCTCGTAGGTAGATCATGTCGGCGTCGGAGATCAGTTGGGGCATGAAACCGAGTTGATCGACGTAAAGGTGCCGGAGACGCTGGCCCAGAGAGAGCGTGGTTTCGCGCCCCTTGTCGGTGAGCTCGCCAGGTTGACTTCGAATGATTAGCGGAAGCCTTCCCAATCTTGTTCAATGGAGCTTACCAGACGGCGTCGAACTCGCCACCAGGGCCCGATGCTATGACAGGGCCATCGTCTCCTCCGAATGTCTCCAGTCTTCTCCGCCATTTCAGCTCCTCCCAGCCGGACGAGTCATTCGAGCTCATTATCACGCTGGTCAATCGACGCGCCGCGTTGCAGTATGGCCAGTCTGTTTTCCGTCAGAAAGGAAGGGCAGGGTCCTTTTTGAGGCATACGTGGTGGTAGACCAGCCTATGCATCATAGCGTTAGTATTTCCCTCAAATGTGGCCTGACAGGTCATGGCGGAGAGGCTTACATTTTGGAAGCGGGGAGAAACGGGGCTTCGCTCTCCTATGCTTTATTCAGCTTGTACGATCATCTAGAGGCATTTCTCTAGCTATCCTATTACTGACCATGGCGCAGCAACTGAGATTGGAGCAGCAATTAGCAACGGCGCAACTAGCGGTGGAAAGTCCGAGCTCTGGGCGCGTACCACTTGGACCAGCTGGAGGCTGAGGTCCTTAGGATAGAGCCTCTCTAGCTCTTCCTGGGAGTAGGAGGGGCGCGGAGTGAGGGTCGTCATTGCGGGTCGGTGGTGTAGAGACTACTCCATGCTCGCGAGTGGTGAAGCTTCTGGAGTAGAGCGCTGCGTCACATTGGCCGCTGACTCGCATCGCCCACTCACCGCCCGCAGTGGGCCTATCCCGGGCCAGACACGGCCCGTGTGTATTATGTAATCCAATGCTACTCCGAGTCGCCGACGCGCCGAATGCCGGCCAGCTTTCCAGGCTTTGCGCGCAAGCTCACCACGCCAACCGGTCCATGCCAATTGATGCTGTGTGTCGCTCGCCCACACCATGAGCGCCCCATATGTCTGCCCCAGCTGCCGTCGAAATGTGCTGCGGCATACCGGAAGTTTGCGTCGACTTTCGCACACCTCCAAAGCCACCTTCATATCCTTTACCTCCAAAATCCCCCGCCAGAACTCCGATCCGAAAAATGCGGAATCGTCTCTCGATATCGATGAGCGCTCAGGTCCCTCACTTCACACCGCACAATCCGAAAAGAGACCATTCGAGTCCCGGGCATCTCCAGTTCCCCCGCCGCCCTCGCACGCCCGGCCGACGAATCCATCCCGTGCGGAAGCGCTGTCCAGCCTCTTCCATGTATTGGACAACACGAATACTCCAGGGCGTTACTCGGGCGCTCTCCCCGCTGAACTAGATTCCGAACAGCCAACGAACGCTCCCCAAAGGAAGCGCTTCCCCAAACCGATGTCGCAAATATCTCAGATAAAACCCGTTGCTTCTGAATTAGATGAGATCCTTCATCGCAACGGCAAGACAACCATTGAAGCTTGGGAATATTTTCAACGCCAGTATCCCAGTCCCGATTGCGAAGCCCTGAAATCGCCTCATTTGGTGGATGTTCCTCATGTAGTGACGGGAAAGGTGTTCCGGAAACTTTTGAGGGCACTCGTCAATGATTGGTGTGCTGGCAATTTTGAGGATGCGCTACCAGACCCCTTCCAGGTCATAGAGAGATTCAGTTACCTTGGGATCATGCGCGAAGAACCCTGGCACCATGTGCTCTGGCTCTTGAACATGCATGCGTTCAAGAGGCTTAATGGTATTGCTGAAGAGCGACCAGGGAGATCGCTCGATGAGACAATAGTTCAGCTCATGAAAGCGTGGAACAGATTCCTGGAGCAATTTGCCAGTTTCAATACCGATCCCCAGCGATCAGCTCCATCTGTAGAAGCGGGTCCGCCTGCTGAGATGTGGTCATCCTTGCCATCCCCGCGTGTGGTACGAGAGGCTACCCGCCGCCACGTACTCTTTGCTACTCGGCTCAGGGTATTCTTTCCAACAATTTTACCCAACGTTTTCAGCAGAATATCGTACTCTGCCTTGGTGACATTCGACATCCTGACGAGGGACGCGATCGAATCAGCCGTCGATGAAGCGATCTTGACGGACTTCAGGCCTTTTTCCGTGTTCCTAGCCCATTTGATACCTGGGTCTCAACGTTTGGCTGGTTCGCAAACTCCCAGCTTACCAGACGTCATGAGAAGCCTGGTCGAAACCTCTGGAATTCCTCAAGCAGAAATTGCTGCATTCTCCAAGCGGATTGCCGAGTCCTCGGTGAAGGCGATGACCATTATTGGTGCTTATGGCAGTTCAGGGGAAACGAATAGAGAGTTGCGCAGCCCACAGGAATCCCTTGGAGATTTTTACTTCAGACGGATTGCCCGTGCATGTTCCCAGAGGAAACCCCAGGATGTCCAGCAAATTTGGATCGAAGCCCGCCGGGCGATGATCTATCAGGATAGGAATGCCCATGTCGTTAATATACCTTCCAAGCTGTACAACTTGGTCCTTGAATCACTCTTGACTCTGCGGCATCACGAATCCGCCATAAAGGTCTGGAATCAAATGCTTGAGGATGGAATACATCCAACGGTCAAAACCTGGACATCCATGCTTGATGGCTGCGGAAAGGCAAGGGACATACATGGATTGGAGCAGATGTGGATAAGAATGCTGAATGCTGGTGTGCAACCGGACGTTTATGCGTGGTCGGCGCGTATTTCTGGAATTATGAATGCCGGCAAAACCGAACATGGTCTCCGGGTGCTGGAAGAAATGGGGAAAATATGGGTTGATGCTTATAAGCGCGCACAACCTAGTAGAAAGAAGAGGGGGCAGCATGTGGATGAAGCTTACTTACCCGCACGACCGAGCACCGTTATCCTCAATGGGGCTATCACGGCCTTGTCGCAAAGGCCCCCTCGCGAGCATCGTTACGTTGCACGTGTTCTGGCATGGGGTCGAAGCTTCGGCATCAAGCCTGACGTGATCACCTTCAACGCACTCATCTCCATGTCACTCGCGAATGACAACGCACAGGAAGCCATGAAATTGCTCCAACAAATGGAAGAAGTTCAGGTGCAGCCTGACATTGCGACCTTCACAATAATCCTCAATTCTATCTTCCGAAGCTCCAGCACGGCCGCACTGTCTCAGGAAGAGCAGAATGGGAAGGTTATGGCAGTTCTCCAGAATCTCGAATCTCGGGGAATCGAAGCAAATGCGCACGTGTATTCGACTCTGATCGACGGCTTGCTCAGGAGACACGGTAACGAGCAGGCTGCCAGGGCAGTGCTCAACCACATGGCTGCGAAGAAGGTCGAGATTTCTCCTCATGTCTACACGATCCTCATGACGTATTACTTTGAACGCGAGGACTTTGACGCCATCGAAGCTCTGTGGACGCAGATCCAGGCTTCAGGCTCCGTTGTTGATTTAGTGTTTTACGATCGCATGATCGAGCGTTATGCCGAGATTGGCGAAACGGGCAAGATGACAACCTTCCTGACGCATATGTCGAAGGAAGGTCTAACACCTGGCTGGCCTGCGCTGCAGGCTGTAGTTGAAACGCTTGCAGATATTGGCGACTGGGACCGATTTGATGAAATTGTCAGCGACGTCGAGAATGGAGTTGGCATCGCGAGCAGAGGCCTGAAGAAGTCTGATGAGAATGTCATCAACCGCTTCTGGAAGGCTGTTGAGTCCAAGAAAAAGCAGAGGCCCAACCCATACGTGGGGCTGGCTGACCCTACTCGAGCTTCATGAAAATGTCTCTGACTGGGGATGTACACCATACTAAGGCCACGTAACACAGCAATCAGCGCTAAGTAATAGCAAATAACAGTTGAGAGTATCATGTTGGCGGCTTGGAAGTGTTCCCGCCACGCGAGCCACCACTCGTGTCGCCGTATTTGCGCCACCATTCGACGGTTGACGTCACAGGTCTCGGAGCTTACCAGGGTCTAAACTAACCTGTTTTCTCTCTCTCGATTGTTGCGTGGGATGAGGCTATGCATAAATATATATTAATTCCCTACTTCTTCCTTATTATCCGTACATCTTAAGTGCGTTCTCAATCTCCGGGCAAAAAAACTTTATACTGCGTACAAGCAATCTACGATTTTGCAGTCTTTTGAGATACAAACCTCTCTCAACCCCCTCCCATCGAGCTGAACATAAACAAACAACCAACAATGCCAGGTAACGACTCAGGCGTCTCTTCCGGCATTAAATTCGTCACGTCCACCATTGGCAATACCGTCGGCGGCTTAACCAATACCGTGGGTGGTGTCGTGGGCGCCGCCGGCCGCGGCATCGGCGAGACTCTCGAAGGTGCTACTGGTAGCGTTGGCAGGCCGGTCGCACGCGGCGTCGCGGATGCCGCGACCGGCATCGAGGATGGAAGTAACAGGATTGCGAAGGGTGTGAAGGATGCTGGTCAGGGAAAGTAAGATGGAAGATGCGATATACCCCAGGATCTGAAGATTGCAAGACGGAATCACACATGGTTGGTGATGCAGGGAAAGTGTAACACTCAGTGTGTAACCTGTGGATTCTTTGTATTCATTATGTCGACATGAAGTCCATTCTCCTTCTCTTATTCCTACCTTACATTATATACCCAAAGCAGGGGCCGTAAAGAAGAAGAAGCCCTACAGGCTATGCATCCTTCGTCATCGTTCCCAGTATTTTGTTTCCAGATATGCTACAGGTTTATCGGTTCAGCTATATAACGTGCAGACAGCGCTCATGATATTTACTTTGGCAACGATGTTCGGAAGTAAATTCGCATGCTACATTGTATCTGTGTTAGACCAGTGTCACCGCCGCAAACAGTGGACCTTATAGCATGAAATTCTACACGTATATCAAGCAAATTGCTAAGTTCTTGTTCTTCTTTGGGATTGAAAAGGTATTTATATTGACGAATAATTAGGAATGTATGTTTCATGACCAGCTCTGAGTATAAATTGTGGCCGGCTGCCCCGCCAGGACTGTTATTCATCTCCACCCCACTCTACGCCTCACAGCCGCAAGGAAAGTCCAACCGCAAGAGAATTCCAATTGCACCACAATCGCAAGCCAAATCTTCCAGGAACTGGAGTATACCCATTTTCCAGCAAGAACCAGAGAAATTCACGGAAGAACGGGAAGGAGAGCGACATAACAAGCCCGCCAGTCCGAACAAACCGTATCGCCTTCTGCGTCCATGAACCCCAGCACATTTTTCAACACCACCACAGAGCACAACAATTCGCCCTACGAGCAAAGGGGCAGTACAATGGCTCCCCAGCCCTCCCCAGACGGCCCCATCTTCATCACCCTCACCGCCGCCAAACTCGCCACCAAAACGCTCACTACTCACACCCTTCAACGCGCCCTCTCTGCCCTACACAAAGACGGCCTCGTCGTCCTCACCAACGCCATCTCCCCGGCTCACCTCTCCGCCCTCAACACCGCGATGCAGCGCGACGCCGCCCTCCTCGCCGCCAACCCCTCCACGCACCACAACTTCGGCGCCGCCACCGGCAACATCCAGCAGGAACCCCCGACCACGCCCTCCCTCGTCTTCTCGGACGTCATCGCCAACCCCTTCGCGACGGCCATCACGGAGTGCGTGCTGGGCCCGCGGCCGGTGCTGCGCTTCTACAGCGCGAACACGGCGTTCCGCGCGGAGGGCCGCCAGCCCGTGCACACCGACCCGGACTGCGCCTTCCCGGCCGAGATGCCGTTCGGGTACTGCGTGAACGCGTGCCTGGAGGCCGTGGACGAGCGCACCGGCGCGACGGAGGCGTGGCTGGGAACCCACCTGTGCGGCCTGTCGTGGGGCGAAGGGCTGCGCGGGAGCGGCGAGCACGCCGAGGCCGTGGACGAGCGTCTGGTCGAGGAGAGGCGGAGGGTGCGGCCGCCGGTGCGGATGTGCGCGCCCAAGGGCGCGCTGGTGATAAGGGATTTCAGGCTGTGGCATGCGGGGATGCCGAACCGGTCGGAGGTGCCGAGGGTGATGTTGGTGACGATCCATTTCGCGAGGTGGTGGAGGAGGGAGTTGAGGGTCAGGCTGGAGAAGGGGTCGAGAGGGAAGATTGAATGGGGTGGGTTGGAGCCGGCGGTGGAGTGGGTGGACGAGGGATATGATTACCTGAAAGGGGCACACGATTTGCAAGATGCGTAAAAAAAAAAAAAAAAAAGATGAAGGATGTGAGGGAGCGAAGTTACTTCACGGACATCAGATTTACTAGCAATTGTGCATTAGTTTTTCTTTGGGAGTCTTCACGACCGATATAACAAGAACGAACGTCGCAAATCTCATGGCTGGCGCCATTTTCCTGTATTCGTGTCCGCTGTTTAGTGATGCCGTTATTGTGGACTATGAAGTACAGATATTCGAGGAAGAGCTAAATAGAAAGAAGATGAACGGGATTCTCTTTGAAAAGATAATCAGCTAGGTAGGGCCTGAGGAATCCGTAGCACTGAAAAAGTACGACGCCGCACTGACTACAACGCAAGCTAGTGGCCTTGATATGGCCCTACAGAATCTATGCCGTGACAGCTTAAATCAATCAAAGTGAAAAAGCAGAGATATATTCAATCTTCTCAGATATTTACTCTGCAGAGTGTACTGGTGAAAAAGAGTCGAATCTAATTGGAAGCTCCTTTCCGTGCTGGGGAAATCACCAGAAAAACCCAACCTTGGGTGTTGAGGCATTCGCGATCACGAAATCCACTAGCGTCCGTCCCACCTAGTCTGGCCTTCACGTATCCCCACAATGTTGCTTATTGCTCTTTCACCTATCTCCGAGCTTATCCTTGGATTCTCGTACTATGTCAGCATCAAAATCGAGTCCGGTGGGCTGGACGGAGTTGACATTCGGAAGCCTCGGTGTGTAAGGCGTCCTACAGGGAGGGAGAACAACACAGAAAGGCAAGATTATCCAAATCTTTTACCTGTGCCTTCCACTATCTCCGTGACGGTTCGTGGCAGACGCCAGGTAGATGATGCAAGTGCGACATTATCGGATGACATGAAGCTGATTGTTGACATTCTAATCGTCTCCAACGTGAGTCGGTAGCGAGTCAAGTAGGGCATGGCAGTGCCCCATAGTTCCAGACCAAGCAATCCCAGGCGCCGGGTTCCCAGAGCAGACAAGCAATGGACAGACCGAGGCTTCCGTACTCTGAGACATCAGGGTAGCAATCTCCTGGGAGAATCTCGGCGCATTGACAGTGACACTTGAAAGGGCGATATGTGGAGCCTCCTTCCCAAAGCTTACGCAAGATCAAGCGGCAACTCCGGGCACTTAAACGGGAACGGAGCGAAGCGAAGATAGGCTTTGTGGCTCAACAAAAAGTAAGACTGCACGCGACACCATATCATTTCGATGCGACATACGGTGGCTTGAGATGTCTGTGCATCCCGAGGATCTGGCCAAGTAGGCGAGAGAACGGCGCAAGGACCCTGATGCAGCCTGAGGTCCTCGCTTTCATTCGGGACTGGCAACTCCGGAGATCCGAGAGGCTAGGAGACGTGGGGGACCCAATAGGGAGTTTATCGGGCTCGCTATTTTGCCAGTAGCTTACGCGATCTGGGAGTGTTTCCTCTCCCTTGGGAATCTTAACCCAACCGTAGCCACAAACCATCAGTAAGGTCCTACACTGCGAATCTGACCGTGGAGTGTTCGTAGCTGTTCTTGTGTGCCTATAGAAAGAGTTAATATCTGGTGTTAACAGTAAATGTTACGCGTCTACGCGCTCTAGATTACCTGTCCCAGGTTCTGTGCGTTCCTCGGAGAGCTAAAGCGTTGACTGGTGCCTGAGTGATAACGAGGAAAAGGGGCTGCGTATTCTGTTGGAAAGCTGAAGGCATCAGGAGACCAAAGGGTGATGTCCATTTGCTGTTGAGACAATGCTCGTTCTGACAGTTGCGGGGCTCCAGTGCAGGCGCAGTTGTTTCAAAGAAGCACCTGGGTATCGGACCGATCTACTCACATTCAGTAGCTGAAGATGGTCGCTGTGACATGCCATATACCCTGAAGCGGCTGTAATAGACAAAGAGCAGCCGCGTGTAACAGAGGATGGGATATACATTCGTCGTATAGAAGCGATCCGCAATGAGTACAACAACAAGTCTGCCACAATGCGGGGGCTCTCGGAGATTTTCTCAGTACTGCATTCTTCTGGATGCGTCACATGAACACCGATCCGGTGATGTCAAACGTTCCATCCCCAACGAGGTACGATACGAGAAGTGGGGGAAGCCCGAGTAGGGAGAAGCCAAGGATGATGATTCATAAGCCAAGGTATCGACGAGGATTTTCATCCTGTCTTGCGTGTGAGGCCCTTTTCTTGGAGAGTGCAAAAGGGCAATTGCCCCTCCGAGAAGGACACAAAGAACAGACTGATCTGGGCGAGTAGTTCGGCGGCCCAGATCCCTGTCGAAGGGCATCAAGTGTCCTTCCGGGACGCCGGCTTTACGCGCTTTACAACGATAGCGGCGAATTCCAATGCCCTTTGAAACGCGGCTCTCCGGAACTATGTTGCAGAGAAGTACGAGGGATAGCCGACACGATCTTGGGCGTTCTGAAGAAACACGTGTGGATCTGTACAGAATTGCCTGTTTGAGGCAACCTTCTCCACATGGAGAGGATCAATGATTCACAATGCTAGGAGGCAGGATAATGTGGCTGGAAGATATGACGAAGCAATCCACATAGTATTGCTTTTGCTGATCTTTTGATAAGCGATGGAGACCATTCGCGAGCCAGAAGTTTGACGGGCCTGCAGCAATGACGAGAAGAAAGAAGAGGCGAGGATTGTGGAGAGCGCTCAGGCCTACGGCTGATACCAGCAATTGTCGCGGCGGCAGAAAGCAGCGACCAGAGGCCGGGCAAAATCAGGCTCGATTGCGCACGCCATGTGGCTGGAAGACGGACGAAGCTGTGCCGTACAGCTGGCAGAGGCCCTTGCGTCGCCGAAGGAAGTCCCGGCGCGAGAGCCGATGACACTCCCAAGGTAAGCGATTCCCTTAGTGAGCTGATGCAGACGGACAGCGTCCGTGCGGGCCTTAGGTTCGGACCGCAAAAAGCGGCGTGAAAAGGCCGTGGCGCTGTTGCACGCTGGCAATTCAACGGTCGGTTGGAGCAATATTGCCAGGGTTCAGTACCCGAGCGTGGTGGCAGTTGTCGGGCGGAATCCGATAGCCCATACAGAGCTCATCTCAAGGGCTCTCACACTGTTTCAAACCAGATGGTGGCGGACGAGTAGAGCCTAAGAGAGCAGGCAGCGAGCGATGGTAGCGGTAGTACGGCCTCGTGCGAAGATTTGACCGAATGGCTCGAGTGGAGTGCTGCTGGCCGCGCGTCAGACGGTGTGGCTGCCTTGCGTGGGTGAGCATGTCCCTGGCAGTCAGTGATGAGACAAGATACAGATGCAGGTACAGGGCCGGACTTGTCGCCAGGTGCAGCAACGCAGAGCAGGAACAGCGAACGAACGGAGCGACGGAGCGAAGGAGGCCGGTCCCGGCTAATTGTCGGCCCACATCGCCCCGCAATAAACTTGCACGGTATCACGTGTGAACTGGGCAGAAGAATGCAGTCCGCTCCATTGCTGTGCCTGTGAAAGAAAAAGGAAAATCTAAAAGTACAGTCTCAATCTGGAATGTGGTATCGCTTGCAGAGAGTAATAGGGTATGGAATCGAAACAGTAGGAGAGAGAGCAGAGTCGCAGTTTCGGGTGGCGTGGTTCACGCGGGTGTAGGTGCCGCCAGGACGTGTGCAGGCCTGATCATTGCCGGCGAGCCGCTCTGCTGGGACGCTCCCTTAACCTCACCTCCCATCATCACCGCCGCCGTCTTCCGCTGTCCCAGGCCCGCACTGCCCACCAGCTCCTCCACCGCTGACACCGCCAGCGCCGTTGTCAGTGCCCGGTTCCCCAGCTTGACCTGACTCTTGCCGTACTGGCACAGCCAGCCGATCTCGAACGATCCGTCTTGCTGTTGCATCGTCAGCAGCTGCTTCAGGTCCAGTTCGTCGCGGATTCCCATGTAGTGGCACGCCAGAATGCGCATGCCCAGTCCGAGTGCGTCCGCTGGGCTATTGATCCGTTCGCTGAGCCGCTCCCGAAGCAGCGCCGCCGTGCTGCGGAACATGTCCGAGTTGGGGTTCTCCACGAGCAACCGCGCGAAGAAGTACAAGTACACGTCGGGCTGGTGGTAGTACCGAGTGCCGTTGACGTATCCGCGAAAGAAAAGAACGTCCTGGATCCAGTCCTTCGTTGCCTGAAGCCCAGGCTCGCTGCCGCGTCCGTATGCGTAGTACAGCCGCACCACGTTGATACACACCGTTGGGTCCGTCCGATCGCGCGACTTGTCGAAGTACACCTGTGCTCCTGTTAGCTGTCTTGCTGGCTTTTTTGTTTTGTCTTTCGAAGAAATGACCTTCACGATCCCATCCGCCGTAGTCTGCTCCGGACCCACCATATCGTTCATGACCGAGTGCGCGACCGCATTGTCCAGCGGCAGGAGCTTGAACGCATACGACGTCGTATCCACGTCGTCTGGGTAGACCTTTGTCGTCCCAAATGGGCTTTCTGCGGAGAGTCAGTTTCAATGCCCACATGCGGGTAGCGTGCCACTAGCCAATGAAATAGTTCCAAGTCCGGTCGAAATGCTTGAGTTCTAGGAGATCCCTGTACATGCGCTGTCAGCCCACATGAGCGGCCAAGCAAGGATCACATTCGGCACTCACATGTCTCCCATCAGCTCATATGTGAGGAGCTGTGCGAAATTGTCAGGAACCGCGACTCCAGTATCCGTTTCCGAGTAGAGCGCCTTAGCTTGCCTCCGAAGCCATTCCCTACCCCGCTGGGCCGGATCCTCCAGCACGTTCAAGAGCTTCCTTCGCACGTTCGCGGCATCGTCGAAGATGATTGCCTCCCGGAAGCCGAGGGATTGGGCGGCTATGACGTTGTCTGACTTGTCGTCGACGAAGACTGCTTCGTTGGGTGCGGTGCCGGTGGCCTTGAGAACGTAGCGGTAGAAGCGGAGCTCCGGCTTACACATGCCAGCCTCGCACGAGGTAAAGACTCGGTCGAAGACGTCCCAGTCGAAGGCCTTGTTTCGCAGGATTTCCCAGTCAGGGCGAGAGATGTTCGACATGGCGTAGACCCGCAGACTTGGATGTGCCGCCCTAAGCTCCCGGATGGCCGCTACCACGTGCTCGTTCTGAGCCTGTGAGTCTCTGGCCAGCTGGAAAGCGCTAGTGACGTCAGCGGCAGAGACGCCGGCCTGGGCTGCTAGCCGCGAGAAGCATTCATCTTGGCCAATCTTCCCGCAGTTGTACTCATACCAGGTGGGCGAGTTGCGGAACTCCTTCAAGAGCTTCGGGTTGATGGAGAGCGTGGTGGGCGGCACCCAGCTGCAGAGTACATCGCCAATGTCGAAGATGATGGTTTTGACGGGAGTTTCTGCCATGGTGATAGGATAGCGTGGGAAGCAAAGCTGCGGTCAAGGCGAGGAAGAGAGGAGGACAAGGAAGTGTGCACAAGAGGCGCGGGGGTATTCAAGTGATGGCTGTCGACGATGGCTGGGTCCGATGATGCGCGGCGAAGCCTTTCCAAATCGGCGATTTATATGGGCAGCAGCAGGCGGGAGAGCAAGGAAGTCACAGCTTGGGCTTCATGAGCCGGTGGTATCATGCTGGGCCTTGGGGCAGCGGCGGCAGCAGCTGCTGCTGGGCGGCAGGTCCCGCTGAACAGGCGTACGACATGTTAATGAGCCAGGACCGCGGAGCACCTTCCCACCCGCGGGCCTGGACCGGCAGCGGCGTCTGATTCAAACGTGCGTCCTAGCTGCCGCCGGCGGCATGCCATGCCGCAGGTGGCACAGAAGAACATCCATGCGTGGAAAAGACGGTCCTGGCTCCCCGCCCGCCCACAGCCGCTTGGCAGCACGAGCTGGTCCCTCTTAAGCGACCCACCTCAGGAATGGGGTGAGGCCGCCGGCACTACCGTGTAGTCTGGCTGCGTACGTTTTCCTCTAGCTGGGGTGCGTGGGCGGTGGAATTCTGCCCGCCAATCGAGGTGTCCGGGCGATGGGCGTGAGAGCTGCAAGTCCCACTTAGCGTGGCCTGCTCCACCCTCGACCCCTCGGTGGCCGTCCAGCTGGCTAAACTACCCGCCAAGCTTCGGACGCCCCCCTGCTCGATGGAGACGCTGGTGATTCGACGCCCACTGCCCGGGAGAACGGCTGCCGCAGTGTTCGTTTTTGCCGTTTCCGTTCGAGATAGCGTCTCATGTACGCTACTGCACCAAGGTGTCAAATGACGAGGACAGGTCCACAAACGGCCTCGACCGCAGCGTTGCCGGCTTCTGCATCTGGTATTCATCAGCAAGCACCACGAGCAGCGCATGTCGACAAGCTGGTGGTTCATCGAGATGGTCGGACGAGGCGGGCCTCTCTCAGGCTCGCGGCGCCTAGTTTTTCGGCACGCTGACGGCTGCAATTGTTCACTCGCGCGAAGGCCACCGTCGCCGACGTCCAGGAAGGCTCATCGCCTCCAAAGCTTCGGCAGCGGCTAGCGTTCCTTATCGCGGGCCTCGGTTTCCGCGTTGCTGCCCCAAGTCCCTGGTGTGCGCGCGTGTCTCAATTGACGTGCTTCAGCCGGCCATAAGGCGATTAATACGACGCCGGCTGGCCGCAGTGAGGCCTGAGCTGCCTATTTGCTGGGGAAAGCGAGCCGCGCGCCTATCCATGAGTAAGTGTCAGCCTTTCGCACGCACCGGCGACAGGGTAACGGAAGCGCCTTCAGTCCAGGGGTCTAGACCGGGTCATACCAGGTCTGCGGGTGGCTGCGGGCACCGGCACGGACCTCGAACTCATTATTCCCCGATGGCGCATGCGCAACCATCACCACGACAGCATGCCTCGGACGCTAGAAGGACACCACCACTGCGCGCTGATTCAAGCCTGCGCCCACGCCTGATATATCTTGCTGCGCCCCACTGATGCAGTAGTCCAAGCGCCATTAATTCATTCGACGACTTTCTTTCCCGTCTTCCTGCTCTCAGCAAGCTCGCCCGCCGCTGCCGCACTTGACCCTTCCAATCAACGATCATACACTCCAGTCCTCCGTTTGCCAGCCTCCAGCATGGCCGCCCAAAACCTACAATTGGACAAGATCGCGGCCCCCGAGAACCTGGCGGAGGTCATTCCGGTCGTCTTCTCGTGGAACTACATTCCGCGGCTGCCGTCATTCATCGTCGCCCAGGACTGGTCCTTCGAGCTGCCCATTGACGCCAACCGTGATGCCGTCGATCCGTCCTTCCGCAACTCCTTCCCCATCTACCCCAAAGCTGCCGGCCTTCCCTTCCACACCGGCCTGACGTGTGCGCGCCACAATCGCTTCTGGCGGCCCGCGCTCAAATATGCAGCTGAGCTATGCGAACTGTTGGCTGCGGACCAGAGCTATAACAACGCCAATCTCACCCGTGGCGGCACCCTTGCTAGCATCGGCCAGCGGGAGCTGAAGAAACCTGAAGGCGAGCGCTTCGTCACATTCGCCATCAACCTCTTTCCGCAGGCCGACGAGGAGCGCATGCAGCTAATTGCCGTCGGCATCCTGTTCGTCGTGACCTTTGACGGTATAGTCCTTCCACTCCTCTCTTACACCTTTCCAAATTGCCTCAATTGCAAACTTTCTTCTTGGAAATGTGGAGCAATGAAGTGCAAATCCTCCCACGATCGCCATCCGTTCCTCAATTGCTTGTCAGAAGCCGCGTGTTGATGTTCGAACCACTGCGCAGATTCATGGGAAGAAGCACCCGGCGAATCGGTAAGCCCTGGTCTTAATCCATATCCATACACACATTTTTTTTTACCCCTCCCACCACGTCACACAATCCACCCCACACGATCCCCGCCTGTCAACCCCGTAGTACCGCCGTGCGAACAGCAAATGCCCCTCGCGCATCATACCCTTCGGTACATGGTTGCCCTTCGCGCCTTGCTGCCCTAACATTCCATGCCCGTCGCATCTCATGCCCTTCTCCTCGCGCTTATGGTCATCACCACGGTAACCCAAATTGCGCACCACAACAGCTCAAAAACGTCCAAGAGGACTTCATCGCGCGGCTGCGCGGCCAGAAGCCAGCGTCCGCAGCCAATACGTCCGGCACGCCGCTGCAAGCGCGCATCGACGAAATCGTCGGGCGCTGCGCGGACCTGGACGCGCGCACGGGCACCGACGGCGGCGCGTGCTTCATCGAGTCGCTGATCGAGTGGGTGACGCACCCGCAACCGACGGCGGCCTTCCGCACGCCGCGCGAGTATCTCGACTACCGCTGGATGGACGCCGCCAACGGCTGGCTCGTCGCCGCCTGCAAGTTCAGCATCGCCTCCGCCGTCGACCTCGCTGACCCGCTCGTCCACCGCATCACCCGCCTGGCCGGCGACCACATCAGCATCGTCAACGACCTGGGCTCCTTCGACAAGGAGCGCGCCGCCTTTGAGAGCGGCAAGACCGTCGTGCTTATCAACCTCGTTCAGGTCGTGCGGGAGAGCTGCGGTCTGAGCATTGATGACGCGAAGGCCGCGTCGTTCGCGCTGCAGTTGCTGAACGAGCAGGAGATCAAGGAGGAGTTGGAGAGGTTGAAGGAGGAGGATAAGCTGACGGTCGAGCATTGGCGGTATGTCGATTCGCTGCTGTTGCTCATTGCGGGCAACACATTTTACACGATGACGACGTCGAGGTATGGCGGCGAGGCTGCGAGGATCAAGAGAGAGTGAAAGAAGAAGAGCTGAAGACATGATGAGTGAGTCTGATTGAGGAGATGTAGATGGTCGTGATGGTTGCAACTCCGTTATACCGCATTATACCCAGATTTCCGTAGAGATGGTTTGCGAGACATGCTTGTGCTGTAGGGTATAGCCTTATTTTTGCGATAAGAGAGTAAAATACAAGAATCAGAACAGCATTTCCACCTCAAACTATCAATCCGTTTTAAGAGAGAGCTTCTGCCATTCTCTCTTTTGGCCCCGCCGCACCCCTCAAGAAGGCGAAGGAAGACCCCACTGGTCGCGGAGGACCATTCCCGATACTCCACATGCCCTTGCGCCTAACTCCTAGTTCTTTCCCACTGAAGCATGCACAATAAACAACAAAGATTGAGGGAGTGGCGCGTATGGTACCTTGAGTCTCTACGTCCGCTAGCCTGCTGTCGTTGGCGCGGACGCGGATCGAGCGAGGCCGTCATGGAAAACGCCAAGTGGAAAGCCAATAAATCAAAGCCGTACAGATCGGAGTGGGAAATACATCGTTCGCGCTGACTCGTCAAAAATATCCAACTTCGCCGGGAAAGCTGGCCCAGAAGTCTTGCGTGGCGTTCACGAACAGGGAGTCCAGATCGGCATCTGAGATGTTGATGTCGACACTCGCCCAATCGTCGGTGAGGAAAGCATCGTCGGTGATTACTGAATCCACAGGGTTAAAGGCAGGAGTGGGATTGTTTGTCGTGGGAACAGTTGACTCAGGACCCTGTGGTTGAGTCAGCATTTTACACAAACACTAGAACGTTCCTGAAGCAGAGCGCTGCAGGTGAGCGAGGACTCACAATTGAGCTAGGGACCGTCTGGGTGCTTCCGTCTTCTTCCGTCTGCACTGGAGATGGCTGGAGAGCACCATAATCGATCATGGCGCTGCGAATGGTCCGCTGTTCGGCATCCGGAATACTGCTGCCGCCCTCAACGCGCACTCTACGGTAGCATGCTTGCATGCGCTTGATGGTCTCAAACTGTGAACTTGTCAGCAAGATCATACTCGGGATACAGTGACAGTCTATTACCCATTGCTGGGCCATTGGCCATTGTTCCTTCATATCTTTGAGGAATGTGCACCCTCGGATCACCTGATCCTTACTCTTGGCCATTGACATAACCCCGTTGACTTCATTAAAGTGGAAGCTATTCCGGTAGACGATCACACCTACTGCGGTGTATATAGTGAACCCGATCCAAGGTACGAGTCCGCGGACAAAGTAAAATCCAAAGGATTGGATCTTTTCGACCATCTCGCAGACCGCAGTGGCAACTTCGAACAACTCCTTTCTCGAAGACTTCCGCCACTCGGCCCATTCGGGACTTTCTGTTGCCCGAGAACCAAGGCCGTTATTCTGTGAATCAACGGATGGACCAAGCATCGGAAGATACGCTCGGTGCAGAAACATCAGACTCATGAAATGGATACAGTGCATGTAAATAAAACCTTGACCTTGCTCAAGCGCATTGTGAGCTTCGAGAGTCCAGATGCTGTACTGTAGCCTTGTCGGCAGGGATTGCGACCACGCTTGAAGATTTGACGAAAGTTGCTGAAATCTGGATGTTGGATCCCATGGAAGCTCTTCGTTCATGATGTTGGAGCAAGCCCAAGACGCCACCGCACCCCATACGTCGGCAATGCGTAGACTGTAGCCGATGATCCCGAGGTTTCCCGCAGGTAAATTCGCGGGGAACGGGCTGAACGATCCATCCAGTCTCGGGCACCGAACAGCCTCACCAAAAACATACATATCTGTCTCACATGGAAGCTGTATCCGCATATCCGCTGCAGACATGGAACGCTTCCTGCCTTTCCCACCACTTAGCAGGCTGTCCATAAGAAAACACGTCCAAGCCGTGCGGCGGCGTTCCTCGGCAGTAATAAAGTTCTGCTGGCTTGGCAGTGAATTCGGTGGGATGGGTGTTTCTTCACAGAGATTGAGGATCTGAACCATGCGGATAGCCATTCCGAGATAGAACCAGGCCCTCCTACCATTGCCTGCCCCCCAATCATGGCCAGTCAGCATCAGCAAAGCCTGGATGCGGGACAGACTGGGCGTTTCCAGTTCGACCTGGAGGATCTGCCGGGCATGGGCAGCGAAGGCATTGCTAGCCTCCGTCGGTGTGGCATAGGGCCCTGGGGCGTGCCGGCTGAACCTGCGTACGGTGAGGAGAGAAGGTTATAATGGTTGTGGCAGGCACGTGAACCTACCTTACCGCAAGCGCCAAGATGGCCCACACAACCCATGGGTCCAGGGTCTTGTCGTTGACGCGTGACAGGAAGGTTGGGGTGTGGTGGAAGCACCACTTGTAGGAGCAGCGAAGATAGCTGTTCTTGATTTCGTCTGTCATCAGCTGGAAACCGTCGACATCCGACAGCGACGTGTCCAGACCGGCCGGGAAAAGGGCGCGTACGGCTTGAGAGCCGTCATTGGAGTAGGAGCGCTGCTCGCGCAGCGGGTTGCTATTCTCTTGGGCTTGGTTGGAAAAATCAGAGGTTTGACGGCGGCGCTTGGATTGCCGGTGGATGGCAGAGGTGCCAGGCGGCGGGAAGCGGCATTGGTCAGCGCGGCCGGCCACCTGGCAGCGGTCACAGGGAGGTTTGTCGCGATGGATGCATTTCTGCTTGGCATTGCGACACGACACGCAGGCAATGGGATTCCGCATGGAGACGGGTGTGAGTGGTTTTGGCGAGGTGGATGCCGACCAGAAACCTCCACCGCCCCGCCAGAGCCCGGCCCTTCTCCCTTGTAGACGGTCTTGGGTCTTGCCGCAAGCCCCGAAGTCGTGGCCGCCCACCCTTATCAGCATCCGCTGATTACGGAGCCCAAACACATGCAATGGACGCTGCTGACGACGCTCACCGGGCTTTGTGGATTACAAATGCCTACGCCTACACTATGCTCTCTTGCCATGACTCCGTGGCTCCATGCGAGCACTATTGACTCGACCCTCACCATTGTACGGCCCGTTTCTGATTGAAGAAAATACCCAGGTTAACCCATCATGGCCTTGCTATCATGTCCGCGGCGAGGTAGGAGACCGCATAGGCTCTAATGCGCCCATTGCGCTTATGTCTGTCCGTGTCCCTTGTGCCAAAGACCGCCATTGCTCCTCTGAGCCTGCCATGCTATCCCGTTCCACATCCGCCGTGTTTACCGCATACGACCGCTCCACATACACCACATTACTACCAGATTCCCTCTGCCCTTCACTGTGATCTTCGCTGATCCTCTCGGAGAGGGTGGACAACTCGATGCCCTGTTCCTCGTCTCGCGGAACAATATTCTCCTCCGAGGTGTTTTCGGTAACCGAGAATCCTGGCACATTAGTGTCAACCCCGTACGCTGCACTGTCGGATCTTGATCCTCTCTTGGTGCCGCTGCTGCCCGTATTTCCAGAATTACTACTCTTACTTCCGAAAACTCGTCTTGAATACCCGGTTCTTTGCGCTGGGGATGCCCTCGGTGGGTCCGATGGCCCAGATATTTCTGCCTCTATCGAGCTGCCTCCTCTGTTCCAAAAATTGCGCGTGAAGAGTGGGCGAAGAATTGGTGCATTGATCGCGAGAATGCCGATGATTGTTTCGCGGACACCCCAGCGGTTGATCGTTATGCTGGACGGCGCAGATCCTAACGTGACAACGACCCGAATGATGGCAGCTGTGATGACGAAAAGACCGGAGCTTAGGAGAAGAGCAATGAGCACTTTCTTGAAAAGAGGAACTTTGAGTCGCTTGAGCATTGGCAGCGGAATGCAGAGAATTGCAGCATCTGTAAGTACGTCTGAATTTGATCAGCGACTATATTCATGCAAGGAAGGAAAGGCTGAACGCACTGAGGACGGCTGTCACGAGAAAATTTTGCTTTTTGAGCGTACATTCTTTTGGAGGAAGAGGCCTCACTTGCCAGTTATCCCCGTATCTATAAGCATGCTTTTCAGCCGAAGGTCTCAAACCCCGTTTTCAGGCCGTACTTACGGATGACAACCAAGAGATATTGTCAGAACCACTGCTACATACGATAATCCAGTAAACCAGGCGAGATATTTGAGAGCTCTATGTTGCCAAAGCCCAAAAGTCAACCGTTTGCTGCAGCCTGTCAGTGACTATACCCATGGCAAGGACCAAAACTGCCTCACTAGAAAAATAGCATGGTGGCCTGATGACAGAGTTAGCTATACGAAGTAATGGTTAAATGTATTCAGGTCAAAGCAGAGACAGCACATCTCTAGTTGGTGAGATCATCCGAGCTATCTTCCACAATGGATAACCGGGTGATCGTGATTGTGAAGTTAAGGGTCAATTGAGCGCAGCCAAGTTGCAACATGCGCACAGAATACAGGGTCATGGACAACCTGAGCACAGAACACGTACGATAAGGATTTTCTACTGAATCCCGTGCATTTGATAGTCGTTTCCAGGAACCGAATCCACAACGAGCAATTAAGGGGAGCTGTGCTGTCCCTGAATCCGTCTGTCGGGTCGTATTACTTACTTTCATACACCAAATAAGAGCTGTATAGGAGTACCATGCAGCTAGCTGCATCTTGGACCCATAAACCAACCGGTCAATCTCCGATTCCGTCAATCCATCGATCGCAGCCGGTGGTACATCTACATTTGTTCCGTCCCTGTCTGATACACGATCAATAGCTCACTCGTCGGTAGATTGACACGTGAGAATGCTGTGCTCGATATAATCTGTCTATAAAGGTCGGGAGGGCAACGGCGCGCGTGCGAAAGAGGGAGAGAGAGGGAGAGAGGTGGGATGAGCTTACAGCAAATGTCCACTAATGCAGCATCCATCGTGTACATGGCAAGAGTCTGCATATGTTAGAGATCGAAGTAAGGAGTTCAAACAAGGGCTCACCATTATTGTTACATAGTCATCGCCCTCAAATCCTCGAAACCCTACCATCCTAATCCTGACGCCGAATCGCACAAATATCACGGTGACACCGATTGCGAACCATGTCCAGACTTCCGTCATGTAAGTGGAATCCCGTCTTAATAGACTGTCCAGATTATGAGAAGCCATGGCCCTACTCGCGCGTGCCGTCGGCACCGCGGCTTTGCGAGGTCGGGGACAGTTGAAGCAAAAGATGTGCGGCCGTCCGGGTTTGGCTCAACCGTCTGTTAGCAACGATAGGACGGAACTGCAATTAATATTACTGAAACAAATGTAGAATACGTCAGCATAGAGCGATGAAGGAGTCTCTCCGCAGCGGGAAAAAAAAAATTAGGTAGGATTAAGAGGAAAGCTTAGGGTTTTGATTTCATCATCGCTGCCGAGCGGCCAACAGGACACTAGCTAGGCAAGGTCAGGGAAGCTGCAGAGTTTCTGAATGGGCTAACGATCGCCAGCGGATTAGGCGGGAAACGGGACCGCTAAAGTATGGAGTCGCTGCGAGTCAAGCGGGAGGGTGGAGGCGTAGGAACGCGAGGGCCACTTCTCCGGATTTGCGAGGCAGAAGTTGCACTTCCTTGCCAAAAAGCTTGCATCGATCGATCGTGTGAGGGATTGCCAAGGACTCCGCTTCAACGGCTTTGGCACCGGAGATTTCTACAACCGGACAAAGTGGACAAAAAAGGCTTCGAGCTGGTAAGATAGACGTCCGATGAGACCCCACCGGACCGAATATGCCGATAGTATGCTCAGGAGACAGCGATAAGAAAGCGATGGCGTGAAGACTAGCTCCTGCGATGGGCTGGAAGGTTGCTCCGCAAAGCAGGGCTGTCGTGGTTTTCCTAGCAAGACAGGTCAAGCGAGTTTAGGGAACGACAAAAATTAAGTCGCAGGAGATCGCGCCGAGACGAGGCGCGTTCGGCGAAGGGGTTCTCAGCACTTGCGCCTCTGCAAGCTATTGACCAGAGTTAAGACGTTGCAGGTCAGTGGTCACCTGCCTTGCGGTTCGCTAAATTTGCGGTCAGATCAGCTTCAACCCATCAAGATGCATGTCCGTATTCAGGCACACAGGTAAATGCATCCGACAGGCGCAGAGCTGTCCGAAAGGCAAGCCTGAAAATCCTGCCACATCCAAGGTATGCCGAGCACGCGCAGGAGTCAGGATGCTTTCATATGTTATAGCATAGAACGCCTCATGTTATTTCTGAAGAATGAACCAGGAAACCTGCTATGCGAGGAATTCCTACCGTCCTAAGCTGGCTGTTGAGCATATTGCAGCAGTTTTGCGTTCGCTTTTATGCACAGACATCACACCAATCAGACCGACCGGGGACAATTCCGGAAAGAAGCTTTAGTGAGGTCAATCCCCAGTTGACGAGCGTGTTAACATTGACCGGATAGGTAGCACCGGACACGACTTCCGCGGGGACAACGCGTGGCTTTGTTTGTCAGTAAATCTAATTAACTAATGCGCGGAGACGTCAATATGCCATGCCGTTTACTTACGAGACACAACAGCTCCTTCCTAGATCGCAAGCAATATGTATTTCCTGCTCACAGAGGAAAAGGAGACGAAGAAGTGGATAAAAAAAGCAAGGGAGATGAAGCGTTGGCACAGAGGTGGTGATAATGCGTGCCACAATGAAGAATTTGTCGTCGGAGCGAGGCAGGCTGTTTGTGTGCATGAATGGGACTGAGACCATGTAATGGAGTAGTTAAGCACACGCGAAAGTCCACGCAGATAGTCTTACCGCATAATGGTTCGGCTAAATCAAACCGGGACACGAAGGTGCCTTGAGATTCAGGTGCGAAAATCGAGGTGGTGATGCGAAAGCGGAAGGCGAGCTGGGCAGCGGCTCGACCCGAAAAGGGAAAGCGCATGGGCGAACTTCGGAAAAACTAAGCGGCCGCCCACACTTCTCCAAAAAGCCCTTCTTACTCGCCTCCGCTCAGCGACAACCACGACGACGACCCGACAGCCGACGACGACAAGTTGCCCACCATGTGTACGTGCCGAATGCGTCTTTCCTCGTCCTCGCGATGCAGTTCCACTGACACCGATGGCAGCGCTCGTCTCCGGAGAGAAGAGCAATTTCCAGTACATTCTGCGTCTCCTCAACACCAACGTTGATGGAAAGCAGAAGGTCATGTACGCCCTGACCAAGATCAAGGGTGTTGGCCGCCGCTACTCCAACCTGGTCTGCAAGAAGGCCGATGTCGACCTCACCAAGCGGTAAAGCGCCATTCGAAGAAATTGTGGAAAATCAACGTTAAGGCTGATTTGCGGAACAGCGCCGGTGAACTCACCTCGGAAGAGCTCGAGCGCATCGTCACCATCATCCAGAACCCGACCCAGTACAAGATCCCCACCTGGTTCCTGAACAGGCAACGCGACATCGTCGACGGCAAGGACTACCAGGTGCTCGCCAACGGTGTCGACTCCAAGCTCCGCGAGGACCTCGAGCGCTTGAAGAAGATCCGCGCCCACCGTGGTCTCCGTCACTACTGGGGCCTCCGTGTCCGTGGTCAGCACACCAAGACCACCGGCCGCCGTGGCCGCACTGTCGGTGTCTCCAAGAAGAAGGGCTAAGGATTTACGGTTTGGGAGTGGGATTATCGGCGTGGGGATTGGGTTCTGGTGGGAGTCTGCAATGGCTTTACGCGCCGCAACAATTGCGATACAGGCGAGGTTGCGTTACGGACAATGAGAGGCTGTCAGCCGGCTATCACGGCCGGGCATGCAATCCAACATACCTGCAGACATCCCTCAAAAAATATTACATTTTTGCAAGTCACATTGTGCGGGTCCGCGATTAATCTTTCTGCCACTTTTCACCCTTTTCTGGAGCTTCGGGGGCGGTGCAGGGCTGTTTAACGTTCAAATAGGATGCGGGCTTGGCTCCAGCGGTTGCAGAAACGGTCCACGTAGCCCCCGGTCCGGCGTCAATATACACTGCAGCACTCCCAAGAATCCACCGAAGCGCGGCGCCCCTCGCCAGTCCCGCGGTTTTTCTATTTCTGCGCAAGCTCCTGCTCCCCGATGCCCCATTCCGACTGATTGGTCTCCCGCCGCCTCTCAAAACTGCGCGCCTGCATCCGTTGGCCTTGCAGTGCATTGCTTCCTCTGGTATACCATGACCTGAGACGCAGCATGCGTTTACGATAAGTAAGTGCTGGAGCCCCAGAAGCCCTCTGTCTTGCTGCCAGGTTATCCGGTGCCTTTCCCGTACCACTGACCGGTGAACCCTTTTCCCTACTGTCCATGTAATCGATCATATCTGTTGTTCCTGTTTTTCCACTCTAAATACCCCACACCATGTCTTCACGGGGGCTTGTCCTGTCCAAGTCTCGATCTCAGATCCTGAGACCCCTCTCACCGGTCCTTGATGCAGTGACGCGGCTGCTAAGACCGTCGTCGGCGCAATCAACCTACTCCAAGACGGGCGCTACGGCCGCTTGGATCTCTAACGACTTCACCATCCCGCCCTCTTCCAGCGGCGACGCAGAGCCAGTGCCGACTGCGCCCCAGCCGCCGCGTACGCCGGACGACCATCTCGTCCCTGTCGGTTGCTCGTCGCCGTCCACCTGCGGCTCGACCACCTCATCCAACATCACCACCAGCTGGACGCCTCAGAGGACGGATGCCGGCATCATCAAGCGCCGGCGTCTACGTCGCTATCATGGCCCTGGCTATAATCACCACCTCGATGCAGCCGCTCCACCGTACGCCCCTGAGCCACCTCCGCGCCACGAGCCGCGGACAGTGCTTGAAAAGATCGTGCTCGAACTATTCGATATTCAGCGCCTCGACTGGATGATGATTGCAGAGCCGCTACAGCGACTGTACGGTCTCGACGTCGACAGCGCTGCCGTGCTCAGCATACTGCAGGAGAACGGCCGCATTCAGAAGACGGCGTGGTGGGACTAAATCTGCCTTACATATGCTCACCTCCATAATCTCCGCATAAGGAGAAGCACATATCTCATCCCGTTATCGAACCCATTGTTACTGTTGTTGCTGCACGAAACAGAATAACATGGTGAAGAAAGAAAGAAAGGTACCGGGTAACCGAATCTTGAAATGGGGCGACGACAGCTCTGGAGTACTGTTTTTTCGCATTTCCTTTTCCCTCATACTCTTGACCTACACTTCTGGGGCGGCTTGACGTTTGAGACAGGGACCACTACGATGACAACCCTTGATTAGGCGCTTTGTGTTTTTTTTTTTTTTCTCGTTTGCTTTCACCTTGCTTCGAGCGTATCGCCTGTTCGCTTTGGTTTCTTTGGACTGCTCACTGTTTGGAATCACTGCTTGCCTCCCTCCCCCATCGATTGTTTCACCCGCGCGCTGCTAGCTGGCTGGCCGCCGACACATGAGAGAGAGAACATGCGAACAGGAGGGCATGGGCTACTACCGTAGAGCCTGTCTGCCTGGCTTGCTGGCTGGCTGGCACTGAACGCGCTTGCGCTTGCTGCAATGCACTTACACATCCCACTCGCTGTGGGGACACCTCGCGTACACGTACATACCACAGGATAGTAGTTAACCAACCACACGTGTTGACGCCATCGCGAGAATGGATAACGCTGTGATCAGCGCGTGTTTCGGCTCAGCGGGGAAGATCTACACCTATGTCCTGTACCAAACATAGCGCCCCGATTTCAGCGAGATCAACTGGGAGCCCTCTTCTGCACTCTCCCACCGCGCGAAATGGCAACAGCGATGGCTGGCAAGGCGGACGCTGAGCGGGCCGGCGAGACATGCACCTGCCCGTGTCCGCTGCATGTATAGACGGATCTGACCTACCTGACCGCGTCGCATGTACATGAAGCAGCCGCTGCTGGTGCGTCGCGTGTCATGCTATCCGTGTTGTGGCAACTCCACATGTTTCGGAGAAAGAATGAGATACGGCGAGAGAGGGGTGGTTGGGAAAAGGCGGGTGGGAGGAAAGAGAGGCTGTGGATCCGGCCGGCCGGATCAGCCCCCCAAGGTGAGTGAGTAGTAGGATGAGGAAAATATCCCGGCGGCGCGGTTCGATAAGACACACGGTCCGCTGGTTGTGACACGGGCGAACTCTTTTCGCGCCTGTGCTGCTGCAGGAGGGATGCTCGCGTGGACTTTGAAAAGCCAGTAAGCAATCTATACTGCAGCACGACGAGAAGGTTTCGCGGACGGGAATGGGCCGACGATCACGCCGTACGAGTCGGGTGCAGACAGAGAGAGAGAGAGAGAGAGAGCGCGCGAGAGAGAGGGGCAAGAAAAACAAAATCTCCCCACTGCCTTAATTCTAATCGCTCGGAGTTGTGGGTGGAGCGTTGGTGGAAGAAAAGAAAACCGTGCAGGTTGCTTGGAAGGGCGTGTCGTCACTCTAGTGGTCGGAATGCCGGACAGGGCAGCGGGCTGGAGCCGCGCTGCCGACGCTACAGCTTGCAGTGCATCCTACCGCGCACCAACGCACCATGCCCCGTCCTGCATTCAAACGCCTTTTCGGGGTTCAAGGATTTCCGGCCACTGAATCGGCCGTCCGAGGAACGAGGATCGCTGGGCGAGACGGAGCGTCAGCGGGAAGACGAGGAGGCGGGAAAGCGCGGGGTTGGTGGTTGTGCACTGTGGAGAGCGGTCCGCTTGGGGATTTCTGCTTCTGGAGGTCAGATCGATGGTTGGATGCGGCCACCTCCACAGCTGAGTGCATGCATGCGTCCTCCTGTTTCTTCCGGCGCTGACTGCTTCCTGCGCGGCCAGGGATGGGTGAGACCAGAGGTGTTGAGCGGCAAGGACTTCGGCGATGTCGGCTAGATCGCAGTCGTGTCCATGGGCGCTGGATCTCAGCTCTACATAACTCTTGTGCAGCACAATTCACGTGTGCTAGGATCGTGTCAGGTTGCATACGTGCTGCAGTTATCCAAACCGCTGGTACTGGCCTCTACTCGCCCAAATGGCGTCTTGTTCGGCCGCAACAACATCTTCCACTCTCCCAGTCCGACGTGACGGCTCAACACCATCAACTTCCATCAATCATCAAGGCACCATCAAACGCCAAATGCTCGGGTCCATTCTGAATTCCCTGTTTCCGCACATCTAGCGTCATTCTTCCAGCAATTCAAACTTGACATTGCACCTTGAATTCTCATCGCAATTAGCCTCACGAAGGCTAACTCGCTGCCCTCAGCTAAGCACCCTCCCGAAATCATCTCACCGCTCAATTACCTCTCCATCTGTTATAAGTGTCCCGCATCCATCCGTCTCCTCGATGCCTTACTCGGCATATTCAACGGCAACGGGCAACGGGAGACCAAGAATTTGCGACCAGAAAGGATTAACCCTGGAGAACCAACCCGCTGAACCACGCTTCGGTCCGCCATCGTAGAGGCAAGAAAAAAGAAACGTAGAGACCAAGTCAATGCAGAACGGCTGTCAGGGTCTCGTTTGGCCAGTTTCGCGGCCATCTCCCTGCGTCTTAGCGGAGGAGTTTGTTATCGCCATGTTCCCTGCGTTGGTGCGGTGAGCGGCCGATTAAGGTTGAGTCATTATCCACTCGGAAGGATCTATCCCGACCCTTACTACCCGTCCCCTGCCCGCTGACGGTGTGGTTTCGAGAGGAAGAGAATCATCATCCAGACGCCCCCCGACCCGCTTCCGGAGGCCGCTTTCTTATGAATCGGAGGAGTTTTTCCCGCAAATCAGCGCGGCTACGAGGGGGCTACTCTGTTCTTGACCACTTTATCCCGATCACATTCTGTTAGTCCGTGCATTCAGGGACTTCATATGCAGACCGCATCTCGCCTCAATGTCCTCTCTCCCAAAGAACACGTTCGAATCGTCAGAAATTTCTGGGAGCGGTACTGTATTCGTCTGAAGTGAGCCATAATGGAGAAACGTGAGAGGATACAGTCCACCTGGAAACAGAAAATTGAACCAGGATACATATACACAACTCCTATCTCGTATCGATATCGCGAGTAGAAAAACCAGCCCTCAAAATACAGATCAGCTAGCGCTCACACATCTGGTAGTGTTCCTTAGCAGTAAGAGGCGAATCTACTGGTATTTAATATGACAGGGTCTCGTCTGAGGACAAATAGAGAAGACTCCCAAACATTTGGCTTGAACATTCCCACATGGACGCGGTCGTATTGAAGAACATTGCCCGGGTGAGCCACCCATGGACGTAATCGACCAGAGGAAAGATTAGTCCCAAATGCAGGATTTCCCTGACGCATACAAGGTCATTTTGATCAGCAACGGAACTATGCTCTACCTGATTCAATTTGAATCAACAATGATCTTGATACATCTGGAAATGTTTCCATATTTGTTTGAAATGGTTTGGCGACAGCATCTATCTCTTTTATGGTTTGGAATCAAAAGCAGCGTCCCTACGCTTCCTTAAGCCGTTAGGAAGTCCTTCTGCTTGCAAGAATCTGACCTCATGCATGTGCGAGCACCATCCGCCGATGCACACATGCAGACTAACCTGCTAATGGAGTCCGGCAGGACGATTTCGCGCAGGCCCGCAAAGTTCCGACGAGTCGTGAAGGTCATAGCAAGCGTTCGACTTCATCATCATCATCATCATCATCTGATGGATATTATCCGCCTCCGGCGAAAAATACCAGGAGTATGTCATCTTATCAAATTGTTCTACAATCTTCACTAATCAAGTGTTTGCAGCAGCCACTTTGGATGGTCACCACACCTCGATCCCAGACGCCTCTCTTTGAGGAAGAACTAGTCTACGCCGCTCCGGACGCCTTGCTGTTAACACTGAAGTGCTCACTTCAGGTTCACACGCTGACAATGCCTCCAAAGTCTCGGTGGATGACACAGGAAAGGACTCTAGTAGTGATTGTACGCCTTCGGGGACGCGGAAAGGCAAGTCTTTGGCAGATACTGTTGAAGTACAGATCGTGCCGGACGTACCTATCAGGCAGAGTAAGTAAGTGTCAATTCCCTCAGTCAAGCTGCTAACTGTACCTATGGAGTCAGTTGCTCGCAACCGCCGCAGTCTTTGTGCCAACAGCAGAGTCAATGAGCATGGTCCAAACTATTGAAGATGGAAGCGGAAAAAGTCCTGAGATGGGTATGGAAGCACGGATAAGGGAACTGCAAGGCTAAATGTCACCAATTTTTCTCATTTTCGTCTTCAACCTTGCGTTGAGACTATTGGCACAGAGAAAAAAAAAAATTACGGAACAGGAAAATCCGGCTTTTGTTGTAGTATAGAAGAGGGCAACATAGCTCATCAACCACTGTAAACGCCGCAACTCCCAAAGCCGAATGTACACCGCGAAATGAAATGTGAAGCCTTCCAAGTGTCGGAAGAACCTCAGCCCGGGCAGAGTGAATCATGACCCATCTTACAAAGCCAGCCGCTTATGGAGATCTCACCCAATTGAAGAACCACGAAATGAAGAACCCTTTTCTTTTTGAAAATCACGAAAGGCTTAGTCACTGCGTTGGTAAACAGCGCAGACCATAGCGTGGTCTCTCTCAAAAGGCTCCAGAGTAAGCTGCTCCTTGGGCTTCAACCTCTCCTCACGCATCTTCTGGACCTCACGGGCGAAGACAGCCTCAGGAGCGGCAGTGCTGTCGATACAATTGGCCTTGATGGACACAACGACACCACCACCATTCTTCAGGAAGAGGTGGGCGTTGAGGCCGACAATACGGGCCTGATCAGGCTGGGCAACGTCGGCGAAGATGCAGTCAACCATGGAGACAAGCATGCGGTATTTGAGCGGGTGGCGGGCGTCCTCGACAATCGGGATGACGTTGGTGCGGTGGGTTGCCATGTTGACAAGGTCACGCCCGGAACGGTGAGAGAACTCGACGGCGTAAACGGTACCTATATAGGTCAGCGAGCCGTTTCCCAAGTTCATGACGAGTTAAGAAAACCAACCGGTAGGGCCGACAATGTCAGCGACGTGGGAAACCGAAGTTCCAGAGGCAGCACCGAGGTAGAGAACCTTGCTGCCGGGCTTCATGTAGATGTCTGTCGTTCATCAGCCAATATCCGCCTCCGGAAGGCCCAAAAAAAAAAAAGCTTACTCTCCATGCCACCAAGGATACCGGCAGCCAGCTTCGAGCGGAAGGGGTTCCAGACGCGGTACTCGGTGGTAGTGGCAGGTGCGGGCTCTCCGTTCTCGTCGGTGGCAGTCTCGGAGCTGGGGACCTGAATGCGCTTCTCGCCGTAGACGCTCTCGCCAGGCGTCAGGTTCTTCGTGACCAGCATATCCTCCTTGCCGCGGGCGACGAAGACACCAGCGTGCCTGTGGGGCTCAACGATGACCTTAGCACCGCCTAAAATGCAGCAAAGCTCAGTCAGTATTACTGGACATGGCAAAGGTTCTTAAATCGGAAGGGCTCACCCTTCGCGCCGCCCTTCGCGCCACCACGAGCACCACCACGGCCACCACGACCGCCCCTCGGAGGACCACCGCGGCCACCACGAGCACCACCGCGAGGCCCACCACGGGCACCGCCTCTGCCACCACGGTCGCCGAAGCCGCCTAAGACAAATGTTAGCTGGTGATGTTCAATTCCTGGAAGGAACGCGCGCAAAGCATTATAAAGCCTATGAATCTCGCAAGAAAATACAGCAGAGGACTCATGCAGCTTGCGCAAAATATGGAGCAGAAAACAGAGGGGGTAAATTACCTCGTCCACCACCGCGGGCACCACCTCGGGGCGGACCACCGCGACCACCGCCACGGCCACCTCTGGGAGTGAAAGCCATTGTATGTGTTGAGGACGAAAAGTTTCGTGCGGAGAAAAAGATCGGAAGCGACGGGCAGCGACGCTGGGGTTGTTGCTGGGTCAAGTCGACGCTGCGGTGGGCGAGCTTCGGGTGGTAAAAAAGTTCGTCTGCAGAAGCTGCGCGCCCGTGGCTGCCAATGGCCGGAGGCGCGCTCGCTTACGGGCAGGTGATGGTCCGTGCGCTGCCCACGCGCGGCGGGCGAAAATGCGATGCGAATGCCGCACCTCACTCCCTCTTCCGCCCAGCGAGACGACATCACCACCCCGACAACACACCAGGACCCTCCGTCAATCTCCCTCACGATGGTACGAGCACGCCGCTTCTCCCCGATGCGCTGCAACTGCAGTCGCTGTCCGCCCGCCGAGCGTCCCTGCAACACGCCCCGTGGTGCTGCCAAATTTTCGAAAAACACTACAGCTGGCTGACGCACGCCTGCTGTATCTTTAGGTCCGCTACGCTGCCACCGATATCGAGGCCGCTAAGAGCGCTCGCGCTCGTGGCTCCTACCTCCGCGTCTCCTTCAAGAACACCCGTGAGACCGCCCAGGCTATCAATGGCTGGAAGCTTGAGCGCGCCCTCAAGTACCTCGAGAACGTCCAGGAGAAGACCGAGGCCGTCCCCATGAGGAGGTACGCCGGTTCCACTGGCCGCGCCGCCCAGGGTGAGTCACCCCTTCGCCCTTTGAGACGATCTGGATTGCTTTCAAGGTCGGACCGTCATTTCGAGATTGACATGGACATGCAAGAGCTGGAATTTCGTGGGGCATCGCAGCACTTCTGGGACAATGGCTAAGAATCGAAAACCGTAGGCAAGCAGTTTGGTGTCTCCAAGGCCCGTTGGCCCGTCAAGTCCGCCAAGTTCCTTCTCGACCTCCTTAAGAACGCTGAGGCGAACGCCGACACCAAGGGTCTCGACACCAGCAACCTCATCATCAAGCACATCCAGGTCAATCAGGCTCCCAAGCAGCGGAGACGCACCTACCGTGCGCACGGTCGCGTATGTTGACACCGCCGGACTGCGTTCTGGAATAAAGTGTGCTGACAGGCTAATATTAGATTAACCCCTACATGTCCAACCCCTGCCACATCGAGCTCATCCTCACCGAGGGTGAGGAGGTCGTCCAGAAGGGTCCCCACGTCGCTGAGCGTGAGGTCGCCAGGTTGAACTCGAGGCAGCGTGGCCAGCGCATCCGCCAGGCCATCACTTCCGCTTAAATGGGGATTTGATCTTTTGGGGGGAACTGGCTTCTGATGGAGAAAAAAATGAGGGTCTCATGGGACCTTGCCGGTGTTTCGAAGGGACTGCTTTTAAAGAGGTCGGATGGATGCATGGGCGAATGCTCAGTTTCTTTACCCCCGAATCGGGTCTCTTGAAAACACATACGATATCATGTTGTCTAAAAAATCGATTCGACCGATAAGGCTCCCGAACGCGTTGAGGAAGGTACAGCGAGGTGACGTCACGCGCGGTGTGTGATATCAGTCGTGTTTTTATGCATCCTGTATCAGACTTCGACAAAGGCACTACAATCTGACATTCATCTCTTTTGTTCAAAACAAGATTTAAAAACTATTCCCTCGATATATCATGCGTGAAGTTTATAGCAAAGCAATTTCCGCTAGTGTGATTAGAAAATGATGATCTGTTTCCATTCTATCCGTAGAGACCTCTAAGAAACACACTATCCATGTTACTTGAAAGGTATCTCGGTCCGTGACTGGTATGATCCAAGACCCCATTTCTTGACTGCATGAAGTCTTGCTCCACTGAGTTCAAGTAAAGCAATACCATATCCCAACATCGAAACCACGACATGCGCCAATTCTTTCAGCAAACCCAATTTACAGCTTCGAAGCATCAGCAGCAGCGCTGGTCGTCGGCACCGGCTCGCCGGTGTTCAGCTTATCATTGAAAGCATTCGGATCGGTCAAGAACGCCTCATCGCCAGAGAATTTCCTAATATTCACCCCTACGTCAGCACCATTCTCCTTTGCCGTCAAACGCGATATTGTCAGCACTTACCAGCCCCGCTCCTCGCCGCCACTTAAGAAGCTGCAATCCCCGTTGACAACGCACGTCCAGCCGCCACCGACGCCGTTGCCGTCCCTCCAGTTGACGCGCGGGATCTCGTCTGGCCGCTCAGCGCTCCACTCTCCAGACGCCTTCTCCGCAGCGGCCAGCGCGCGCGCCTCCGCGCCGGTCTTGCGGTCGAACCGGCTCAGCGCGCAGGTGAAGCACTTGAAGTCTTCCTCGCCCTCATCTGGCGGCATGCGCCCCGTCAGAGCGCGGCCGATGGCGATCATGCTGGCGGCGTGCGTACAGATGAGCAGTGCGCGAGGGCCCCGCGGGTCGGCGTCAAGCGCGGCGATGACACGCGACAGCGTGTACGCGATGCGGTCGTGCAGGTCCGTGATCGACTCGCCGTTGGTGCTGGGCACAAGGACGGGCGCGTACGCTGGGTCGAGCTTGGAGGGGAAGTGGTCGTGCAGAACGGAGAGGGGCGCCGGGGAGGGGTGGTCGAAGCGGGCGAGGCCGTAGAATTCGCTGCAAGGGGAGGTTAAGAAGGTCAGCCTTAGATTATCCTCTGTACCCACAGGCACGGAGAGAGCTGGAAGAGGCGGCTCACCCAAGTCCATTCTCAACCTTGATTTTCTCGCCCTTTAGCCGTCCATCATCCGCAAACAGTCGTTCCACCGCTGGCTTCAGCGTCTGCAGGCAGCGGTAGAACGGACTCGAGTACACAACGTCGATAGGCGGATCGAGGGTGAGCAGCTTGTCTGCTAGTTGTGCCGCCTGCTGCTCACCGTAGCTGGCCAGTGCCGGATCGGAAGGGATGCCGGTGGGCGTCGAGGCGAGCGTCGTGCTCTTGTACTCGCCCGTGTTCGGGTCGACGACCCAATTCATGCGGAACTATCATGGAGCGCGTAGAAAACGGGGCGCGTGAGTTAGCAAGATTGTCTGCTTTTGTGAGCGCGTGGGCGCATTGCGCGCTGTAGAGGCGTTCTTGTAGGGAGCATTTTGAAGGGAGTCACGGTGAGGCTCCGCGGTTAACTGGGGAGAGATCGTGCGCGGGGCAGGGTCCAGGATCGAGATGTGCATGCAGGACATGCGATCAGGTGCTTGATCCTGAGTATTCGCGCAGTTTGACTTACGCCATGCCTGACCACGTATATCGTCTCAAGGACCATTGTGTCGTGCTGGTATACCGGGCGCTCAAAGGAGAAGTGTGTTCGCGATGTGATGAGAGCCGCAGCCGGTTGCCGGTTGAATGCGTTACGCACAGGGCTGCTCCTGCCTCGGTTCACGAATAGTCAAATGATTTTGGCGTGTACGGACGGTATCGAAACAACACAAAAGGCTGTATGGACATAACTTGACAAGGCCTAGGGGCTAAAAGCAAATTATTCCTTGGATATAACTCTATCTCTGGAATTGACGTCACACTGTAGGCCGCACGTTCACGAAAATCATGCTAAGTGGGCCCGATAGTCGGCGAACGGGGTCATCGAATTTTTTTTGCTACACCGCATAGTGCAGAGCTTTGATATTGCGCGGTGCACAATTATCTTGACACGCCGTATATATCATGAAACTTTTATGGCTCCCCTGTGGATATCTTTCCAAGCCCGACTGTACCCTGTCAAACCCTGCTCTCTAGTAGAAGAAACCAAGGATCTTGCCAGCGACGTGCTTCCTCCTGGCCTCCTCGTCTACCACATTATTAGGATCGATTCATAGTCAGGGATGCAGCGGGCAACTTACGGTCCATGATACCAGCGGAGGTGGTGAGGACGATGCAGCCAAACTGACGAGAAGGAAGGAGCTTAACAACCCACTTCTCGAGGTCCTTCAGCTGGACATTGTAACGAGGGGAAATAACACCGGTCTTGTTGAGACGGCCGTTGAGCTGGACAACGATCTTGCCGTTGCGGTGGTCATCAACCTCCTCGAACTCGCCAATGTAGCCTATTGAAAGGAAAAATCAGTATGTTGCGGAAGATTAAACGTTTGAAATCACGGAAACATCAGAAAACGTGTAAGATCTTCGCAGGGTTGATCTCTCGGACACTTAAAGGCCAAAGGTTGTGGGTGAGTATCGAACCATTGGCTAGTTATCAGCCCGAGGAGGGGGAGGTGGTTGATGCTGAAATACTAGAAATATCAATACTCGACGTACCGTGCTTCTGCATGACGTGCAGGAACTTGATGATGACCTTGGAGCTGGGCCTGATCAGAACCTGGCGCTTGCCGGCCTTCTCGGCGTTGTTGATGGCGTTGAGCGCATCATTGAGGACGGAGGTCTTGACCATTTTGGCGGTGGTACGAGATTCTCAAGTGGCTACGGAGCGGACTGAGGTATCTGCGCCCAGAAAATTATGTTAGCCTTCAGAAGCCGTAGAGCAAAAAGAGTGCCCTCAGGTAGCAAGACCAAGAGGGTTCTTCAGCTCGTGTCGCGAAGGAAAAAGCGTATCACCACGCAACCACAGCGCATCATGCTGCCCGCTATTGAGAAGACATGTGCACTCGTGGATGGAGATGATTGCTTCCTCCAGGCTACCTGAAGGGCACTCGAAAACGTTCGATCGTCATGACATACCTCGGGGAGGAAGGGGCGTCGGGTGTCGTCTCGTGCTGCTGGTTGGAGGATGCGGCGCGGAGTTTGATGATGTTGTCGCGAAAGCAATTTCTCGGTGGGCTCGCCTGGCATTCCTAATGCGGTTGGCGTATTTTGCCTATCTTATCAGGCAACCGCGCATGCGTGCCGCCGGACCGCGGCACGCACCCTTGGTGATGTCAGATAGAGCGCCGTTGCCCGCGGAGGGGCTCGGAGTCTCCTGTAACATCGAAACATCCTTCCTCTTGTCGTACCACTCCTTGCCGCTCATACCCACTCTCTAGAATACATCACCATGTCTACAGAAGCTTGCTGTACTTGCGCCGCGCTCCTCTCGAGTATCTCACCCACGTATGACGAGAAGACCGAGAAGCCCGCTCGGTATGAGCGTCGTCTCGAATGCTGTGGACGCGCCATATGTTCACGATGCATAACTGACAACCCACGCTTCGCAAACTATTGTCCTTTTTGTCAGATTTCCGTCACCCCCTCTCCCCTTCCACAAGGTCTACGAGATCCTCCCGCGTACTCACCGCCACCGTCTCCAAGACCTCGCCACGCCACTTTAGCCCGTGTTGATACCAACGAGAGACCGCCGCCATATGAAGAACACCAACCTGTACAACCGCCCGCAGGGAAGAACAAGGATGAACCTGCGCCTGACGTGCTTCATTTCGTCGATGCCGATAATGATACAATCACCAATCTGTCCCTGAGATATGGTGTCCCAGCAAATGCGCTCAGGAAAACCAACAACATATTTGCAGATCACCTCCTGCATGGTAGAAGGACTATTCTGATACCAGGCGAGTACTACAAGGGTGGTATAAGTTTGAGTCCGCGGCCGGTTGAAGGCGAGGAGGAAGAAGCTCGCAAAGTCAAAGTGCGCAAGTGGATGGTGGCGTGCAAGGTAGCCGAGTAAGTCGTTCTCTGTGACTTTGATTGTGTCAGATGGGGTCATGTTGAACGACTGGGGCTGACTTTGAGAGCGTCTTGTAGGTACGATATCGCACTACTATATCTCAAGCAAGCCGATTACGACCTAGACGCCGCCATAGAAGCATACAAGGAAGATGAGCGGTGGGAGAAAGAACATCCATTAGAGGGGAATCCCAAGGGCAAAACCAAGGCGCGGATTGGGCGGAGCAGGTGGTCGGCAGGCGGGAGTCTGACGGGACAACTGTAAGTTGTCAAGAGAACGGGACTGAAGATCTGGGGTCTGTTTCAGAGCTGCATATCATCACATAGGACTCGGCGATGGAGCACAGCGGCGCTTGGCGCTTCGACAACGACTTGTTGGCCAAAGAAACGCGGAGTGTAAGATGTTATCAGCGCTAGGCCGTGAAGGCGGTCTTACTGTAGGGTAGGTGAGAATCACTCAAACTATGCGAATCAGAGCAAGCGCAAACTACGGTGCATTGCGCGGCCTTTCTTCTGCTCACAACCAGCGATCTGGTCAACTTTCTGCTTCCCGAAAAAAAAAAAAAAAAAGGCATTTCGAGGTCACTGAAGCCAACTGCTTGGCGACGCATCCTTCAGACGAGGCTGGCGCACAGACCGCCTCCTATAGCCCGTCCACCGTTAAGCGCCCGACTCCACCACGATTTCGGCCAGCGAATCATGCAGGCGAGAGGGCCAGCAACAACAATCTCA
The DNA here is from genome assembly GCA_037367355.1 of Neoscytalidium dimidiatum. Lineage (NCBI taxonomy): Eukaryota > Fungi > Ascomycota > Dothideomycetes > Botryosphaeriales > Botryosphaeriaceae > Neoscytalidium > Neoscytalidium dimidiatum. The sequence continues at coordinate 1,844,249 of CM074695.1, read as the reverse complement.
CAAGCGCCCTGCCTCCAGCCATCCGTCCACACCTGCCGCCATGAATAGCTCATCCTGCACCTCGCGATCTAGCCAAGCCAATCACATCAGACAGTCACGGAGCTCCCTGCATATCGCCAAACAAGGCCTTGCGCGAGCCGTGATTCGAAGCTTGACCAGCACGCGAAGGCTGTCCTTTTGGCGCCCACTGCTGGTGCGAGAAGCTTGTCGCCTGGGGATCTCCACCACCAGCCCAGAAATAGCCTCCATGCCGACCTGCATGGCTACGTCCCACATCCAGCCCTGGTTGGCGCGAATGCAGGCGTTCGTTCCCAGTGAATGCCGACTCCCGGAATAGGCGCTTGTGTGTGTACGTGCACCCGAGCAGGCGGGGTGTGCTACTAAGCTGGGCCACCTTTCGCGCCCAGGTATTAGACTCGTCAGACCATGCTTTCCTATTAAACATCTTTGGCTCCTGCTCTCCCATAGATTTGAGACTTTCTCACTGCGGAGCTGTTGATAAGTCTTTCTCTTACCCTCCCTTGTCTTCGCCGTCTGGAGTCTGGACTTCGACCGAATCTCAGCGCGTTCCTCTTACGCTGAGTTCCTCCTCTTTGAGCACTATACCCAGTTTCGCTTGATAGTTTCACCTTTTCTCTTCCTTCTTCAAACAAAATGCAGCCCTCGCACGTCAGGATAGCTCAGTTAAGCCTCGCGGGCCTGAGCTTCGTCTTCGGCGTCTGCATTATGGGCACAGCCGGCCATGCCCTCGCCGTCTACCGTGCCGAATATTCGACAAACCCTTGGTGGCTACCGCTTTGGAATGGACACTTTGACGTCCATGGCACCAACACCCTCATCGGTGCTGGCGCAGTTATCACGCTCTTCAATCTTGCCTTCCTCATCCTCTGTCTACTACCTAAGGTGAGCACCTCTCACTCTGAACGTATTAGGTGTCCATACTAACCAGTATTCGCTGCAGTTCAATCTCACCGAACGTACCACCGCCCGTGCCTTCCTCACCCTGTGTCTCGCTTTTCCAACCCTGATGGTCGCCTTTGGCTGCTTCGTCTACGCCGCTGTGCTCAACAAGAACTCACCCGAGGTTGAGACGATCCAAACCTGGACGTGCAAATTCAAGGGCAAGCGCCCTGTCGATGCAAGCATCTCTGTCCCGTCCTCCATTTCAAACCATGAGTTTGGTCGACTCTGTGCTGAGAGCGTAAGTTGCTTACCTCTCCTTTATATCTCCCCCAGTCATCGATCAGGATACTAAAATGCACGGTTAGAAATTCGCACTATACACTACCCTCGTGGTCTTCCTGCTACAAGGCTTCATGCTTGTCATTGCCGTTTTTGGTTGGTGCATCGAGAAGTGGTACGGGCGCAAGGCGCGCAAGCAGATCGACAACGAGGGCAGCGTCGAGATGAACGACCCCGCGCTCAACAAGGAGGTCCCCGTGAGCGTGCACTCCGCTGGCTCTCTCACACCTCCGCCGAGATACTAGAGCCCGACAGCAAGTCCAGAAATAGATATGACGAAAAAGAAGGAACGAAGATACTTGTCGTTCGAACACCATTTGTTTTGAGGTGATTGATACACGTGACGTTGTTATGAAGTACTATTTGGAATGCGGATTGGCAGGGAGGCTGGTGAAAGGAGCTACGTTTCCTCGGGGGGTTTAAGGCTAGCTTTCGAGCAGAGATTTATTTGTTCTTCATTTTTTTTTTTAATTCCGGAAATTTCTCGGGATGGTCATGTATTAGGGATGCGCTTGTCACATAAGGGTTTGGGCGTTTCATGGGCAGAGGATCGATCCTGCTTCGCATTCTGACAATTTCGAAACCAATGATATCACAAGGCGAATGGTTTCAGCCACGTCCATTTAGCCAAGAAGAATGGCATGATCGTACGAGATAAATCCAGGTAGAGACTTACCAAGGCATTGAATTATATTTTTGCTGTTACTATTACTACGGCATGGAAAATATAGGCCTGAAGATACAGGGTAGTGATATTACTAAGACCAGAAAGAAAGAAATAGCAAATGCATATCCACTTAACTCCACACAACCATAGCCAGCCCCAGGGTATCGATCCGTGCCGGCATCGAAGAGAAAGGGTATCAGTCATCACAATAGAGGGTATGGTAAGGTTTCGTCATCGTTCCTTCACTTTTCCGTTCTCGTGTCCTAGTCTTGTTGGCGATCTCGAGATCGCGTGAAGGTGCGTACGTCATCGTCTCACCTCACGGTTGCCGAGTTCCGGAGCTCAGACCTTAGATGTAGGAACGGCGGCCGAATCGGCGACTAAACATGAGTGAATCAATATCCCGAACCCGCATGCCTGGAGAGTTTAGGAACTTACGATGTACCGTCGGTGGCGACGGGACGAGTCTTCTTGTGGAAGACGTACGCACCCTAGAAATGTGTTAGTTTAGAGACGGGCGTTATGGCGCTGTAGACTTACGAGAAGTGTGCTAGCAAGCCAGAAGCAAGCACCGATGAAGGCGAAAGCTTCGTTGGCCTTCCACTTGTCGCAGAAGCTGCCACGGTACAGACCTCGCCAGCCGAAAGCGGAGCCGCAGTTTGCGTCGTGGATGTATTCGACGAGAGCGCCGAAGGAAGCAAACCAGGCCAGCGAGAGGACAAAATCCCACGGATACTATGAGAAAGCTTAGCGTGACGGCCGTTGACGTATTTGTTGGGTGGAGACTTACGTGGAAGAAGGTGCCAGTAAAGGGAATCATCCAGATCAGAGATGTGACGATGGAGACGGCAGCAATGACGATAGTGTAGATGGTACGTCCGTTAGGAAGATACCTCTCGCCATCGTGGTACCTATGGAGAAAGTAGGCGGAGAGCCCCAGGCAGACCTTGAGCAGCAGTCAGTGACAGGCGCGATGACGATATCACGGCAATTGACGTACTGCAGCGCAGACAAACTCGCCGAAGCGGAGGAAGATTGAGACGAGACGGGAGAGGATCATTGTGTAGATCTGGGGCGATGTAATCACTGGGGTGTGAGCAGGCAGAGGTGAGCTGTGGCGGTAGGCAGAGGGACGACGAGCAATTGGAGGAGGGTGGAGGACGGCACAAGATCTTATACGCGTCCAACGACAACAAACGTCACCGGCAGGCGTCAGGGTTCGTCACAAGGTATACACGTAAACGGGGCATACTTTCTCGCGCTCTGGGCGCGGCAGGGCGACCTCTCGCGTTTACGTGACACAGGGCAGAAAAGCTCAGGATGACCTCACACCAAGGCAGTGGTGCAGGCGGCAGCTGGTCCGAGCGGAAATGAACGAGACAGCGCAATTGGGCTGGCTGCGATGCCGTGAAGCCGGGGCAAGCAAGGACGACAAGTTTTTTTCTCCAAGCTTCGGCATCAGCTGATCCTAGGGATTATCCCCGCTTGGGCTGCTTGAAACTGAAGAATCACGTCGATACGGGTGCAGCTAGGGAGCCGGACCGGTCTGTCGGCGACAGAAGCGTGCCGAAAAGCGAAATCGGGCGAAGAAAGCGCTGGGAGGGCAGCAGAGCCACCCCGGCCGCGTGTAGGGCCATGCCGCAGCAATCACAGGGCTCCTCAGCAGGTTTCGGCAACGATCCGCCAGCGCACACGTTATCCTAGCCGTTCGGGGCGGCCTCGGGCGCATGCATGCTGAAATTCGGCGGTGAGTGGCTGCTTCACGAGACGAATCTGCTGACGGCAGGCGAGGAAGAGCTCAGTCAGCGCTGGAGGAGGAGTGCGGTTGTGTTTAGGGTGTTTGTCGGGAGATCCACTGCGGTGCCCTGGGCCTGGAGCCGCCATGGCAGGCCCGCACTCGCTTCCCGCCTTACTCAGCCGTTGATCTCCTCTTTTGGCCCACCTCCCGGTGCAGCAGGACGGCGCAGCAGCAGCAGCTTCTTCGCACCGCGATCCTCCCGCTCAAAGCTTGTCCATCAAATCTGGCTCTGCGTCGCATGACTGCACCGCAATCCGCACAGCAGCCGCATCGCGACACGGACTCGGCTCCGCGTCTCCGTCCGCTTTCGTCGAGGTCAACCCGCGCCGTCTCTACTCCTGCCCAGGCCCCGCAGCAGCTGCTACTAGATTGCGGGCACCGACTCGTGCCTCGGCGGTCTCATCTCTCTTGACTCCTTCATCTCCCGCAGGCTCACGCAGCTGCACCAGACTCCCACAGGGGCTGCCTCAGCCCTACGATGTCGGCGCGTGCCTGGTGTGGCTGTGCTAATTCCTCAAGGCAGCAGAAGCGTGTATAAGCCAGCGGAGCAGCGCCCTAATACACGGTCCATCCAGATCTATCACACCCTTCGTTTGCAGTGCTGCCCAGGCGTCGATCAGGCCAGTGTCATCGTTTTCGTTAGTAGCCAGTCCTGTCCAATCAACCACTCCCCCGCTTTAATTGCACTGGAGCCATGGCCCAAGTCCCGGTCACGGCGATGGCGACGGCGATGGCGACGGCGTCCAGGCTGCTCGCTAGCTGGACCCTCCCCGTATGGACCCTGGCCGCAGCTATTGCCATTTCCTTGCCGTTGCTTCTCTACTGCCGGCAGCGCCGATCCGCACAACCCGCTCCATGCTTCAACTTTGCTGCCCTGCCAGCCGAAATCCGCGATATGGTTTACGAGGAGCTGGTTGAGCCGGATTGCAAGCCTCATGTTCCCACCGAGGCCATGCGTCCGCTGCAGCCGCTCAAGTACTGGCTGCCGCGGCGCAAGAAGCCGGCCTATCCAAAGTACGGCATCATCCTCGCCAGCCGTCAGCTCCATAGGGAATTCATGGACGTGCTCTGCAAGAAGGCAACCTTCACGCTGAACGTCGATCGCTCGAACGAGCACAGCGCCAATCTGTGGTCGCTGAGCCACGACGCCATCTCCAAGATGCGCAACTGTGAGATTCGCATCATCGCGACGTCCAACATGCTGGGTTCGCGGGATCCTCGCTCAATGCCGCGGGACTGGGGCCTCAGGGACCGCGTGTCCAGGAGTCTGGGTGCAATGAAACGAGTCGAGAAGCTCAGATTGCATGTGCACGCGGTGCCGGACCGCATGTGGAATCCTCTCTGGCTCTGGAGTCAGGTGTCGCAACAATTCAAGGACTTGGCCGAGCCACGATTCACGGCCATCACTTTCGGACTCGAGTCCTGGACGCTTGGCGAGAACTGTCTGAAAAGGGCGACGGACGGAAAATGGAAATGGACGTGCCCTGCGGATCACGTGGTGACAGACGATCCCGATGGCTGGCAGCCGATCCGCGAGTTCTGCGCGGCGCTGTACCTGGAGTGTCCGCAGTGCCAGCGAGATAGGGCGGAGGCGACGGGAGCGGATTAAGGCGAGGGTTTTATGGCAGCAGTCCCTGCGCGCAACTAGAGAGTCAAGGCATTCAGCCGGCGCGCTCATGTAAGCGCTTGGCTAGATTACACGACCATACTGGATGACTCAAATACGCAACGGTTTTTGACTCCAAAGTGCCGCTCACAGGCAAAGTGTGTGCCGGCTGGTGTGCAGCACGAGAGCAGATCCACGTGCATGCTCTCGACAGCGGGCAGTCATTCATTTCCGAAGGGGTCAGAGCGAGGCTCAAAAGGCCCGACCGTTGATCGCAGAAAACTCTGAGGGCAGCCAGGCAGCTCGCCGCACACGGAGACGGTTCCGTGCCTGCGATGTGTTAGGAGCGTTGAGGAGGAGGCGGCGTCGGCCACAGCGGCCGCAGAGCGGGACATGCGAGCTGAGCGCGTGCTGGAGGGTTCCGCGGGAGGCCTTCGAAGCGGAGTCCGGAGACGGTGCGGCTCGGGGTCAGCGGCAAGCCATGCTCGGTTGGGCATGGATCAGGGTTCACAGGTCGGAATGCTGTGCAGGCCTGGACCGATCTGCGAACAGAGATGCTCCAAGCCACGAACTGAGCAGCCATCGTGCGGGCGACGGTAGCGCTCGAGCTGCGCGCTGCTTGGCGGGGTGCAGGCCTCCCTCGCCAGCCGCAGCTCGCCGTTAGCCTACGGCCCAAACGAAAGATATCTGGAGCCCGACCGCAGTGGCGCGGATGCGCGCAGAGGTCCACTGATTCTTCCCCCAAGCTCCCTGTGCTCGACTCGTGCCCACTGGCCACGGGTCTCCCACCGCCGCATTGCTGCTGAAACCACCAACCAACCCCTAAAAGATGGGGCCCCATCAGTCCGAACCTGCCGCCGCCGCTGCGGCAACCATCACCGACTCCTCCCGCGCGCGAGAGCTGTACAAGTACTTCCAGCCGCCTCGCCGCCCGCACAATACCGTCTCCGTATCCCGTTCCGGCGTCCCGTGTACCGTCCTGACGGCTCACGCCCAACTCGTCGCCTGGCGATTGAACTGTCAGCGCGCCCTCGTCAGCCTGATAGATCGCGAGATCCAGTACTTCGTCGCCGAGAGCACGAAGACGCTGGATCTCGGCAACCCGGACGAGTACGAAGCTCCCAACGATGCCGTTTGGGCTGGTGTATGCCTCCCGTTCCCCGCACCCTCTCGCCCAGACTTGTGTCCTTACTGACTCCCTTACCCCAGTGTGTCAGCGTGCCCAAGGCTGGCCGCTTGTGCGAGCACACCATTGAGCAAAATCCAGGCTCCGATGGCACCCCTGCCTGCTTCGAAGTCTTGGACTTGACCAAGGATGAGCGTTTCAATTCGCTGCCGTTCGTAGCCGGCGAGCCGCACTTTAAGTAGGGTCTTGACTAAGGGAATCCGTCGGACTATTTTGCTGACAACTCATCTCAGGTATTATGTTGGCGTACCATTGAGAACAAAAAAGGGTATCCCCATTGGTTCTCTTTTCGCAATGGACGACAAAGTGCGCGAGCCGCTCAATGAGTCTTGCAGGAAATGTAGGTTTGCCGTTGATTTTCGAGTTCTTTGTGCCAGCATTGTTGGCGCACAATGCATCTCAAAGGCCCTGCAGGACTAGGGTGTGGAAGCAATTTTCCTTATGTCTATGGAGTCGTATTCGGCCCACTTTTTAGTTCCTTTGCTCCCTCCCCATCCCCCTGCCAGTAGTAGGCTTCTAGCACGCTCTTCGAGAATATCGCTGCATCGGTAGCATCTATGCCGCCATGACACCTACAACTAACTTTCTTGTCATAACAGTCCTCGCCATCATGGCATCCAACGTTATGGAGCATCTGGAACTCATGAAAGAAAAGGAAGACCGGAAGCGCGCTGTCAATATGAATATGTGCCTCGCAGCTTTCGTGGATCCAGAACACCAGCTTCGAAAGCGGAAACACACAGTCAGTCGCCACAGGAACCGAAGCTTGAGACACGCTACCTTTGCCGAACATAAGGCCGCTCGAAGTGTCAGGGGCGAAGAGAGAAGCGAATCGATAACCAGCCCGAAATTACCGACCGCGCCGAGATCAACCAGAAGCAGTGGCCGCCGCAGCAACGCTTCCAGGAAGCGGGATGAGCAGGATTCCGTGGACTCCAGTGACGATTCAGAGACCGAGAACAGCTCGCGCGTCGGGGATGATGACCATGTTGAAACGTTTGAGCGGGCATCGAAGGGACTATTCGAATCCCTTTCGCTTAAAGCTGGTGGAGGTGTGGTGTTCATGAGTACGACAGCTGGGCTTCGTCCAGACGGTACCCCTATGCCATCTGTAAAGCCATCCATGGATGATATTAAAGAAAGCGCCGCGCAGCATCGAGATTCAATTGGAGGGATGACAGAACACTCGGTGGAAACCGGTCCGAGTTATGCGGATTCTGGTCATTCCGTGGAGATACTCGCGCACGCGGAAACCCCCGCAACCAGCCAAGACGATCAAGTGTCCAGCCGGCGATCCTTCGTACCGCTTCCACCAGGAGATTTGGCAAAGCTGATCAAACGACACCCCCGTGGGAAACTCTATAGCTTTGGTGACGATGGACTCAGTCAAGGATCGTCAGGGGATGAATCGCTCTCGGCAGACTACTATTCGATTCCTGCGAGCACCAGACGGAGACTCCCGTCAAGAAGCGAGGCGGTTATTCTCGCCAAGCACTTTCCAGGAGCGCGACAGGTCATTTTCATCCCGATTTGGGATGTGCAGATTGAATCATGGGTTGTATGCTTCGCGTACAATACCTCCGATTTCCGCACTTTTTCCCATAATCCGGACTTCCTCCATTCAATAGCCTTCTGCAGCTGCATCATGACTGAGATTGCACGCCTCGCAACAGTTGCTGCTGATCAGCAGAAGAGCGACTTTATTGGATCGATATCACATGAACTCCGATCGCCATTGCACGGGATTCTAGCCTCATGCGAGTTCTTAGAAGAAACGGAATGCTCGTCGTATCAGAAGGCATTAATATCGACGGCTGACAGCTGCGCGAGAACACTCTTGGACACAATTAACATGGTGTTGGATTACTCCAAGATCAACTCGTTCGAAAGAAATATCCGAAAAGCAAGGAAATCACGCAAGGAAAGCACAGTACCAAACTCGCTTCATCCGATCATGCAGCAGCCTTCGTTGAATATCTACGACGCCATAGATCTTGCCGCCATCACAGAAGAAGTGGTCGCAGGAGTTGCATTAGGCCATGGCTTCCGCGACATCACTACCTTTGAGGGGACAGACGACCGAGTGCTAACGCCCGGCATCAACAAAAGCATTGCCGCTCTTGCAGATGGGAACGCCGCGCGGGTAAAGAGGCCCGACGTCGAAATTGTAATGAACATCGAGCCCGATCTAATGATGAAGTCATTCGTTACACAACCGGGAGCCTTCAGGCGTATAGTCATGAATCTCTTCGGTAACGCAATCAAGTACACGAAGCAGGGATTTATCCGGGTCACCTTAGGCTCTAAGGATATCAAGGATCCTCCGCTACAAAGGACGAATAGCAGCTTGGACCCGCCTGCAACAAGTATAGTGACACTCACGATATCCGACTCCGGCCAGGGAATTTCTCCAGAGTATCTGCGGACGAAGCTTTTCACGCCCTTTGCACAGGAATCTCCGTTAAACCCTGGAACTGGCCTCGGTCTTTCCCTTGTAAGGTCCATCGTGGACATGCTTAATGGCGAAATTAACATCAGGAGCGCTCTTGGCGTTGGAACTGAAGTGACAGTGACTCTGCCGATGGTCCAAGGGGGACCCAGCAGTACAAATTCTACGACAACGCCGGCATCGGCTCCAGTATCCTCTGCTGGCAGCATAGAACGCCCCATCCAGGACAGTCTTAGCAAAGTCAGGGATATGGCTTCTGGGATGACTGCGGCTCTGTTTAGAGCCAGCGATTACGACATTCTCACCAATCCTGTCACGTTGAACGCGCTTGACATGGCCAGAGGATCCTTTCAGTGTTTTCTAACGGACTGGTACGGCTTTTCCGAAATCGTGGATTGGTCCCCCGAAGCCAAGGTCGATATGATTGTAGTTGACGAAGTGGATCTGCCTAATCTGATCACGGCCTGCCCCAGCTTGAACAGCAACCTGGCTGATGGTCCGATGCTTATTGTGGTCCGTGCTAGCACTGCAAAACACTCGGTGACGGACGAAATCATGAAGCATGTACATCTGGAATATCTTTCCAGGCCAGTCGGACCTTACAAGCTGGCCAGGGCATTGCACAATGTATTAGAACGGCGAATGAAGAAGTGTCAGGGAAGTGTAGCAGACTCTGCGGTGTCACCAGGCGCCACGAGCAGAGATACTGCTATTGATGACGTGGTAACTCACGTTGAGCAAATCACGCTCAAAACAGACAATGAGCAGCCGGAAACCATCAATGTCCTTCACCAAAGGGAGATCCTCGGCAACGAAGATAGTATGAACGCACACATGGCGATGGACACTCTGCCATCCCATGATGCCGTACCGACGGTCGAACAAAAGGAAGAATTCCCCTTCCCAAATCCTGCACCTACCCAGGGAGATGATGGGGAAATATCACCATCCTTCATCCCACCTCATGATCGGCCGCCATTCGAGCACAGCCGCACCATGTCCTGGACGCCGCAAGAACGTCTCCTCTACGAAGCGCCCCCAGCCTCACCCATGAGCGCCCAAGGTGTGGCCATGAGTTCGCCCCATAATCGCAAACACTCAGTCGTCTCGTCACACGCCTCCTCCCAGGAAACGAACGCAACCACGCCGAACAGCTCGACATCGACCCTAAAACCCCAGCAACCGGCACGCAGCCCGCGCCTCCTCCTCGTCGACGACAACGCCGTCAACTTACGCCTGCTGCAAACCTTCATGCGGAAGCGGCACTACACGGCGATCCACTCGGCCGCCGATGGTGCGCAGGCCGTCTCGCTCTTCTCGTCCCTACTCACCGAGTCCACGCCCCCGTCCCCGCCCGACATCATCTTCATGGATATCAGCATGCCGACCATGAACGGTTTCGAAGCTACACGCCGCATCCGTAGCATAGAAGCCGATTTCGGAGCCGGGAGGCTGCCACATGAGAGACCGCCGCCGAGCTTAATCGTCGCTCTGACGGGGCTGGCTAGCGGCAGGGACCAGAGCGAGGCGTTCACGAGTGGTTTCGACTTGTATATGACGAAGCCGGTGAGCTTTAGGGAGGTGGGGAGGTTGTTGGATAACTGGGTTGCGAATGGTGGGGCCGGGGAGGGAAGGGATGCGGACGGTAGTAGTGGCGCGCCGGCGGTGCCGTTTGGACCTGTTATTGGAGAGGTAAGTTGATGAGGTGGTGGATTAATACTTATGTGCGAGAGAAGTAAGAGGAGGGTTGTACGAAACGTGTTTCCTTGATACGCCAACGGAAATATTGGTCTTCATTTTTGGGTTCGGTCTCCGGGATCGGTTAATGGTTTTTATTTGCCTTTTTGGAAGGCTTGAGAAGGGATTGTAATATACGAGAAAGGATTTTCCGTAATCTTTTCACCACCGGAACCTCGGATGCTGGGATGGGTTGGGAGAGCTTGGCGCGCTCACATGGGAATTTGCATCGATATCAGGAGATAGATACGGGGCGTTCAGTGCAAAGGGCATAACAGACGAAGTCTTAGCTTCGAAGGCGAAATCGGAGATGTCGTCCATGATCCTGCTGTCTGCTTCCGTACGTGCGTTTTCTACTCTTAAATTCATGCTTTCTCTCCTCTCACAAAAGAGCAAAGGAGAGGCTACGGAAGGAGAGAAAGGTAGGATGGATTGGTACGTCATCGACTCCGTCTTCCCAAACGGGCATCAATAGCTGACAAGGTGGTGAACATGTGTATATGCAGGTGCAGCAAATTCCAGCCTTGCATCAGTGCCCCGCGATGGTCTTGTTCATTGGCGAAGTTTCCCCCCAAAAAGCACCCTTGCACATGAGCTGTCAGTGGCTGCATGTGCATATACCGCGCACGTCAGTCCGGAACCGTAAGTGTGCATTAGCGAAGCCACACGTATCCAATTGACACGACACAGCGCCTTCGAGCAACTCTCGCCTCTGCATCCGAGCAAATGACAAGGATGCAAGAAACGGAACAACTCCACAAAAGCAAGGCTTTCATCAGCCGCAGCCCACTCGTTCGCGAGGAAAATCCTCCGGCTCCCTCCCCCGCGCAGCCCAATCCCCAAAAGTTTTGCGCCCATCTTGCTGTAAAAAGATCCGCCGTGCCGTTAATATTTTTCCAGGTCACTGCGCAAGGGCCATGAGGATCACTCCTTCGCCCTCTCCATATCTCGCTTCTTCCAGATGGCCGACCTCGTCGCTTCGATCATAGCGCTGGCGGGCACCGGCGCCGCGCTGGCCCGCTCGCTGTATGGCATCGCGGATGCGGTCGGCAGCGGTCCGCCGTCGGGCAGCGGCGGCAGCAGGGATGCGGCACGGGTCGTTGCGTCCGAGGTGGCCGTCTTCGCGCACGCGCTCAGCGAGCTGACGCACCACCTGGGCAGGAGGAAGAGGAAGACGACCGCCACGGCCACGAAGCCTTCATCCGTCCAGCAGCGGCTGCGCGAGACGGCGCTGATCCTGAGAGATGTGTGCAAACGTCTGCTGGAAGAGCTGAGGGCCGAGATCCCGGATTTGCCGGCGGGGCTGTCGGCAGGCGGTGGCGGAGGAGGAGGAGGAGGAGGAGGAGGAGGTGGTGGTGGTGGTGGTGTTGGCGGGGAGGCGCGGTCGTTTCCGGCTCGCGTGAGGTGGTTGTTGCACAAGCCGAAGGTCCGCCATTTGAGGCGCGTCATGGAGGCGCTGAAGATGGCGCTGGTGCTGCTCGTCGCTGCGTTGAATTACGAAGAGGCTTCGTGGTCGGAGGCGCCGTTGGCTATCACGTAAGTCGTTCGAATGCTGCTTGCCTATCAGCGTATCTCATCTGCTGACCCTCAATCTGAAAGGGAGCCGTTGCGCGAACATGTCAACACATTCATGGTCGCGCTGGAGGATGCGGCGGCGAAGGTGATGGAAAGCGGAGAAGCTCTGTCGAACGCCGCTGTGTCGGAGGTGCACAAGGATTTCCAGAACGTGTTCAACGGGTTGGAGCTGGTCGACGATCACCAGTCGGCGGACGATCCGACGACAGCGGCCACGGAAAGCGAGCTGCCCATGACGCCCCGCTCGCCGATCACCGTCGACGAGTCGCGCGACGCCGCGTCGTTCTACAGTCCCGGTTGGCAGTCGTCCAGGCGCTCGTCCAGGTCCAGGCGTACTTCGGAATCCGCTCAGGATGCTGCTGTCGCGGGCTTCTACGAACGCAGGCTGGGCTTCCCCATACCGCAGCAGTCGAATTCGCATCGTACGTCCGCAAAGAGGCTTCTAAGCGACCGTGCATCCCATTTTGATTCGCTCAGCGATGTTCTGAACTTGAGGGCGCAGCGCACCGTTTATCTGTTGGCGATGGATATCTTAGAGGCGCGCCCTGCTGCTTTCTGGACCTGGGACTCCGCTCGCGAGACGATGGATGAAAATACGCAAAGTCGACTTGATGCCCATCACGCCGAAGAGGAGGAGCACCAGGACAGACATGGCTCGGCAAAGCATCACGCGCCTAAGGTGAGCAGTGACGCGACTGTACACTCGGATATCAGGCAGAGGAATCCAGGCCTAGAACTGAGCCATGACTTCAACAGCCGTAGCGGTGGCCTCGATGAGGGCGGGACTTGTTATCATCACACGAAGTCTGTTGCCGCTGAAGATATTTCTGCGCGACTGTCGCGCCTCGAGGAGTTACTGACCCGCTTACTTGATTCCGGCCAGAAGGTAGCGGGTGAGCGCGTAAGGGACAACAAGTCGGTGCAGAGTCACAATGAATACGATGAAGATGAGCGGCGAGAGCGTTTTCAGAAGAGGAATGGGCGTGGCGAAGATTCTTGGGTACAGAGAAGAGAAGCCGGCCAGGTGGAAAAGGAAGAACTCGACAATTTCGTGCACGAAACGGAAAATGAATTCGAAACGCCCACCGAGGAAAGCGGGCGTATCATTCATGGAATCGAGCGTATCAAAGCCAGACAAGCAGAAAAAGAGCCAGAAGAACCTGAGGTGCTGAGTCCAAAATCACCAGTAATGGTAGAAAGTAAGGTGACAAGCCAAAGGACTGCTCAACATGAGGTTGATAATACACATTGGAAAAAGCAAAACGAGCCGCCGAGCGCAAAGGGAAATACATCGGATAAAACGAGTAAGGACGAAGCAAGCGCCAATCCCGACCTCTGCGCGCCCTGTGAAAATCCCAGCTTCCAAGAAGACCAGACCCAGGGCTTTTTGAAGACAGAAGAGGAGGATGTTGATATGCATCCGGGCTTCCGCCTCCCAGATCTCCGGGGCACGAGGATAATCCGGCAAGTCGAAGTTCGTAAAGCACGAACGCGAGCTGGTTCTCTTGATATTCCGCGAAGTACGTTGTCCTAAGATCTTACCTCTCAACAGTTATTCATTAAAGGTCGCAGGATACTTTTCATCAGATACCTCGTCTCAACGGTCCGCGGCACCAGGGTCTATCTCAACAGAACCAATTTCTACCTCAGTATCAACGCCATCGTCGATCCGAGCTGTTTCTCAACCGGTGATGGCCCGGTCCATACATAGCCAAAGCCATCTGTCAATTTCAACGGATCCGGCGAGTAAGGGGCTACAGAGACACGCATCGATGAGGTCTGGCAAAGATTGGCTGCAATTCAAGAAAAAAGGAGCGTAGTAACATAGGAATCGGCACCTTTGCAAATTCAGATCAATAGCGATGATGAACAACGATTATTTAAGAGATGAGTCTGAGCTACCATGGATCAGCGGAACCTCTTTTTTAAGGAGCACAAAGTACAAGGTCGGCCCCTGAGACTGCAATAGCAAACGAACACGAGTCCCCTAACAAGGTCATTCAGGGGAATCTGACACACATATCTGCTGGCCAGCTTGCTATTAGAGGAGCTCCTTTCTGCTTATTTTGGGGGGCACAACATGGGCCGATCTCTTCCAAAGACAAATCCACGGTGAGCCAATGACGTCACATCACTCAATCTGCCCCGAACTCTCTTCGATCCTGCTCCCTCTGTTCCGCCCTGACCAGAGACGGACCAGAGCACAACAAATACGCGCATTTGATTCATGGAGTACGCATATGCAATGGCGTGCCTGAATCGAGCTGGCTGTGATGCAAATTTACACGTATGTGTACCGGATCCCCGCGAGTCTCATGTTGGTTTTTCCCATCGAGACCTCAGCTTCGCAAGCACCAATTTCGGGTCGTTTTACGATTATTGTATCGAGCTTGCTTGGACACTTTTCTCAACGGCCTGTTCGCCAGCTTCCAGCGTACCCAGCACTACGCATTCGTTTCTGCGGCCAGCAACAGTTCCTAGTCAGCTTTGGAATGCAACATGCCGCTTACCTGTTTGCGCCTGGTAAACCGTATGACCTATTCCGCTCTTTCACCGCCACTTTGCGCCGTGTTTCCCCTTCTGGGTAAGCCATGTACCACAACCTTCGCAACCCGGAACTGGTCAGCCAATTGCTCCTGGGTCAGACGGAATATACCTTCCATCCTGTTGAGTACGAAGACGTTAAGCCATCCAATTCTTTTCTTGGCTAGGCATATACACGTCATATTTCTAAGAATTTCCAAACCAAAAGGGCCGGCGCTGCATGGGGAGCAACTATTTACACGATCCCGAGTAACGTTGCTTGTGTCACAGCTCCGAGTTCCTCGCGCATATTTATCCTGATCGTCTGCCCGATCTGCTTAACTCCACCCATTCCTGGTTCTCTCGTAGGATCTGCCGATCATGCTGCTTTCCAGGGTGTCCGTGGATATTGTGCCTGTCATTTTGCTATCGTCAGCCCTTGCTCGTGCACATAATTCACCAGAGTCTCTCCCAATTGTTGACTTAGGGTACGAGCTCTACCGAGCTACAGAGTTTAATGTAAGCTTTCCTCAACTAGCTTAAATGCTGGTTTCACCAACTCAGTCTCTCCAGCAAAGCCGCGGGTATTATAATTTCTCAAACATCAGATATGCCGCTCCACCAGTTGGTGATCTGCGTTTCAGAGCTCCTGAGCCTCCCGTTGCCGACCGGGCCGTGATAAAGGATGGGAGTATTGGCCGTATATGTCCACAAGCATCTACTGGATGGGGTATGGTTTCGGCAGGATTTCTTCCGGAATACCTCGTCACCGGACGTCCCCCAAATATTAGCTTTTCCGTGACAGGGCCCTCAAGTTTCAACAGTTCCGTCAATTTTACCCGCGATTTGCGTGAAACTGAAGATTGCCTCTTTTTGGACGTATTTGTGCCGCAAAAGATCTTCGATAGCGCGGGTGAAGGATGTGGGGCTCCAGTTCTCGTGTGGATCTACGGTGCGAACATGACTTTATTCGTCTGGTTAGGTGGTTGCTAACGAGACAATCAGGCGGCGGATTTGCGGGAGGTGATAAGGCAAGTTCCAGCCCAACTGGTTTGATCGATCGAAGCATTACCAACGATTCTGATGGGATAATCTACGTGGCAATGAACTACCGTGTTGGTGCCTTTGGCTTCCTCTCTGGCCCAAGCTTTCAAGAGGAGGGAACTGCGAATGCTGGACTGCATGACCAGCGCTTTGCCTTACAGTGGGTGCAGGATAATATTCACCTTTTCGGAGGCGACAAGAATCGTGTGACCGTCTTTGGAGAATCTGCAGGCGGTGGCAGTATCATACACCAGATTACGGCATACGGCGGCAAATGTCCGGCCCCGTTTCAGCAGGCTATTCCACAGTCCCCTGGCTGGTTCCCGTATCCCTCGCTGCACGACCAAGAACAGGTTTTCCAAGACTTCCTCATGGCGGCCGATGTCAGCAACCTAGAGGGAGCCAGGAGCCTACCATCGGATCAGCTGATATCTGCAAACGCTCGTCAAGTCGCAGCATCTATATATGGCCAGTTCAAGTACGGTCCCGCGGTGGACGGCGATTTCGTGACCCAAGATCCGAAGTCACTCCTTGACCACGGCCAATTCGACCAGTCCGTCAAGATCATGGCCGGCCACAATACTAACGAAGGCCTCATATTCACGCCTCCAATAACAAACGACACACAGTTCGACTCCTACGTCCGGTCCTCCTTCCCTGGTGCCTCGTCGGAAGTCATCGACTACATCACCGGAACGCTCTACCCACCTGTCTACAACGGCACCGGCGCCCTCTATCGCACTCCCATCGAGCGTGCCACTCTCGTCATTAGCGAAGCCGCCTTCACCTGCAACAACGTTGCTCTTCACCGCGCATACCGCAACGACACGTACGCCTACCTCTTCGGCCTCTTCCCCGGTTTGCACGGCCAGGATGTCGCGTATACTTACTACGACCCGGAAGTGGGTCGGGGAGGTGGTAACGATAGCAGTAATCCATACGCGTCGCTGCCGTTCAACGAGACGGTTGCGCTGGTGTTGCAGGACTATATCACGAGCTTTGCGACGAGAGGGGTACCAGAGAGTACTGCTGAGGAGGAGCTACCAGCATTCGGAAAGTATGGGGGGGATGCGAAAGTTATCGAGTTCGGCGAGGGTGGGATCGTGGAGGTCACGGATTCGGCGGCGAATGAGCGGTGCAGGTGGTGGTCTCTGGGCCTGATCTCTTGAAGGGGAGGAGAAGCTACTTCTGTGTGAGATTGGGTATGGGATATACCGGGCAAGAGAAGGAAAGCGGCGTCCTTTGGAAACGTGCAAGAGTAGCTGACGGAGATGTGCTTGGTAGTGAACTGTTAGTCAACAGGTGTTTTACTGCTTGCTTTGATAACGTTATCCTGCAACATACCTTCTCACGTACGATCATAGGCTATTGACTCCAAAGGATCCCGTTCGCTCTCCGATATTTAAGCAATAGACCGGCCGACTAGTACTCAAGTGGGTGACCATTGGGGAATCCCGGCTGTTGTACGTTTTCTCTTTTGCGACGTCTGTGCAATAGCGCTGGCCCTGAGCTCTCCTGTTTCGGGCCGATGCCGAAGCGGGGCCGAGCCGGCTCCCTGCCGAACATGTTTCTCTACAATTTCAGGTTTGGAGGCGGCGGATACCCAAGGCTGGCTTTGCTTATTGTCTCGAATGTCTGGAAGCAGTGGGATCTCAGAATTTTTCTTTGGTTTTTTGTAGGAGTCTAGACTGGCTGAAAGGCGGAGTGTTCCTTGTCCCCTCGAGCGGTTTAAACTGTAGTTGTCGTGTAACTGCGCTGGCATTGCAAATATTGCGGTGGTAATAGGATGCAACTTTTCAAATTCCGATGTTGCACATCACTCCAAGAATTCCCATGCAGCGTCGGACTTGTCAGCAGTCATAGACTAAAGAATGTAAATAGAAATTGCCCTGTTTCAGCCTTGCGGACGGCACCCCTCAAGGCTGAAGTATGCCAAAGAAACCAAAACCAATAAACGCCCTTGTCACCTCTACCTTCTTATCGGAAAGTCGACGCATTCAGCCGTAGGCTGAGTGACACCTTGCTCAGCGTCCCACTACCTGGGTCATTCCGCGGCTCACAGCTGGAAAGGCGGTTCGCGAGTGCTGAATTGTCCAAATCGCCCGATGGAGGGCAAATCTGGCACCGACATTGCGTCAGCCTTGCCTCCAGAATCTCTTGACATGGAGCTGGCGCTTAATGATTTCTGTTGCCTGGTGATGTGACACCGGTTGAGAGGGTCAGTTCGGGGCGTCATTGCATGACCCCATTATTTTTGCACATTGTTCCAGTCGAATGATCATAGAGTTACATTCGAGGCTGCAAGACAGATCCCGGATTCGTTCAATCTACTAGTAGATTGCGATACATCCCTGCTGTGTTGTGTGTGAGCTCTCACCTCTGAACTTCCACCTGCACATTTGGTCTGGTCTGGAAATGCAGCAATACACCATTTAGGGCAGCTGTGGCCTATAAGCTACAAGAATGGTGTGCCACCCAGAAATTTGTTTTCATACTTAACGCGACTGCAGATGAGTCTTAGGTACGACTTCCATGACAGGGCACCCACTCACGACGGCCCCCAAACGAGGCGCATTGCACATAAAATCAGTGCCACCCCTGCTTTCTATTCTTAGCATACTCAAAGACCAAGGGCTCTATACACGGCGAGGGAATTGTTACAGGAATGATTTATAAAGCTGCTGTGTTGCGTTTCCCGATTTCTTCGAGATAACAACTCCCTGGAAATTTCTGACCGATATGGCTTCTATTGCTTCCCTTCCAGACAGTCCAGACACTCCGAGTTACTACCATATACATCTGGGCTCATGGATCAATTGGTCACGCGGACGAGTTCTCGGTTCCACTATTACGCTCACCCGATTGGATGGCACTCTCCTCATCGCTTTCGTCGCCTTCTTTATCACAATCGTGGGCACCTCCTTCTGGAGGATTGCATGCTATATATTGCATCACCTCTTCTCAACAGAAGGTGCCCGAGATGGATTACACCATCAAAGACAAGCTGTATTACGCAATGCTGCCAATGGGGTCAGTGGTTTGGCCAGCTTCGCAGAAATCATTCTTGCATGGGTCAGGCACAAAAAGACAAAACAAGTCCACTCACGCATGATGCCTCTTATTGCCTTCACCATCATTAGCCTGATAGCTTTCGCTTCCGCGAGCGGCTTCTCTTCCAGGATATCAACAGCCATGGGAAACGAGGTCCTGATCTCCAGCGCACGTTGTGGGACGATCGACCAGTGGACAGCGGATAACGTCACAACCTTTGGCATAATTCAGCCTTACCTGGCCCAGACAGCAGCGGCTGTCTCCACCTACGTACAAAGATGCTATTCGAATTCTTCAAATCCTGAAGAGTGCCGGACATTCGTCCGGGAGAGACTGCCAGCAGGAGTGACAAAGAACGCGAGTTGCCCATTCGGCGGGGGGATTTGCCGCAGTGAGAGTCAGAATATCCGCATCGACTCCGGCCTACTCGATTCGCATGAACATTTTGGACTTAACACGCCTCCGACCAAACGATTTCAGTACAGAAGTGTGCTTCAATGCGCTCCTCTGAATACCTCTCAACATGAGTCCCCGTTCAATTATTCCGATGAACAGGTTCGGGAATCGTACGTCAGATACTTTCTTGGGAAAAATCCTGGCGCCGAGACCAATTACACTTATGAAAGCCCCAAACTCTCCATGGCCCAATCATTTGAAGAGAGGTTGGTGAGCTCTAACCCGGACTATGGGATAAGGTGAGTATATGAGCAAGAAGGGCGAATGTTTCGAGAGTACACTAATAGCCAGTCAGTACCTTCCCTGCCTTATACTGGAATGGATCTTTCGAAACGGACTACTCCATATTTTATCCAATCCCAGAGATCGCTGTCCCCGAGACCGACGTCTTCTTATTTTTCCTCGCCGCGAAAGACGTGGTCTTTGTGCAAGAGTCCGACGACGATTGGTACTCAGCTCACAGGCCCCTAGGCTATAACCTCTCAGATACGAATGGTAACTATCTGACCAATGCCTTTCTTCAAGACGGGTCCGCTTCCGCACTTGGTTGCACGACTCAATATCAATGGTGTAACCCCAACCTTCCATCCGAGAAGCGCTGCACTTCACTTGGGTCAATGTTGGACGTTAATGATCAGTGGGAGAATATTGTCCGTAGCGGCACTGACTACGAGTTGCTGAAGTGGCTGATTCTCATCCGCAACACAAACCTCGTGCGGGTGCAAGCACTTGTCGATGTTCTGGGCGCCTCATCGCTGACCTCCAGAGATAAGCTAAGAAAGGGCGTTCAAGGTCCCATCCCCGATAACCAGTGGCAGCTTGATGTTGAGAATTGGTTTGAAATGCATTTGGCAGCATGGCAAAGGTTGTTTGTGGAGGTTGCCACCGGACCACAAGACCCGCAGGTTCCGGTTGATCTCGACCATTTCAATCACACTGGTGACCCGTTCTGCAAGGCCCAGGTACGTTCAGAGCATTTTCTTCGTAGAAATCTTGTTCCAAGAATTCTGACAGCGCCACACTTCAGAAAATCCGCAGCACGGCCTACATCAACGTGTCAACCTTCGGCCTCGGAATCATCTTCGGCGTCGGTGGCCTCATAATCCTGGTGTCCTATACACTTGAGCCGTTCATGGCTTGGTGCCAAAAACGCCACCGGCTTGATCACTACTCACGTCTTGAGTGGGGCGCCAACGAAGTTCTCCAGCTTCAGCGGCTGGCGCACGAGGAGCTTGGCCTGGGAACTTGGGAGGGATGTGACAGCGCGGTTCCTGTAACTCAGCGACCTGGCGAATATCTGGGTATACTTGACATCAAGGATCCGACGCATCCGCGGTTGCAAGCCCCACCAGTCACGTTCGAGGACGTTGTGGCAAGTGGTGAAGGCATCGGTGTAGCCAAGAAATGAACGGTCCTCCTCAGTAGGCATATAAATTGGCAGATAGCCTCATAATCTCTTTCAAAAGCGGAATGGAACTGCGCTGCCGCGGCAAGGCCCTGCAATTTTGGAGGACTGCCAGCCAGCTGGGAAATTCATGGGTATTGTTTTGGCTACCTTTGGATAGGTTGAAGTTTATTCTCCTCCTAGGTTCAGTATCAGACAACAAGTTACTTTGTAAACAGCCGCTGAGAAGTAGTTCTACTGTTGGCGGTCATTGCTGTGTGTATGCCTCTCAAGGAACTCATCTTGCTCGATTGAGTTCCGAACCAGAGGAGGCGCTTTTCTTTATTTCTTGACGAATGAAGGCGCAGAGTTGGACGACAACACTTATTTTCTTGATGATGCTTTTGGCTAGATGCTAGCGTTTCAGGTCTAACTATGCGCTTCCCAATTTTAAGTCTCAGGTTCCCACCAGACCGCCTGGCAATACCAGGCAAGCCTTAAAACTATTGGCGGAATTGCTTTCCGAATAATCTCCCCATCTTATAACATTATAGGAAATTACCTTCATAAGGAAAAGAGACTCTATGATACCGCTGCTTTGCGATATTAAGCTCGTATCTTTCCTGCGAGAAATAGAACTTTAGACGGGGCATCCTTGCAGCGCAACTGACGATGCTAAGGGATGCATGCATACATAGCTTCCTCTGCCAAGTGTTGCCCTCAAGCCAGAGAATTCTTATAAAACAACATAGGAGGTTCTCCTCAATTGCCCAGGACAGCCCATAGTCATAGCGACCTTACGTCGTAGCAAAGTTACCTACGTCTTTAGTACAGTCACGTATAGCCTCTCATAATCTGGATATTCAGCTAGGCTTTCAGAGCCTCTTTCCTTTAATATACCCCAGCAGATCAATTAATAGTTCAAAAGACTAAACACCCCAAGAATCTGTCGGAATGCTCCGAGAAATGTTTTGACGAGGCTCTCTGCCATTCATATAACTTAAGTAACTTCTCAAAGCAAACCTGACAGCGTGATCCTCTAGTAGGTCTCATCTACTTTTGGATTTCAATGGTAAGTTCACTGTATTCCATGGTCGGCTTAGATTTCACTTTACCTTTCACAGCTCATAAAATTGGGGGTTTAGTCGTCCACTCTTCTCGGCTGACGTTGTCCTCCCTTCACCTTTATAGAACTACGCAGGCCGACCATTTCTTGTATCTGCCAATGAGCTCCCTCATTTTTCACTAGCTCCTGACTGGACTGGTTACTGCTCGATCCGCAAATATGCCTGCTGAAGCGAACAGCAGTCCAAACGGACTTTCTTTTTCTTTTTCTTTTTGACGTGCTCAACGACATCCCCGAAGGTTTCCTCCGTCATATATTCCCATACGCAACCAAGGCTGCCATCAGGGCTCTGTAACCGAAGTCTCCAAGATCTTGCTGAGAGCACAGCAACCATCAATGCTGCTGGTGAAGACGGCTCTGTTCCCTACGCTGCTAGCGCTCCAGTCAGACGTGACCTGAGCGGCACAAGCGAGAAACGTCAGGCATATGATTAGCAGGTAGTCATATCAAATTACTGTGAGGCCAATGTCTCGGGCTATGAAGCGTTCAAAGCAACAAGAAAGTAGCTGAGGTAGCCAACTGCGCTCAAAAATCTTCTGGAAGCTTCAAAAACCTCAAGAATTTGTATGAGTCTGACAGCAAGTAAGTATTTTGCTCATGTTAATGAAAAGAAAGACTTAAAACCGCTCCTCGCTGCCTTCCTGGGCTGCATAGTGTTAGAGGGTGGCTACGACGTATAAACTTGTGCTCAAAAATGTACAGAGAAAGTAAAACTGTCTTACATTCAACATATATTATGAAAGAGATCATACTGTCGGACGTGGTGATGGCTGGAAAGACCCGTCGTCTTTTGCCAATATCAAGTAAGTATTATTGCCAAGCTTAGAGAATGTTTATCTCGATGTTTTTTTTTTTCTCAGGTGCTTTCTCTTCTGATGGAGCTCGTTGGACTCTAGTACTGCGAATAATGATTAGCAATGGTGCGCTAAATTCTACTTTAGAATCGCTGAGTCAAATTTCTACACTGCTGATATATTTGGACCTTCAATACCAGGGTGGAGTCCTCGGCTAGAACTCAACAATACTACCATGAACGCTCCCCTTCATTATTTTATGGGAGCTTGAAAATAAATGCGATGCGAATTTTTCAAATATGGTGATTTTAGTGTTAAAGAATGTGCGGCAGCTTGTAATGCATAGATAGCTTATCACGTTGCTCATCCTCCCTCTACGTCCTTCTTCGCGCTGGCTTTGGCACATGCCTCACGCAAACGGATTCATCGAGCTGATATGTACAGGTCCAGATTTACACCATGCAAGACTCCATTTACGTGCCTCATTCCCTCGCTTTGTCTCCCGCATTCAGCAATCCTGTGGTACTGCCCTTGAGATTATTGACTCCTGACCGGGAAACAAATCTCCAGTCGTGAGCCAT
Organism: Neoscytalidium dimidiatum; assembly: GCA_037367355.1. Classification (NCBI taxonomy): domain Eukaryota; kingdom Fungi; phylum Ascomycota; class Dothideomycetes; order Botryosphaeriales; family Botryosphaeriaceae; genus Neoscytalidium; species Neoscytalidium dimidiatum. Next base: position 1,821,030 of record CM074695.1, on the reverse strand, counting down.
GTACACGGGTGGCGATAACAGCACTGTCTGTGAATTTCATTGTTGGAGTCAGTTGCTTCCTGAATGGGTGTCTTGGTAGCAAATCGCTCCTTACCCCCTTCGGTATCCCGAAATATCCGAGATATACGAGCACGTCCGTTTGACTCTCGGCGTCACCTTGCCATGTGTCAATCCGTTAGGAAATCCATCCTAACATAGATCTACACATAAGATGCTCTCTCTCTTTTTTTCTTTGGCCTCATTTTTATAATTTCTCTATATTCCACCTCTGCATCTGCTCCGCCATACATTCATTAAGCTTTCATGACAGCTTTAACGCCGAAATATTGGGTCCGAGTTGGCGCTCACAGATAACATTTCGCCGATCAATTTCGCCAATGATTCCTCAACGTAGGATGGAACGGTTGGCCTGAAAGCTCGGCCTTGTATACGGCCGTCATCCAAGGCCACATATCTGGGAGAAATAGGAGAAGACGCGCTACTGACAAGGTTCTAAGACAAGGCCACCAGCTCTTCAGTATGTAGGATACGAGAATCGCTCCACTAAGAATTCCAGAACGGCTATCTCGGCGTGTATAGAGATAGAGCCGCGCAAGGTACCAACAATGGTGGCACCATTGCAATTGTATATAAAGCCTCTTCCTCCCTGACTCCAAAGGCAAGCAGGCATCTATTTCGCCGAGAAGAGGAATAACATCTTTCGCAATGCAGCTCCTCAGCACTACCCTCACGCTTCTCTCTCTTTCCAGTGCCGCTCTCGGCTGCACGCGTTACACTATTCAGTTCAAGTCAGCCAAGGCTACTTGCACTGATGGTGCTGCCCCCTACAACACCGGTTGTGCCAGCATCCGGGAGACGATCAAGAGCTTCAGCGCCGCCAACGAGAACATCTACGGCCAGGCACTGACTTCTCAATTCACCGGCTGCGACTCCTGCAACGCAGCCGACCCTCGCTGTTACTGCACGGTCACTGCTTGGCGCTTTAGGGAATGGCAGACGACATCGAAAACGTTTGATCTGGGTGACTGGGAAGTTGCTCGCACCTGGACACCCCTGGACTCAAAGACGGTTGATTGTGACTAAATGAAAAGGTATGGTCAGCAGGCAGCCTCCCATAGCAGTACGACAAGCTGACTCTCAGGTTTTGATAGATCCGACATAATTGACCGCTCTTAGGGTCAAGGGATACTTTGAGACACTCCCCCACAAGAGGTTTTCATCGTGTTAGAGTTGGTGCAACTCTTTAGCGAATGAGGGCCCACCACCGAAGATACTTTTCTCAGGCCCCATACTGTTCTATATTCTTTGGCGCGCCACTCATCGACGCGGCATTGGTCTACTTTCTATACTACTAGCGCATTCCTGTAAACACTAGAATACTTATTTTGTTGAGAATGAGAAAAGAACTGCCTTGATGATTGTTGATGATTCGATTCGTACTTCTGTCTCTACATCATACTATGATGCAGAAGGACCCACTACGTAGCACGACGGTTGCAGGATGTGTCGTGTAGCATTGAAATTTCTGGAATGGCAAAAGAGAAGATTAGAAATACAAGAGATTGACAAGTCTAGTTGTGATCTTTGCACTCCAGGTAGTGAAGGAGATCACCCCTCCGCCCACACTGGGACGATCCTGACGATATCGCAACAGCATACACACTGCTCACTGGGCACATCCCACAGGCGTACGAAGCAGTCGTCCGGATGTAAATGATCGACTGTATTAACACATTTGGGGTCAAGATCAATGCATGAGCCCCTCGTGCATATTATGTTTATTGTAGTATGGAGGTTGATATCTGCGACTGTACGCTGTTTTCACCTCATGACTTTGTGGACACAGGCGCTCGGTCCACATCACTTACACTTACCGAGAAGTGATCGAATAAATACAGTGTCTGCCACGAATTTCTAACAGCCAGGTATTTCCGAGTCATCTCGTTCCGCTTCATAGGTCTTGCTGTGAAGGTAAAGGCTTAATTTAGGGATTGGGGTGAAGCCGTGGTCGACGCGTACTGCAAACGAAGCGACGTTGACGCTCATTGGCAGGGTTCTTGAAGAACCAAGGCTTGGAAGGCTTGTCAACAAGGCGAAGGTGAGGCGAAGAGACGGGACGATCTTGTTTTGGCTGCAGTTGGTGGTGGCAAAGGTAGGGCTCCGGACAGAAAGCCGCTGTTGGAGGCTGTGCCTGGTGCGGCGCGGCAGAAAGGTCAAAAAAGAATATGATCTACGGTTGTTGGAAAGGTTAAAGAGAAGATTTTGGGGCAATGAATACCTTCGCGGCCGATGCCGGAATCCCGGCATCGCTCGATAAGCGAGTGGCGCCGCCTTCCACATAGACACATATCGCGAAGAGGAAGAAGAGACAGCTTTATGAGCGCGGTAAACCTGATAGACAGATTTGAGTAAACAAAAGGAAGAAGAGGCAATGCACATTACTCTGTCCTTATGAGCTTGTATACGAGCATCAAAGAACCAGCATCTTGAACATGCTTTCCCCATTTCAGACACGTAATCACTTAAACTTAAAGCCCTGGATTAGAAAATAATCAAGGGGCAGCTACTCCTCTCCTTTCCGTCATCACCATCGCACAGATCTTCTATCTGTCTCACTAGTCGATACAATTTGCGCAGCTCCGTTTTGGCGCTTGACTCCAATTACAACTATGCTTCGTACGTTTCCTTTTCGCTGTGGAAATCCTGTTCCCGCACGGCGACCTCGCCTACACAGCTGTTTGAACATGTTCTCCCTCGGTTCTCGTCGCCGGTAAACAGGAGGGGCCCATGAAGTATACCAGCTGATCACGGAAAAAAGCAAGTCATCCCACGCGCTCAGAGACGAGAATAGTGCGAGCTGGTCCCAATCTATCATTTGAATACTCTATACCCACAAAGGAGCTCTATCAACAACCACGGTCTATTTGGTATCGCAAGCCTATTTACCAATATTCTATAAGCATCAACAAAACTTTTCTTTTCGGGACAATCAATGACGATTGATCCATCAAATATGTTCATCCAGTCTTTAAGCGTCCAGCTTTCCCTCATACTCGCTGATGACAGCGTCCAATGCCTTCAGCAGCTCATCCTTGCGTTCCTGCTTGCACCAGCTACCTTCAATGGCGCCTCTGCAGACCCAATCCCAGTCCTTGACGGACAGATTGAAGGCTTTCTGGACGGCGACGTAGTTATCAAGAATGTAGCCACCAAAATAGGCGGGGTCGTCACTGTTGATGCTAAAGCGGACACCGGCGTCGATGAACTGCCTAATGGGCATGTCGGCGACGTCCTTGATGCCGCGCAGCACGACATTGCTAAGCGGGCATGTTGTCAGCAGGATCTTCTCGTCAGCGACACGCTTCATCAGAGCCGGATCCTCAGTCAGCCGCCTGCCGTGGTCAATGCGCGTCACGCCCAGCTTATCCAGCGAGTCCTGGATGAAGCTGGCGGGCCCTTCCTCGCCGGCGTGGGCGGTGCGGTTCAAGCCCAGGGCGCCAGCGCGGAAGTAGAGCTCCTCGAACAGGTGCGGGGGAAAGGGGGCTTCGGACGAGTCCAATCCGATGCCTGCGATTTGGCCACCGAGGTAGCTGGCCTGGACCTGCTCGTGCTCGAAGGTTTCAAGGCAGTCCTGCGGCGGTAAGTGGCGCAGGTAGCAGCAAATCAACTCGGTGGAGATGCCGAGCTCGCGCGTGGCGCGGGCGCGGGCGGCGCTGAAGCCCTGCAGCACCGTGTCGTACGCGATGCCCCGGGCCGTGTGCGCCTGCGGATCGAAGAAGACTTCGGCATGGGCAACCCCGTCCTGGGCGGCATGCTGGAAGTAGTCCCAGGCCAGCGCCTCGAAGTCCGAGGCGTGGATGAGGACGGACATGCCAATATAGTAGTAGTGCAGGAAGTCGTCAAGGGAGGTGAAGCTGGGTAGAGCAGGCGGGATCAGCAGGGCGTTGGAACTGGAATTCCCGACATCACGTGTAGCGGGGAAACCGAGGGAGTGGTAGAGCAGCCTACCGGTCGTAGCGGGCAAGGAGGGCCTGCGGCGAGGTGAATGCGGGGTCGTCGCTGGGGAGGGCAATGCTGTTGCGCTTGGCGAGGGCAAACAGCACCTCGGGCGTCAGCGCGCCCTCCAGGTGGATGTGCTGCTCGCACTTGGGGAGCGCCTTGAGAAACGCGTGGACCTTCGGGCTGCACATGGCGGTGGGCGGGAGGCGGATGCTCGGGCAGGAGGGAGAAAGCCTAAAGTGCGATGCAGAAATCAGGGTGTCGAGAGAGGGAAGTTTTTTTTTTTTTGGGAAATACTGGTGAAGTCTAAAAGCGAAAAAGGCCGTCACCTCAAACGGCCGCAGAACTTCCGGAAACAAACAGGAACAGAGCCAATGGCAGGGCTGCGGCAGGCGTCGTAGGGCTCAGCGCGCGCCGGCAGCGTCGAACCGGGCGATGCCGGTCACAGATTCCAGCAGAGAACGACGGACGGCCAACGGAGGCCCAGCAGCCAGCGGCCAGCGGCCAGCGTCCAGCGGTTCGCGGCCAGCGGCGCGCGGGCGACGGCCGGATCCGAAGTTTGGCTCTCGGAGCGGGAGGGCGGTCCACGTGAAGATTCTCCGGCGACGCGCACCAGCGTTGCCCGTTCCTGGGATAGGGGTAACGGCGCCGTCTCCGCGCCGGCGAGGATGAGCCTCCAACGGGCGTGACAGCGTCTGGCGGCCACGGGCGTCGTAAGTGTCGCAGAGCAGCGATGGGGTGGAAGGAGTCTGGAACGCCTGGCCAAGCAGGCCAATTCCATGCCAAGCCTCGGACAGGGGACCTTCGCCGCCATGCAGACTCTCGTATACGCGGAGATCGTCAAGCCTGGCAGCGTCCTGCGACAGTGGACCGACGAGGCCTGTTGTGAAATGACGAGAAGGCCGTTAGTCAAACTCAATTGCACCTTTCTTTTTGGCGCGTTTGCCACACCGCGCGCACGTGTTGGCCTTACTGATCATTGCCCTTTTGACGCGGCTGCAAGCCTCCGGCTACGGGCGATCGAGGCGGCCGGGCTTACAGCCCTTTCGCCGCCGTCCCACGAAAACGATCCTGGTGCGGGCTGCAGTCGAGAGGATCCAAAGGTCCAAGGTTCAAGGTTGAAGGCCTAAGGTCTACGGTCCATCTCACGACTGCGGACTGCGGGCGGCTGGCGGCTGGCGGCTGGCGGCGAGCAGGGCTCTGCGATGCGGGAAGCAGGCCAGCGCTGGGGTGCGGCGCAACAGGCGGCGGGCGGGCTGCAGACAGATCGGTACTCGTGCTGCACACGAGGGGATCGGCGGGCGGGCTCAAGGCCGCGCAGGCAGCACCGGGGCAGGATCTGCCCAGAGGCAATTTCTGGGACCGGGACTGAGACTGCGACGGGGACTGGGACTGGGACTGGGACTGGGACGGCGGGCGGCTTTGGCAGCAGGTCGACTGCCGGGCTCGCGAGATCATCGTGACGCGCGCCGAAAGCTGGTGCCGGGCCGAAGGAGGGACGCGGAGGGGCTTTTGGAGGAGGCGACGGCGGCAGTTGCTGGCCAGCCGAGCGCGCGCGCGGCAAATCCTAACGGGAAGCGGTGCGAAGGCCGGGGCGCTGTGGAGGATGATGTGCGCTCGGAACATGCCAATGCCTGCTTGTGGTGCTTGGTCTGTCGCCGCCGGCGGGAGGGCGGAGGAATCCGACTGCCGAAACGGGGCGTGGGCAGGGTGGCAGGGCAGCGCGCACGGAGATCCCGCGCGCGAGATCTGCTGGCCTGGCTGTTTGACATTTGCGCAGATCGCTCTCCAGGGAAGCCTGAGGCGTTTGCCCCAGCGTGCCGCTGCCACCGCCCTCCACCCACCGCCCACCGCAGGCCATGCCACAATGCCAATCCCACCCCGCCGGGCTCGCACGCGACTGCTGCCAAATTTACCGTGCGGCTCCCTCGCGCTGCGCAGGGTGAGACAGCGCCGACGCTAACAGCCTCGCGTAGAGTGCTGGCTGCTGGCTGCTGGCCATCCAGACATCCAGACGCGGCCGACCTGCCCGGAGCAGGCCCACGCTCCGGCCACAAATTGCCCGCCCTCTCAGGCCACCGCGCGCGCGGCCAGAATAATCCAGATCGCGCCCGCGACAGAGCTCAAAGCTGCCAGAACCCCCAAGGGCCCTCTCCTACTCCCAGCAGCCCGGGCCCCGCGAGCCACTGTCCGCTACGCGCCGCCCGCGCCACAGCAGCAGCAGCAGCAGCAGCAGCAGCAGCAATGCCAGTGGCACCGGCAACACCAGCAGCGCCAGCAGCGCCGCGGCAGCACCCAGCCACCTGCCGCGCATTTCTCCAGACTGCCGGGCCTGCGACTCGCGCACCGACCGTCGCTGCTGGTTGGACCGTCGGTTAGCAGGCAGCCAGTCGGCCGCCGGGCGGGCAGTGTGAACGGCAAGATGGTGGCAGGGCAGTGGCGCGGGCTGCTCCGCATTGCGCGACAGTGGCAGAGCAGCGCGCGGCGGCCGGGACAGCGACTGGGACAGCGACTGGGACTGGGCAGGGCAGACGTAGGGCTAGACGCCGCATCAAGCAGGCGGCGCGCGCATCAGAAAGAAAAACGCCGCTAGATGGGGAGCGCCTTCCCAGGCAGTTGGGGGCCGAGGGTGGAAGCAGGCACAGGCACACCTATTATTGTAAGCTCAAGCACACGCAGCGGCGGCGGCAGCAGCAGCAGCAGCAAGTAGCAGCAGCAGCAGCATCAGCAGCACGCACCGCACCGCACCGCACCGCACGCCGCCGCGCGCGCCCCCGGCTCCGTATGCCCCTACCGGGCAGGCGGCCCCTGCAGGGATTGCAACTGGTGAAGATTTTTGCCTACCCTCTTGGATCCTAGATCCCGCCGTCGAAGCGGCGGCAAATAGAGGACCCTGGCCCTGCGCGCCCAGATTATTGCCCGCGGCTGTCCTGGGCCTTGTCCTGCTCGCTGGGTCGTCTCCGCGCCCGAGCCTGTACCGTACCAACTAATTCGAGATCACCATCTTCCCTAATGGAGCCTGCCGCCGCCGCTGATGCCTCATGCTCGACTGATCGCCCGCCCTTCTGGAGCTGCCTACTTACATGGCCCGGCCCAGCGCAGTCCCACCCAGAACGCTCCGCACGAGAACGATACGAACATGCTGTCCTACCGCTGCTCAATCAAATATGCGGGCCGCTGACCGCTGACCGCTGACCGTTGCCCGCATCCAGGTATGGCCCGCCCGTTGCCCTGTGGCGCCACGCGCGAAGGCACACGCACGAAGCCCGCGTTGACCAAGGACCGCCAGTGACCGCGCCCGCTTCAGCCTCACCCGCCAGGGGGGCAAGGCCAAAAAAATTCCCATCGACCGAGGCAGAGCTCCAGTTATCTAATTTCAAGGCTCCCTCAATTGAGCCCGCGCGCTCTCAGCCAGCGCAGCCTCCTCCTCCGCCGCCGCCGCCGCCCTCCTCCAGCGGGACCTCATCTTCTGGCAGAGGCCTCTTGGGAGCCTCCCGTTGATCCCTTCCCGGCGGGAGCATCCTCGCCTGGCCCCTCTCGATCTGCTAGCCGGGGTCCTATGCACTTGCAGCAGCAGCCGTGATAGGTAGGCCTGATCCCTCTCTTCTCTCGTCTGTCCCGCCACACGCTCCTCGTGGTCACGCGCGGAGCGCTGCAAATGCTCGCCCGTCCCGACCGCGCACCGCATCCAGCTCCATTCCCGCTCTTGCCCAGGCCCAATTCTGCTGCCTGCCGACCATTGACTGCTTACCCGGTCGGCTTCACCCGGCTTCAGCCGTTCATGTACCTGTGCTGACGCCGCCGCCTGCAGCTGGCCATCCCGTCCATACTTCAGCGCGGGATCATCCTCCACCTGGCTTCCGAGCAAATCGGCATCCTCTGCCTCTGGTCGCACAATCTGTGTGCTTGCCTGGCCCAGCCGTACAAGGCCCAGCAACAGCCCCCGACTCTATTTTTGACTCAGCACGACACGCCATCATCCTATCAAAGCACCACTGAGATCTTCGCCGCTGTATGGTGCCGACAAGGGTTTGTCCATCTAGTTCCCTCTTTCAGAAAGGGCCCGAGTCTTGTCTACTCCGAGGCGACCCGCAGAGATCTCGGCAGCAACCGAGTGCCTTGGGACCCATCATCTTTTCGAGCGCAGCCGCCAGCTGCTCCTCCGAGTCAAGATGGATAACCCGTATACGCGCCAGCAATCTCACACTATCCACAGTCATGAATCCTCCTCCGTGTCCTCCAACGCTTCCCCACAGACCGTTATTCCCCCAGCCTCGAGCCTCTTCAGCCTGAGCTCCTCAGTTCGCCCACATGGCCTCCAGACGCCCTCTCTTCCTCCCCAAACGATAGCTCGTTCTCCACGAAGCTACAGCACTACTCCATACACCTACTCCTACGGCAATTCGTCAACCTCACCTAGCACCGCTGCTGGCAGTCTTCCGGGGAGCATCCACGAACAAATCCCGGATGCCGCCATGTCAGGCTCAGGAATTTCGCCGACACACATCTCTGGAGGCCTATCTGCCACCAAGAGAGCGTACCGACAGCGGCGTAAAGATCCGTCCTGCGATGCTTGTCGAGAACGCAAGGTCAAATGCGACGCTACGGAGACTTCCAGCTGCTCTGAGTGCTCGAGCAGGAGCGTTAGGTGCCAGTTCACAAAGGCACATCTCTCTTCACTGACCGTTCTGAAAGTGCGCTGACCGAGATGCAGGAAACCAACCGCCGCATGTCCTCAATCAAGCAGGTGCAGGATCTGCAAAGCCAGCTGGCGGAAGCGAAACATCAAATTTCTCAACTACGTTCCATGCTCCAACACGGCGGCGCAATGGACATCGACAAGCAAACGGCCGACGTTCCGACGTTGAATCTGCCCGACATAGTTCCTAGCTCAGAACGCAAGCACGGCCCTCCCCCGATGGGGAACTTCGACCACGTCCGAAAGAATATTCGCATCTACAGCCGTGGAATTTTCAAAGCACCTCCACCCTATCGACACAATGCCCCTCAAGCATCGTACCCATCTTCAAATCTCGCGCTCCCTCCAAGACCTGTCACAGATCAACTGTTGTCCCAGTACTATGGCTCTACGCATCTTCGCGTGCCCCTGGTCCATTGGCCAACGTTGATGGCTGAGGTTGAGAAGATCTACGCTGCTGGGACATTTCAAGGATCCCCTCAGATCGGCGTTGCGGTATTCTTCGCGGTGTTAGCTTGTGGAAGTCTTCAAACCACTGACTCGTCTCCTGGATCGCCGTCCGCAGAGGCGGAAGGCAAAACGTTTATGGAGATTGCAGCACGGAGTATCAACACTTGGTCGGATGATCTGACCGTTGACCATGCCAGGACCACATTGCTCGTTAGTGTTTTCCTGACCGAAATAAACCTCAAGTCGGCGGGATGGGTATGGTTGGGATCGGCAGTCAGAATAGCTCAGGACCTAGGATTACATTATGAGACGGGACCGTGGCCTGTAGTCGAGGGAGAATTGCGAAGACGGGTCTGGTGGTCGATTTACTCGTGGGACAGGTGAGATTCGCTCGCTTCGGATGGCTTCTGTTTTAGCTAATCCTCCCTAGGCTCCTCTCGCTCGAGGTTGGCAGGCCGGTCCTCATTGACGATGAGGATTGCGACGTCTCATGGCCATCTCCAGTTGACGACAGCTACATTCAGCCCCACGGAATCTCGCGACCCCCACCAGGACAGCCGACCATGACCACGCTTCACACAACCATTCCAGTCTTACGCTTTATATCTCAATTGAAGAAGACGCTCAAAGCAAGGACGGTAACATTGAGCACACTCCAGACGTACGAGGAATACTTCCGCGCCATTATGTCTTCGTTTCCGGAGACGCACCAACTAGGACCTGAAAGCTATGTCGATCCAGCGCTTTTAACGTCTGTCCTCGTGCTGCCATTCACGCGGTTTCACTTGGCCAGGCATAACTTGTCGTCCGCGTGCCACCCCGCGGAGCGCGTAGATGCACTCAACCGCTGCCTGCTAGTCGCACAGGACACAGCCAAATATATTTCGCGCAGCATGCTGTCGCCGCCGGCATTCCACGATACCCCCGGCGAGCCGAGCTTCCGTGGCGACAGCTGGCAGGCGCGCATCCTAGCAACTGCGAAGCACATGTTGTGCACCCATCTCTGGCGATGCATGTTGATCCTGTGCTTCCGTGCCGACTATGTCTCGGCGCTGACATGCGTGCGCGTCAGCGCCGCCATTGGATCGACCAGAAAAGTCAACACGGCGTGCGGACGGAATCTGGCCTTCTTCCTGGATCGGCTCACGGAGCGCGTACAGAGCGGAAACGGATCGCAAAACATGCTCGAGATGGACGAGGAGATGCTGGCCTACGTGAGCGGTGACCTGCAGGGGTGCACGGAGAACAGTTGGGTTTGGGCGGGCAGCGAGACGGGCATCAAGCTCAACACGCCGCCGGCGACGACCCAACCGCCAAACCCTCTGAACGCGACGGCCGTTGCCAAGGATCCGGCCAAAGCACGCAACTCCTCGTTCGACAGCGAAAACGGGGAGCCAATGCAAGAGGACGACGAAGGCTTCCCTGCGCCCCGCATGAATTCGATGCTCACAGATAAGGAATCGCGCGAGTGGGGCGGGTGGGAGCGCGTCGAGCGGCAAATAGCGGCGCTTCTGGAGGAGCAACGGTCCAGACAGCAGCATGTGCACACACAGATGCAGCAGCCGGCATTTTACCAGCCTAGCCCACACAACGCGGGCACGAGAGTTCAACTGGCCCCGGAAAGCGGCAGTGTTCCACCCGCACATCCTCCTCCAGGGGCAGAGGGAGGTGCTGGAGCAGGACCGCCACCAGGAAGCTCGGGTAGTTCGGCAAGCGCGGGCGGAACGAGCAGGATAAGCATTGCGAACATCATTTAAAGACGAGGCGATAGACCGGATGGGGGCTCTAAAAAGAGTGGGTTCTGGTGCGCGTTCGGGTCCGTTCTTACCGTTTTGCGGGTCAAGGGTAATATTGGTTCGCCTCGAGAAAAGTCAAGGGAAAAAAAAAGGGAAGATGGGAAATTTTCTTGAGCATCATTGCGGAGGGGAAATCGCATGAGGGACATTACAATATTCCGGACGGAGCGCATTCTGTGGGTCCCTTCCGACCGACATCCTGACTGGGCAAAAACTATCTGGCATTTCCAAGGCGTCGGAAAGAAAAACACAACATAAGGATTCGTATCTACTTTTCATTAAGCGGAAAGCGAGTGGAGCTCGAGCGTTCAAGCGGACTAATTTTTCGTCAAGTCCTTCCGGATGGACTTTTCTCGTCTCGGTTACACATTACAGTTGCGGCTTAATTGTTTAGTACCTTTCGTTCAGCTCAGTTCCGTCATTCTGTTTATACCGCTGTCAGTTTTGCGTTATGATTTCTGCTCCTGGATTGAAGGGAAACCCGGTGCATATCAAGAGGTTACTACGACTGACGACGGAAGTTTGCTTTTTCGCGCCACGTGTATCATAGAAGGGAGGGGATGGGAGGATGTGAGGCAGCTTGGCACGGAGAAAATAAGACCATGGGGCCTTCGGTCGGGGTAACGGACATGTACAATTGTGTAAATGGAGAATCATAACTTGTTGCCGGAGGTCGCCGCGCTTGGCAGGAGAGGGAGAATGTTGCTTAGTTGGTCGGGCGGAGGAGGCGAAAGTGGGCTTCTTGGCTTTTGGAACCGGAAAATACCAGCACACGGTGTCTTCGGTCGAGTCGGTTGCGCGAAGGACAGAGGAGCGCTGAGTCGCCACGGACGCAGTTATTCATCTACCTTGCGCAGTCTCGGCTCTGCTTGCTCGCAACGACAGGGGAGCGGTTTTGCGAGGCAGCCAATGAGCAGGAGGGAGCAAAACGACGATCTACGGCGGACCCATGGAGAAGTGATGGTTCGCAGTCTGGAACTTGGGAAAATAGCTCTCGCGGTGTCGCAGAATGCTGGATTTATCTGATAATCAGGGACGCGTTCCGCGCGTAGCCGCAAGGCCAGAACCGGCGCTTGCAACATCGGCGGGCCCCTCTGCTCACCGCCAATTCGGAAAACGCACACAGCCTCAATAGCGGGTTTCCCGGAGCGCGGTTTGAAGCCGTCGCTGGTCGCACCGGGCCTTGGTCTCTCGTGATGTGCGTGCGTGGAATTGAGGAGGTGATGGGCGGTGTGGGGCCTGCGAGGTGAGCGGCGGCCTCGCCAGCGTCGGCCCACGCACCCATGCTGGAGGGCCCGGAGGCTGGCACGCGCTGGCAGACGATGGAGATCGGCAGGAGCAGTGGTGGGAGGCGGGCACAGCGCCAGGAACGAGCTGGCAGGCAGGGCACGGCGAGTGGATCTGCATCTGCGGCCATCTCGCTTGACGCCGGGTGTGGAGGGGTGAGGGGCTGGCGGGCTGGAGGGGCCACATGGCCTACGTACGCGGCGCCGCAGAGCCCGCCACCCACGGCGGCACACGTCAGGTTTGTGGTGGCCGTGAGCCAACCTGGTGTTTGACATTCGACCAGTGTCGCCGAATCCTGTGTCGCCGTTGCTACTCTCATGCCTCCAGCCACGGCCCCCGCTGACGCAACGCGACCACGCCGACCGGCCGCTGCTGCCGCTGAAGGTCGCCGGAAAACAAGCTCACCAAGCACTAGACTAAGATCTACCCGCGCCCTCCCCGCCCCTCCTCTTACCTCATACCCCGCCCTCCTCTGCTCCTCCATCCCCCTCTCTGCTCCATTGCTACCCTTTTCTTGCACCTCCAAAGCTTGCACAATCAATTGCACCAGCCCTGCGCCGCCTGGCACTACTCAATCGCCACCATGGTGCATCTCGCCCGAATCCCCACCGACCTTGAGGCGTCCATGCCCGTCATTGAGGGCGTCGAAAAGATCAAGCTTGAGGACTACCTTGAACCCAGCACCATCACCACCTCCGTCTATGGCTCCCGCTTCGCTGCCGAGGAAATCCCTAGGCATGAGATGCCCGAACGGGAGATGCCCAAGGAAATTGCCTACCGTGCGCGTCTAATTGGTTCCGTTTCTCTTCTCCGTGCGCTTACGATGGCTAGGTCTGATCAAGGATGACCTCTCTCTCGACGGCACACCCACCCTCAACCTCGCCTCGTTCGTCACCACCTACATGGAGGATGAGGCCGAGAAGCTCATGACCGACTGCTTCGCCAAGAACTTCATCGACTACGAGGAGTACCCCGTGTCCGCTGACATTCAGAATCGCTGCGTGTCGATGATTGCCCGCCTCTTCAACATCCCCTCGCACGATGAGAACACCAATGCCATGGGCACTAGTACCATTGGCTCGTCCGAGGCCATCATGTTGGCTGTGCTAGCCATGAAGAAGCGCTGGGTCAACAGGCGTAAGGCCGAGGGCAAGCCGTTCGACAAGCCCAACATTGTCATGAACTCTGCTGTCCAGGTCTGCTGGGAGAAAGCCGCCCGCTACTTTGACGTTGAAGAGAAGTACGTGTACTGCACTAAAGACCGTTACATCATTGATCCCGTCGAGGCTGTCAACCTCGTCGACGAGAACACCATTGGCATCTGCGCCATTCTCGGCACGACGTACACTGGCCAGTACGAGGATATCAAGGAGATCAACGACTTGTTGGAGGAGAATGACATGGATGTTTCCATCCACGTCGACGCCGCTTCCGGTGGCTTCGTTGCTCCCTTCGTCAACCCGGAGTTGGTCTGGGACTTCCGCCTGCCCAAGGTTGCGAGCATCAATGTTTCCGGCCACAAGTATGGCCTGGTCTATCCTGGTGTCGGATGGGTTGTCTGGCGTGACCCCGAATACCTGCCGAAGGAGCTGATCTTTAACATCAACTACCTCGGTGCTGATCAGGCTTCTTTCACGCTCAACTTCTCTCGCGGAGCTTCGCAGATCATCGGCCAGTACTATCAGATGATCAGGTTGGGCAAGCATGGCTATAGGTCCATCATGATGTAAGTTCACCCATGCACCTTGGAGGGAGTTGCCCAACACTGGGGCAATCCAGCATTATGGATCGGCAAATAAAAATCCAGCGGGTCTTTTGCCGCGGGGTCGGATATCAAGGGTTCCGCGGAAATCGGGAGTTTCTCGATAAAGTTTCGGTTCGGAACATTCTGGTGAACATGTGCTCACTGGGAACCAGGAACCTCACGCGTACGGCGGATTATCTTGCGGCCAATCTGAAGGCGCTTGGTTTCATCATCATGTCGGAGGGAGGAGGCAAGGGACTCCCGTTGGTTGCATGCCGGCTCGACCCAGAGTTGGAGAAGCACTACGACGAGTTCGCGATTGCACACCAGCTCCGCGAGCGTGGATGGGTCGTCCCAGCATACACGATGGCGCCGCACAGCGAGAAGCTCAAGCTGATGCGTGTCGTCGTGCGTGAAGATTTCTCGCGCAGCCGCTGCGATGCTCTCATCCAGGACTTCAAGCTGGCTCTTCAGGTCTTGGACAAGATGGAGCCGAAGAGGGTCAAGGAGCACACCGAGTAAGTCCAATGTGGCGGGAATATGGTTTGGCAGGCGCCGGAAGCTCACACAAGGCACAGACACGTCTCGCAGCATGCCACCAAGCTGCACCGGCACAGGACGTTGACTAACCAGCACTTCGCGGACGAGGAGCACTCGCTGCAGGGCAAGACGGGCAAGACGCACGCGGTGTGCTAGATGTGCTTGCCCTTACAGCTGGCGTACCCAAGCGAGTCAGATTGGCCAATGAGGGCGGCACGAGAGCGAGGCATGCAAGGCCGGTGTTGCAGCTGGGCAGGACGGCAAGGCTGGGTTTCAACGGCCCGGAACGACATTCCCTACAGAACGTTGGCGGCGGGCAGGGGCTTAGGATAGCATACACACAACCGGTGATGAGTAGACGACACGGATTATGACACGCTGACACGAGAAAAGACAATGCAAGCATTTGGTACGATAGATGCCCAATTGGCGATCTTGATCTGCGATAAGTGTGGTGAGATGAACAGGCATTGGCGAGGAGCGGGATGCAAGGTTGCCAGATCGACTGGGAAGCGTGGACGGCAAGACGCGGAAGTGGCCGGAGGACGCACCGATCCGCTATCATCCGGTCGGTAATTTTGTGGGTTGAGATGGATCGAGAGAGGGAGGGGAGGGCCAAGCACTCGGCGGGCAGGGAGATGCAGCCACAGTGGCCTCGTTCGGTTGGGTGCCGACCGCCCACCGCTCACTGCCCACTGCCCACTGCCCACTGCCCACTGCCCACTGCCCACCAGCCGTCAGGGGTGAGCCACGATCCCCCGCACCGGGTCCGGCTCGATGCCACGGCGCCGACTAAACAGCAGTGTACACGCCCCGTCTCCCACAACCTCTCACTACGAACACGGACGCCGCCGTCAGCAATACGCGCCCGCTCTCGTGCTGTGACGCCGAAAATAGTCGTCGTGTCTGCCACCTGCCGCTCGCTCAGCTCCCTTTAAACTGCGCGCTGTTTCTGCCGTTTCGCGCGCGGTCGGACCTCACCCTCGCTCTCAGCGCTCAGCTCTCAGCTCTCAGCACAGGCTGCCCCCCCGGATGGTGCCATTTAAGATTTCTGGACCAATGTCGATTTAAGCTTTAGGCTTTTCCCCTCGTACGAGACAGCTAACGTCTGCGCCACCGCAACTGCCGCTAGCCTCTCTCTGTCTCTGCCCGACCCATGCCTCCATTACACAAGGGTGAGTTCGCATACCCTCGCCCGCTTCTGCCCTCCGTCCCTCAGGCATCAAACAACCCGCTTCCAAATTTTTATTCCCGCCCTTGTCTCAGCCCGTAGCGCCGCCCCGAGCCCCACGCATCCCCATTTTCCGGAAACGGCACCAGCTCGCCGGTCGTCACGAACGAGAGGCGAGGAGACGGGGCGGCTGTGTGGACGGTAGGGCTGCATGGATGCGGCGGCTTGTGCTTCATCTATCTGGCGGCCGAAACCCACCATCTGTCCCGCACTTTTGCGTTTCTCCAAGTGTCGGAGGTTTGACGTCTAGCTTTCACTGCCTTTCTGTCCTGTTCCCCCTTTGTCGCTCGATTTCGAAGATGCAGACAAGACGGGCTAATTATTCATGTCGTGCGCGGCTGGCAACAGTGCGTTGTAGTCAAGACTCCCATTCGCTTTTCCTCCGCGCAACGGCAACGCGTCACCGCCGGTGCACACTCTATTTCCCCAGCCGCGCCACTGCCCCTCCGTCATAACGCCGCCCACGCGTCCGCCCGTCCAGCTTCTGGCGTCGAGCTCTTCCCCTTCCACCAGTCCTTGCTCTCTTGTTTTTGCCAATTACTCTCTTCTGACTTGCCCGCGCGTTGTTGCTCCTGAAGTTTTTGCTTGCGTTCCTTTCCACCTTGCAGCAGAGCTGCAATGTTGCGCATCTGCGCCGTTGTAACAGATCAGTTACAGTCGTCGTCATCGCTCTCCACAGCCTGATCGACCAACGTCTCTTTCCCAATAATACCCACACTCTCTTGCACAAAACTCTCCTGGGAAATCCGGGGGAAAGAAATAAACACGAGAAACGAATCGATAGGCTGACACAGGAACCATGCTTCTCCTATTCCACCAGACCCGCGCCCTTGTTCTCGGCGCCATCATCGTTTTTGTCCTCTTCGCGACCCTCCTGACCGACGCATTCAATCCTACCCACGCCTCTTCCTTCGCAAACCATCTCTCGCTGCAGACGCACTCGTATTGGCATAGCACGGCGTCCAAAGCTCGATGGCGAGATCTCGCCGACGTTTGGATCGGGCGGAAGGATCCGGCCAGGATCGTTTTGGCGAGCGTGTTGTATGATGAGCCCGACAAAAATGATCTGCTCGAACGTGTGCTCCTGACTCACGAGAAACATGCTGAGAGGTGGGGATACGCAACCACGGTTTTGCGCAAGAAATTGGTGGGTGGGTGGTGGGGGAAGTGGGGATGGTTGCAGGCCCTGGTGACGATGGAATTGAACAAGAATGATACAGATGCAGCCGAGTGGATAATGTGAGTGCCGTCAATTCACAGTTCCTATCCTGGAAATAATCCCCGTCGGGCAGATCTTATGATTCTCTGGAGACGATCTAAGAACTAACAATCGATAGGTTCCTCGCACCCACCGCCGTCCTCAACGATCCCACTATCCCCCTGTCCCTCTTTCTCCCTCCCAACAGCATCACTACCAACATGACCTCCTCGCACTCCCCGTCCGAATCCCACTCCATCCCTCTTAACGATGTCCACTTCCTTGGCGCCTACGACCCCTCCTCCCCCATCACCGCCAACCCCGACTACCCAGCCGTCAGCACGGCCGCCTTTTTTCTGCGGGTTCACCCCTGGACGGCAACACTCCTCCAACGCCTGCTCGCGCAGCCGCTCCTCGACCCGGGCGTCGCGGACGAGGACTTCGCGCTGGCCAAGACGCTCGCCGATATCACGGCCATGGACGAGGAGGGCTACAAGCACATCGTGCTGCAGCCGGAGCGCTGGTACGCGTGGTCCGGCGCGGCGGGCGGCGCGGCGGGCACAGCCAGCGAGGAGGACGGCTGGTGGCTGCGCGCGGCTGAGCACTTCCCGGCCAGCCTTGGCGGCCGCCGCTGGAAGGGGCTCAAGGACGCCGTCTCCGCCGTCGAAAAGGGCCGCATGGATCGCGCGTACCCCTTCGGCTTCGCCGACGCCAAGAAGGACGTCCGCGCGTCGTCGTCCAAGTCGTTCTTCTTCTCCTTCTCGGCGGGGGCCGATGGCGACGTCAGCGTCCCGAAGGCGCTGGTCGAGGCCCGCGCCCATGGCAAGGCGCAGAGCAAGCCGCCGCCCGAGGCGGGCCAGGGCCCGCTCGAGGCGTGGGATTTTTGGGAGAGGATCGCGAGGGGGAGGGCGGTGCTGCAGGAGGCGGAGGAGGTGAGGGAGCAGTGGGATAGGGAGAGGCCCGGGCAGGTGGATGGGGACGATGCGTGGAAGTTGCTCGTGGAGTGCGTGGGGAAGGTGCAGGGCGCGATCAGTTGGGGCGCCGGGAGGAAGGCGGTGTTGGAGGAGGCGGTTGGGGAGGTTAGGGAGGCAATGTACGGGAGGGGAAAGAGAGTGGAGGAAGGTTGAGTTACGGCGTTGTTGGTACTTTTATGGAGACCGAGAAAAACGGGCTGTGTCAGCACTTGTTTATTGCTGCTGTGTCTGGATGAATTGTTGGAGGTCGTCTCCGGGTGGTAGCGTGGGATGGGCGTAGGGTCTTTCGCGGGCTTTGTGCTTCGTTGGATCTTCGAGAGAAACTGAAATTCATGAAAGCATCATCATACTCCGGATTCTTGTTAATTATACAAGACTTAGGTATTCCATGCATACCACTGGAGCGCTATGCCTCCCCATTACGCGAGGTTGATCGACCCTTCTCTTGTGAAGACGGACCAACCACAAAGGGAAACCACAAGACTTGTGAGCTAGAAAATGCTTTAACCACCTACAGGTAAATATCGTCCTCGGCACACTTCTGCGCGATCGTTCTTCACCCTCCTCGTTAAATCTTGTTTTAATCTGAGCATATCAGATGGAGTGCAAGTATGACGATACATCCAGAGCCTTCTCTCAAGTCTTTTTGACCCTTTATCGGCTGTTTTAAATAGCGCTATCGAAGTATGGTTTCTTTTAACAGGGATGAACCACGAGGACTCATCTAGCAGTTCATGATACAGTCTCTTGGATGTTCAGATGCAGGGTCCCAGGAAGAGCCCCGGAACTTGGTCTGTGTAATGGTGGCGGCTTATTTCACTGTATGGAAGAAACTGGTTTTACGATTGCCGCCTGCTGCGGGTAAATCAAAGGGCTATGTCATCATTTCCTGCCCGTGCTACATGTACTTTTTCAATATATTCCACCGTCTTTGCTCCCATCTCGGCAAGGATGCTCTGCGAAATGTGCTTATCTATTCTCCGTCGCCCAGTAGGTGGATGGACTGAAGTCTACTACCATCAGAGCCTTGACGAACTGCAACTTGCGGCCCGCTCCGGTCGCAAGGTTTGCCTTTGCGTCCATCAGAGCGTTTCATCCTCTTTTCAGGACTTTCCGCTGGAGGATTCGCCGATGAGGTTTAAGTACGCTGTGCGCCCGGGCGAAGAATTGCAAATGGTCACGATGTTCATAACTCTAGTGTCGGAGCCAAAGGAGCTTGTAAGACGCTTTAGGATATTCTACTCGCCAGATGTTCAACCCTCTGATTACCATGAGGTAGCCTTGGAACTTGCTGTCGCAGATCTACCCAAGGAACCGTGGCATGTTAGGCATGATGGCTCCCGGAAAGCCTTCCCCCATACCACAGGACACAGAGAAGTTGCCAACCAGGCCTCCAAGTGGCTGCATGACTGCGTTTCTACCCACGTTGCCTGCGAGAACGGAGACCCTACTCAAGACACAGTTTGGTATTCCAAGAGATTGCTGGACCTCAATAAACGCGCACCACGTCTTCTTTTCATTGCTTTGAAGCCTTCACAAGACCAATACGCAACTCTGAGCCATTGATGGCGCCAACCTCCATTCCTCCGGCTCTCATCGAGCAATGAAGAAGAGTTCAGACGACAAATACTCATGCCCGAACTGCCAAGATCGTTCCGCGATGCTATTCTTATTACTCAGCAATTATGTATCCGATACCTATAGATTAGTAGTCTTTGTATATTACAGAATGGCGTCGGAGACGAACAAGGTTGGATGGAGGATGCGGCTCCAATGGGGCGTGTTTATCTGAACTGCATCGTTGATATCTCCATTCTGCATGCCATCGGAGCTATTGTCACGCGCAACACAGATATATTGCACTCTTTTCATGTTCTGTTATCTGTAGATGGAGTTAAGAAAGGAGTGAGGGCCGTGCTAGACGACATGTCCGATCATTGGAGAGCTGTTACAGCCTCGCCACTATCCAAGCGCTTAGGCCATTCAAGAACGGATTCTTTCGCCCAGACCATCCGTTTCGGTTCGGACCGAGTTTTCTGGGAATGACGGACGAACCATCTTCTCACCGAAACCTACCACTTGGTTTCCATGCCGAGGGTGAGAAATGGAGAGTAACCCCCTTCGTGTTTGCCCTGAAGAGCGCGTTGCTGTATCATGACTCTCAAGGACCCTTCTCAGTAGAATAAGACGATCAGAACGATGCTTGTAATATCCGCTCGAAGGTCAGGACTTCTGAAATTGCTCCATGCTTGCGGCTCGGGGCGCGCCGTCAAAGCCACCCATCCGTAATCGGTATCTTCTGAGAGCCCAGCTCCGAGAACAAATCCGGATGTCTGCATGATTCAGACTCCTTGCAGGTCGGATGGCTGCGCCACTGGCCCCAACTCCGTGACATCCGTCTTAGCATTTATCGACGTACTCCTAAAAAATATAAATTACATAGAACAGGGCCTGATCATGCCACTACTTACACTTTGCTACACTTTTATTTTTGTTAATTCTTAAAATCACCTCACTCTTTCCAACCTCTCGATATAAAAGATGTTACCGACAGTCGTTGGCGTCCCGGGCGCATGGCATACGAAGGACTTCTTCCATGACCTCTCGAACCACTTTCGCTCGCGAAGATACAGCTTCGTCAGCCAGAACGCGCCGAGTGTGCTGATGGAGAATGCATTCGAGGCCACTTCTGACAAGGATGCTGACTCGCTCAGGGCCGGCCTTCTGATCCCTCTCATCGAGTCGGGAAAGGATGTGGTTCTGCTCATGCACTCTTACGGCGGCGTCTACGGCGGCGGCGCAGTACAGGGATTGAGCAAAGCCGAGCGACGAATGGCAGGGAAGACAGGAGGTGTGGTTGGCCTCATCTTTGTCAGTGCCGTAACGCCAATGATCGGAAAATCAACACTTGACATGATGGGAACGGACATAGGACATCTACCGCCATGGGTGGACTACGATGTCAGTTCCTTTCGTTTATTTTTATCTTGAAGGTACACATATTTACACAGTCTCGTGATAGAGCACCTCAGGATTCGTAACCTTCAGCGGCGCTAAGGAGACCATGTATCATGATCTGCCCGAGTCGGTCGCCGCGCGATATATATCCATG